>JARLTB010000250.1:3177500-3440000 GCA_030141615.1 Unio pictorum
ACGAGCATCACAAACAACGACAGCTATGTCAAAGCTAAGATCCATCTGGAAAGACAAGAATATATGTCTGCAAACTAAAATCAGACTATTTAGAGCACTAGTCATCTCAATATTTCTGTATTCAGCTGAAGTCTGGATCTTGGCAGCATAATTACAACAAACAATCCAGATTCTACAGAACCATCCTCGGCATCTCTTACATGGACCACATCAGAAATAAAGAAGTGCGTAACACCATCTGGCACAAAGTAGGCCATTATCAATCATGTCGAATCTATTTTAGGATACTTTCTTCTGTAACTCTAGGTATATGTGCCAGAAAATTCAATATTTGCAAATATTGAAGGCCATAGATATTTTAAAGCAAAGGTTTTCACATTTCAGCAAAATATCTGTAAAATGGATTGATTGTGTAATGAAATTATCATTGTATCATTTTGTAACTATATTATTGGTACATATAAGTCTACTTTAAATGTATTCCTATATGATGAATTAGGAGAAAATATTATGCAGAATGTAGGATATAATGGTATTTTTAAATGTTCGCTTAGAATGCTAAATATGCCATAAGGTGCTTATCCTAGATAATACCATAATGTATAATCAAAATGAAGAAAATTGTGATTACTTGGCTAAAGATGTTAAAACACTAACTGCTTGGATTTGGCATTATATGGTGTAGTGAGGCTTACATCATGACCATACTTTTCGTAGACTGTATAGGCAGAGATGTAAAGATATTTGTAATACAAAACCTCTCGATGCGATTAAATCATTGGAAAGACTGCATTTTCATTAGGCCATTGAGAACAGACTTTGCTTGTGAAGACATGTATCACATTGTTAGGCTATATTTATTTTCGGTATATAATCACTATGCTTTTACAGCGTAATGTGCAAAGCAGAGGAAATACGAGAATATACAAAAATTTGTTATACAGGACGATTGTTTCAAATTGGTAATGTTAATATAAAAATTAATTGATATAGCATATCTACTACATGGAGAATTACGAACAAAATAATTTACCCACATTTGTCTACATAAATCTAACTTTTAAAACGTTTAGCATTTTTATAAAAAATTGTAATAAGAAATTTCTGATAACTAATTTTGCTTTACTTACTCTAAAAGACTTAAGGATCAAAGAACTAAACCATTTTATTATCACGAATTTGAATTTTATTTCTGTTATTCATACTGAAAGATGCACATATCGATAACTAATATGTTACTTGTCTCTTTTTATATATTTTGTAAATAACAAGATCACATTATTCTACATCATATTATATAAATTGATGAATAAAGAATATTATATAATGTAGCAAAATATTATACAATTAATCATTTGAGTTGTTTTCAAGGCATGTTTTCAGCTTTTTGAACAATACTATAAAGCTGTTTCTCCAATTTCGTAGTAAATATAGTTATGTTTTGTGAATATGGATATAAGCCGATCTCTACACAGATCAAAGTTGGGAAGCCAATATGATGTGTGCAGCGAATTCAGAATTTCCATACATTTAAAAAAAAATATTGGTTTTACATTTTAACTGTAACTTTAACTTTTAACTGAGGCTCTCATTTTCTAATATTATGAATATTTAATCTGTAAATTACGTATATTAATGAAATCAAACAAAGATTTGCCTCATAATTATTACTTTAATGTAATCCTCCAAGAGGAAATATTTTCGTATTCTACATTAACTATATCTTACCTAATCTACAGACTATATTTAATGAAGATTACGTAAATTTGAATTTATTTTTTCTGTGGATATTTTAATAAAACATACTTTACAGCGTCCAAAGTAATGTCAAGTCAAACGCAGTCCTTACATACAGAGGCGTTTGAACGTTAATAAATAATCAGCATAGTGTTTGATCATGCAAGGCACACACTAATTTTCACTTTATTTGTGCATTATGATGATATATTTTGATAAAATGAATTCAACAATTCTTAAGCGAAACAGCATGACATTCATTGGTATACTCGATTATATTTGTATTCATTCTGTTACCGGCCGAAATGATTTACAATTATACTATGCTAACATTAACATGTTCAGACCTAATGAGCCATGCATAAAGTGCACTTACTATCTCCTAATTTGGTCCAGCATTGATAAAATGAATTCAACAATTCTTAAGCGAAACAGCATTGCATTCATTTGTATTCATTCTAATATCACCAGTTATGATTTACAGTTTTACTCTGCTAACATTAACACATTCAGTCCTAATGAGCCAAGCATAAAGTACACTTACTACCTGTCTTACTAGATCATATGTTATGAAACTTTTAAATTTAACTTTTATATCATTTGCAAATTCAGCCAAGCCCTCTCCAGTCTCCATGTCCGCTCAACCTCTTTATCATCACACTGCTATTACTAACAACTATCATAGCAAATAATTTATCTGCAAAACCCAGATCGTAAGGTTAAATATAATAGTCATATGGACATATTGATAATAACTATACAATTTTAGAATTGTCTGTATGTTGTCAAATTCTAAATGATTTTAAGGCAACGATGTGAAGTCTAACAGCCAAGCAAAATTGACTTTATTTTATCTTGAACACATTCAAGTATCCCAATGAACGCCTTGCACCGTATACATTCACTTCATAACAGACAATATTGATCATTTTAATTCTAATAATTTAAACTAAAAGGTGCACCTACTAATTGATGTACTTCATTCCGATCACATTCCTTCTATTTTGTCATGCAGGAAAGCATAGTCTTCTAGGTGTTGATAACATCCGCTTTAAATGTGTTGTTAGGGCTTAGAGCTAAATTTAGAACGTTTATATTCAATTACTTCTCTTATCAAGAAGGTATAACGTAGACACACCAGATTTAATTTTTTTTTTCAAAATAGCAAAACCTTCCAACACCTACCACCAGAGCCTTGTCTTTCAATTGGAAAGCCGTCTAAATATTCCGAAAGTAAGTAACAGTATACGTTTTAATACATTTTACCGGTCAAACATATCTCTTTTAGAAAGTAAATAGTACCAATTTCAACTCAAAAATTATTTTTACAGATACTGCAATAGCAAAGTATCTGCACGTAACATAGCTATTTAATAATTCCAAATGTTTCTAACAAATCAAGAACTCAATTTGATTGGCACGTATGAATTATTTACTTCAGACTTGTTTAAAGAAGTTAAACATCTCGCAAAATTGTTTTAAACGAAACTTTCTCCTATATCATTATAACATGTTTTTTCAGTATAAAAAATCCTCATCTCCAATCTTTAGCATGTGAAACATAGACTACTTTTTAAAAAAAAAACCTGCTGCAGAAATCATTTAAACAAAGCAGCTTTAAACTGAATTAGCCGATAAAAGTAGTTTATTTGCGACCAGTTGATACTTGAAGACATAAACAAAGTGAATATACGATTTTTACGGTTATTATTTATCAAGAAACTGTTGAAGCATTTAGTCGTTCCACTTTTTTAAGCAACCATTGCAGTTATTATTTATTATGTAAAGTGAAATTTTCAAACGTGTAACTTGGCCAATTGAAACCGATTTAGCCGATCTATCAGCAAAAGGCAGCCTGAATTTCAGTTAATGTTGCCATAACTCTTAACTTTTATTCAAATATTAGACCGATGTTGTAATGTTCATATAAGTTGATTATTGTCCAATTGTGATCAAATAAATTAGCTGCATTAAAACAGGACATCAAACTTTTAGTTGATTTTTCTGAATTTATTTTACTGCAATTTCCGTTGACAGATGCACATTTACACTTCACACAAAAGGTTGAAAAATGACATCTTAAAGATCAGCCTTTTAAGTTTTTGGAACAATTTGTTCTGTTCTTTTCATTTGATAAAGAGTCATCTTTTTATATGTGCATGTTATGAAATTGTTATTTAACGTGTTTGGAGACATACTATCACATCTGTACTCTACAAAGTTTTGTATATCCTTACAACATCATGTTAAACTGGAGACATATGCAAGTAAATCTGATTTATTTCTTCCAAACAAAAACATGTGATACTGTGTACTACATCTACGATTTTGATGTTAACACCATTCAGATTAAAGCAACTACTACCTATTTAACGGAGGCATTTCAATAGTGAGACGTATGCCCATTTAACAAGTACATGCTTTAAATATCCAAATTAGATTACGAGAAAAAGATGTCCCTACGTGCAAATGTGATAAATATTAATAATGTGTCCAAATAAAGCAGAGACTCATTGTACTGACACCCATGTAATGCAAAGTATGAACCATATTTTACTTGTTTTATTTTGCAAATTCTTATTCATAGGTTATGTTTTGTGCAACATAATCCAACATTATGTTTATGTACCACAATATATCCATGTCGTAACTCAAATAATTAAACAGACTTCAAAGGAAATGATACGGCATAAATCATGTAAATAAAGCAGTTTTGAATGGAGACGTTCATTTATCATCGGTCCTTCCAGTTAACACTTAACTTGTCTAGCCGGTTTCTTTTGGTTTTCTTGATTTTAAACTTGATTTTGTTTTTCTTGAAACCGATATAACAAACGACAGCTGCTCTTCTTAATATTCAGTGAATTACAATTCCATTCACTTAATATTAATGCCTAGCAACATGCCTGATTTCATCAATGTCAAGTGTACACGAGATAAATAGTAATGACGATGACTTGTCACAAGATAAGCCGGGTCGGGACTTGATTAGTGAAGACACGGAAAGCAACTGCGTTAAGATGTTTATTTATAAACGCTATTTAAATATAACCAATTCTGACACCATTATAAACAAAATATAATGAAAATTAAAATGTTCCTAACATGGAACTATCAATAACAATTAACGCAATGACAAAAATCTCACAGGATTAATTTAACGAAAGGTATTTGAATCTGACGAGAATAGCGTCTGATCACCAGATCAACAAATACACTTATGAATTTACAAATATATATAGAGAAAGCTCGTATAACGAGACATGTAAATGCCTGTAATTTAGGTATATCGTTCATATAACTAGTTACTAAAGCAAAGGCAAGTATGTAATAATTTTATCGTTCATTAAACGAAACTGCGATGAAGTTATGAAGTTATCGTTTATGTAACTAGACTGATGTAAATATGAAATTATGAATCTATGAATTTATGAAGTTCTCGTTCATGTAACTAGACTGATAAAAATATGAAATTTTGAATGTGTCGTTCATATAACTAGACTGCAATGAAAAGTGAAATTATGAGTCGTTCAGATAACGAAACTGATACATGGATGTGAATTACTTGCTTAGATGGTAATAGAAAATAATATGGAACACGTATACTACAACTATCATGGCATCCATAAAGATGTTATATGCACAAAAGGCACTCATAACATCCTGTAGCTGAATTTTGTTTGCGTCTGTTTTATATATACCTACAAAGCATCGTTTCGTACGATAAGCAAACACGATCATTAATCAATATATTGTTCATTCATACTCCACGGCTCAGATAAGACCTTTCAATATCATGGTGAATGCATGCAAATAAACCTGATTTAGCACTTCCAAAAGAAAAATCACTTGTAATACTTCAAACCAGGGTCTAGTATTTAAATTTGGATAATTTAGCAAAATCTGATTTTTAATATCAGACACTTTAATATTAAAATAGTGTCGATTAAATTTATTTACATTTCTTACTGCAATTGATAGAAGAAGATATATGTACCAATAAGAATAATAAGTGTTAATGATTTTAAATATTTTAAATACAATAAAAAACATGTTTGTCTTGATGGGAAATAAAATATTATATGAACTAAATAAGTGGACATTAACATTATTCTATTCAAGCCTTACATATCTTTACAATATACTAAATTTATATTTATCATATGTCATAAAGAAAATTATAACATGATAACGGGTAGGTTGCATCAAAACAAAACTTGATCTCAAAACGTGAATAACGAAAATAGACCTGATGCAATATTAATACAACATAAATTATTTAAAGAAAGCACCAGTGGACTGCGATTTCACCTGTAAACTTCGTTTATGTTGCGATCAGAAGATGCTTGAAGACGAAACAAAGCGGTGAAGCGGTCACAGTGATTGTTTGAAAGCAATCGTTCATCAAAAAGCATTTGCAACATTTGATCATTCTATTTAATTGTTATACATGTGATTAAATTTTCATAAAAATTGTGTTTAACAACAGCATGTAAACAAGAGCTATAATGTGTTCAATATTTTTTCTTTAAAACTGTGACCACGTGTAATTCGTGTACAACACCCCAGTTTTTACCTAAGCATGTGTTGATTATTTACTTGAAACAAAAATTTTGGAATGCAGATAAACATGCGTGTTCAAAACGTGTGTTTAATATATCAATACTTTAACACAATGTAAGCAACACCCAATCCTTTTTATGATATAATGTGTTTTTTAACCTTAAAGGATACATGTTAAACGTTAGACACTAAGCATTTAATAAAGATTAAATGAATGCTTACTGCATAACTCAATATGAAATGAAAGATATGCTAACACCACCACCCCATATGGTTGGTGTTCCTCTCGTTGCTCGTTGCACATATATTGTATCCTCGGAATCCGAGCTTCCATTCACGACTTTGGATGTATTTTTAAAATGGATTTAGTAACAATTACCATATCTTTAAAAAACGTTCAAATACCTCTGCACGTAAATGAGAAGCACAACAAAGATTTGTCTGCGGGTGGATTTTCATAATAATTGTACAACAAATTTGATTTTAATTGACATATAAGCTAAGAAACATATGTTTTGAGCAAATAATAACATAAATTGCTGCATTTAATGGTATTTGAATGAATCCTTCTACATTGTCTGAAAGAACTTTTTACGACCATGGCTAAAATTTATTTTTTTAACAATGCAGAAAGCTAAGAGATACATTATTTGTATATCTTATATCAACTCATAAATCTCCCACCAGAAGCTGCATATCCATTCGATGTCTTAGTGAAACGAGAGCATGTAAATAATCCTGATTTAAATCTTACAACCACTTGAATATTTAACTCTAGAGCTGTGAATTTATACGTTTTATCAGTGAGGCACGTGCTATGTCACAAAGTATCGACTATTTGTACGGTCATTCCCCAAATCATACTGGTACATATCAGCATGTACAAAAATAGTTAATACTGACTTTAAATGAAGAAAACCCGATCAGTTTTATACCTTTAGAGAACTAAACATTATGAATTAAACTTATTATTATAATTAAATTATTCACAAAACAAGTAAAATATTTGTACAAAATATTAAATGGATCATTCTATTTCACAATCAGTATAAAACATAGACCATGCGTATAGTATGGTTATAGTATGTGCAATTAAACTTGTATCTTAATATATTTTAGTTTAGAACATTTAGGTTTCCTGCTAACTAATTGTGTTTTGGGATAAAATTATATTCTTAGCATCTTATGCACGTTTCAGATTTTCTCAATCAAAATGTAAAAAAAAAACACAATAGTATAGCGAAGGGGCTACCGCATGGTTTTATTTTAATTCAATCTTATCTCAATGAACTCTTAACTTGAATGTAATTGACATCATCGCTTAAACTATCAAACTAACGACGGACGTACAATAATAATTGTACATCTATCATTAGTCTTTATTCGATATATTGTTTATACATATATCACATTTAACAAGTAAATCGTTTGCTATGTATATTCATGGTAACCATATATATTCAAAAAATAAATTGCTCAATGCTTAACTAAAATTGTAAAATGTAATTTGTACATTTGATGTTATTGATATATATATATATATATATATATATATATATATATATATATATATATATACATCTACTCTACATGGTTTCAAATTTATTTTTCAATGTACTCTTTACAACTAAATTTAATAGGCTTTGAATAATGGTATATATATGACCTTGCTAACCATATTTTTCCATCTCAAGTCAGAATCATAAAATTGAAATCGGGACATTCCACACAAAAGAGACATATGCACCAACAGCTATTGGAAATTGAAACATTTTCAAAGTATACAAAATAAATAACTGTATTGCTTGATATATGTGCTTTTATAAATAAGTGTATTTACAAGTGGGAAATGTCGACAAGTAAACGAGAACCTGTTCACGAGTATCGACGAATGTCAGTTCCAATTATTTGTCATAATGCTATAGGAATATGTCTATATTTATTAAAAGACAATGAAAGTCATAGACAAGCCCAAATATTTAATAAATGTTCGTGATATCAGCAGCTTTGCAGTGACATTGACTTTATTTGATCACATATTTGTTTGTTAACCAATGCAACGTCTGCATGCTGATGATATAGTATTGAATTCACTACTTTCTGTTCATTTACATAATCTCTTAATTCTTTTTTCTCTGCAGAGACTCATACTAGCTCGTTTGTATCTAGTATTGACGTGCATTTTATCAGTTATATTTTCTGTTTCTCTTACTTCCTGGCAAAGAGATGTATTTGTGCGTATTACTTGCATTTCAGATTCATTGGGGAAATTTATAACAGTTCAAATACAGACACAAAAATAAAAAACCTGAACCCTCAATAACCGAATAGCTCAAATAATGATAATTAAATATGTACTGAATGTTTTGTAGTCTGTACATTTGTTTCACTGGCCAAGGTTTCAACAATTGCTGCTTTTTTAATATATAAAACATTTTTTAAAGGCGCAAAACAAAATGTATAGAAATTAACGATATGAAGATAATTTTAAATCTTATGAATGAAATATGAATTCTTATAAAGTTTCTGCTTTGATATTTTTATTCAATGCACATGAACTTTATCTTTAAAACTGTTTCACTAGTTATTTTGTATTTACGTGTTGACGAATAAAACATTGTATTTCTACTGGGTTAAATGTATTGTGCAGTGAGTATTTACAAAGACGTTTCAGAATTTTGGTTCGCTTAGAAGCCATATAAATTATAAATTTTATACTCTTGATTATCTTGAACGGGTCTATTATCTTTTATCTTCATTTAAATATGTGATACTGAATTATTATCACTCACTTCCGAAACTTCTAAATCTATAAACAAAGTGTCAGTCTAGAGCAAACAGTTAAAAGTGTAATGCAAACAATACATGCCCAATCTATTTTTATAAACGCTTTAACGGCATATTGAGCATGCCGCGCGATCAATAATTTCCACATAAATTTCACAAAATAACTAGTAAGTGATTATGCAACATTAACGTTAATTACTACAGTTGGCCGATTCATTCTCTTGAAGATGATAATGAAAAATAATATATTCACCACTAACCGTGTATATTGAAGAAAGTTAATAATTAATCTTTCTGATATAAATATCAAAGTTTATCATTTATTTTTTGATAGTAAAATGGATTCTACCTAACAAAAATAAATTAGATAAATGAGTGGCAGTAGACTCACAAAGGAGACATATAAATAAGAAACATACTATAGTTCCCTCGACGTGCTAAATCACATATGACAAAAATATTTGTATTTGAGAGTTGAACAAAAATGACTGAATAAGAAATCTATTACAAAATTACATTTATGAAATTCTAATTTACAGTCATTAAAAAATATGTCGGCATCCAAACGTTTACGAATACGTAAAGAAAATATTTTAACTTGGCTTGGAACGTTTAATTTATATCAGTGAATATCCACCCAACATCAATTTGCTCTTAACATGAAACATTGAAAACTGCAGTCCTAATATGCTTACAACATGTCGCACTTATTGATGTAGTTAATTTCCTTCATCATTCATTCTATCTTTTCATGCCGTTAAGCCTCACATGTTTACAACATACCATTTAATGTGTTTCTATGGGTTACAGCTAGATTTAGAAATATGACGAACGACACCTCTTCTCGATGTCCGAGGTAAGACAAGCAAAACACTTTAAATCGGAGTCCATATAGGTAAAGATCACTTAATTCTAGGAAACAATACTCATGATACTTCACACCACAGTACCTCGACTGGTAGGGTGAGGTAGACGCGTTAGCGCAAGGGTCTCAGGTTCAATACCCACACAGCACAGAAACTAAAACTATAAACACTTAACATAAGAGATGTGCAATCCAAATATTCACAATGTTTTCAATTTAATTGATATATTAGACAATTTCTGATTCGAAAACATTGCAGAAATCATTAACTGAAATAAACACGAATCATTCAAATCATCAAACTGCAAACATAATTGAACAAAGTCAACCTAGTGATTGAACTCTATGACGAAAAATAGCCTTTGAAGATCTAAATTGATTAATACATAAGAAATCATCATACTATAGCAGGTCCATTTTCATTTATTATACTGCAATTATCAATGACCACGACATCGGCATTTTCTTTATCTATTTCATTCCTGTACATTTCATTCCCAACGCCACATTCAACGGCGCACCTGATACAAGTATATACAATTAGCTGCATTTACGTGTGTTGCAACCAGTCAGGCATCTTCTGTAGGAAAAATTTATTAAAATCATGGTTACCACTATTGTCAAATAACACAAGTGGCTTATATTTTGCAAGACTTTAAACAGGTTGATTTGGAATCAAAGTAGTAACCAGGATGTTAATAACTTTACCAAAGCCGTATAGAAGATACGTGATTGGCTGTAACCTATCTATATTTAGCGATAACCCATGGAAACACGGTAGTACGGATTTACTTAAGATGTACTTATCGGAATGTTTGCTAAAATGAAGATCAATAGGAACGTGAGGAAAACGTTGATTCAATAAGTACAGGTGCGCCGTATAAGGTGACGTTAGCAATGAATTTTACAGAAATAAAATAGATATATAAATAACGCTGTTGGGGTCGGGCAGGTCATTGACAATTGCGTAAAAACTAAATGAAGATGCACATGTTATATTGTGGTGGTTTCTTTATTTATTAATACATTTAGTTCATCAAAAGCTATCTTTCTTAATAGAGATGAATCAAATATGCTGTTTTTGTTGAATTAATTTTTGTTGTACAGGAATGATCTAAACAAACGTGTACATTAAGGTGATGTTTTCTTACTTGACTGGGCACGAAGGATGCCCGCCGAAATTAAGAACATCGGCAGGAAAGTACAGCTTTACTTTGAAGTGTAAAATATAATATATTTTAGTGGAATAATATCAAACAGTAGAGGTTTTCAGTCAATTCATTTTCCATTTAATTTGATCTCAGTGTTAACCACGATGGCAGTCAGCTCTTAAGCTTGTACATAGAAAACAAGATATATAAACCGTCCTGTATTGAAATTAATTTCATATTTCTCTGGAGCTATCGTGTAACTAAGCGGTCATATTTGATCCTAACGTACAATCGTCATTTATTGAGTGACAGTTTTGCAATTTCTTCTGTCTGTCCCTCTCCTATCAATTCAAAACGAAAGCTTAGTCTCACTACTCTCTCATTACTACTCTAATAACGTCGATTCTTTCTGCATCATATACATCTTGTAGCCGAGTGGCTTCAACCGCTCGCTTTTACTGATCATAGCAATTTCACCTCTGGCCAGGCAGATTCAAGTCTTACGCTAGGCCAATGGGTGTGTTTGAATACGTTGCGAGTAGTTTCCGGTGTAACCGGTGGTTCTATCACTATTTTCATGTGCCCTTATTCTATCATGTCTAACTGCTGATGCTCTAAGTAATGGTGTTAATTCCAAAATAACAACACAACAAAACATGATATGCACGACCTGTAAAGGTTGAATATATATTTTAATGGGAACATTAAATGAAACAGACGCACATTTTGAAAATAATATAGACAACTTTACACTTAATTGTTAAAAAATATATTTACGGTTGTGTGTTATATATACATACAGAATCATTGTTTATTAACATTTGGCAAACATTACTCGCAAATCAGAATATCGCATAATCATTTATGACGATAATAAGAACTTTTACTTTACTTATGTGTGTTTGTGTGATGTTCTTTAAAATATACCTTTAACAACTTGTATTCATATCGCTGCGATGTCTACAGTGTTCATAATCATGTCTCGCACTGACACATTAAACTGCATACATGTAGCGTGGCCGACTAGTCCTAATAATACCATCCTTATGCTGAAAGCCAAGTGAGATAGGAGCTAGTACCATTTTCATTAGTCTCTGACATGACTCGGCCGGGGTTCCAACCTGTTAACGCCCATATCCGAATCTGACGTTTAAACCACTTAGGCCATAGTGACACTAAAGACTATATTCGGCTAATTTAACAACGGTTTCTCAGCGCTGCGAGCTAAACAAGCCTGTCGACAAGAGAAAAACAACTTACGTATGTAAACACTTAGCAAAATATCAACGAACGTTCTGGACTACTTTAAATCATATGGAGCAATTTAAATCAAAATGTATACTAATAAGATATATGCACAAAAATAAATGAGCGGATACTTCTATCACATAGTGGACCAGTATATTTTGACGAAATTATAATTTGTGAACGAGGATGGAAACATAATGTGTAAAAGTTCCCTTTGACTATGTTGCTCCCAGTATTGTTTCTAATTATTGCAGAAGACCCACAATGGCTCGGTTCTGTTCGAAATTGAAGTAGTGAGAGAGAGAGAGAGAGAGAGAGAGAGAGAGAGAGAGAGAGAGAGAGAGAGAGAGATGTAAAGCTCTGAGCCCTCAGTCAGCGATGCCGACAGTTAAAGTACTGAAAACACAAGGTTAAATTCAAAGAAACATCAAGTTAATACAAGTCAATACCAGGTAGCTATTTCTCAAATGAAATGCAATATTTATGACTCTATCACTCGTCTTTCACTCGGCCTATTTCATCATCTGACTTCGTGTAATAGATATTCCCCCGTGTCCTGTGTACCTACTGATTTGTATTGATGCTTTCTCTAGTTCCCCTCCAGTCCATCAACTTCTGCCTCCGTTCTCTAGTTTTCGCCTCTCTCAGAGACTCGTAACCGACTGCACTAGGGTATTTCACTCTCTCTCTCTCCTAATGCTTATCTGGTCTCGCAAATGTTCCTGTACGCAAACACAATGACATTAGCAAATTCCTCGAGCGATCTAGACTCACACTAAATAACAATCTACCATCAGATTGGAGATTACTTTCCTTGGTCACGCATTCATGGACATCTAAATACCCATACGTTCTGATATGATGCACATGGTATATATAGATTCTCAATCTTATTATACAGAACAATATCAAATAATCAGACGCATTTCTCTACATTGCATTTTTAAAAAGTGTACATGGATATCCACATATCCATGCGCTAATATATCCTTACACATGCTACTACTACAAATCCTACACAAAAAGTCAAATACCAATTAACTAATGTTGCACACTGTAACCATTATACAAAGTTATAATTCTATTCCATTACTACCAGTATAACTGTAATAATATATCCGCAGAACGCTCAAGTTCCATACAGAACATTGAATATATTTTCTAAGGACATGTGATAAAAACAGAAGAAAAAAAACAGAAATATGTTTGTAAAATATATATTCACGTCCACTTCTATATATAATTTCCATGATTTGACTGAGGGTATGAATTAAAAATATATGTCTAAAGTTATGTTGTGTAAATGTACTTGCTTGGTTTAAGCTAAATCATAAGGTATTGTGCATAATGGCGCAAATACTAGCGTTAATAATTACTGTCGGAGGAGATTCATTCTGTCAGTCAAGCAAGCAAGAATCATCTCTTTCTACTTGTATGTTCCGAAGATCCCCTTTCTCTCTTTCTATGGCTTAGAGTACATTTGGAGATGTTATATATTACAAAAGCAACATTATCTGACTTCATGTACCCATATTACAAGCTTCTGGCGAATGGGGTGAAGACTTATAAACTTGATAGTTATTTTGAAACAGAGCATATTTTCTAATGAGTCGCACCAGAGTGGTCTTTTTAAATGTAAATAGCAAATATCATTGGAATATTTAATCCGACTGCCCTATACAGAAAACTAAGAGACACATGTTTGTTATATATTGTATCCACTAATAAATCTTCCGTCCAAGTAAAAAGGGTGCATGCAAATAATCTTGATTCAATTCTTGCAACCAATTGCATATTTAACTCTAGACCAGTGAATTTATACATTTTATCAATGAGACAAGTCCATTGTCACAAATTATTGACTATTTTTAAAGTCAATTCCCCACTTCATACTGCTATATATCAGCACGTACAAAAATAGCTAATACTGGTTTTAAATGAAGAAAACCATATCATTATGCCTTTTGAGAACTAAACATTGTTAATTAAACTTATTATAATAATTTTAGTCACAAAACAGGTAAAATATTTGTACAAAATTATAAATGCATCATTCTTTTTCAGAATCAATATAAAACATAGACCATGCGTATAGTATGGTTATATTATGTGCACTCAAACTTGTCTCTTAATATATTTTACGTTAGTACTTTAGTGACCGGTGTTGACGTAACATCCATCGGAGTCGTTTCGTCCGTCGACTCTTGGACCTGGTTTCCAAAGCACCCAGCGGCATCGATTTGCATGTTTCGGGGTTCGGTTGAGTCATCCCGTAACGACATTCCAATATGACGTCATGTGACAGTCCAGCCAAGCACTCATTTAATTTTGCCCTTCATGTACGGTTAGTCGAGGTCAGTGAGAGGTTGGAACTCTAAATCCAGTGTCCTACAAGATGATGGGACCTTCTCGTTGACAGTTGTGGACGCAAAGTTTACTGGTTTACAGCTTGCCTCCGGCTTTCTAGCAACGCCATTCACCTGGCTCTGACAGTCCCTTGCTAAATGCCTTAGGCACTTTAAGTGCAAATTCGTCGGCGGGCCTCGCCGACCGGCAAGTCTGATTTTCGTGGGTGATGTCTGTCCGGGTCTATGGATGGATTCTTTACCTAAGGATCCCCTCCGACTTCCTAAGAGATTTCTTCTAGCATCTGGTGTTCTCTCTTCTCTTCTATGAAGATTGCCAACTCGCGAGGGTACGTTCTCAAAACATGCTCCTTGAGTATGACCTTGCGTAGCCCGTAGCACGATCCTTTGACTTCAGCCATCTTCATACACTTCTCCAAGAAGCTTCGAACTCGGGGGTGGAATTGAGAGTGGGACTCCTTTGGCTTTTCGTCGAGTCCCGAAAAGGTTCACAGTATGTTTCTGCAGTCAGCCGATAAGGGCACAGAAGTGCCTTTTTAAGCACATCGTATTATCATCAGTATCAGAGGCAGCTAAGTTGTGGTAAACTTCGCGAGCTGCACCATGCAAAAAGTCTGAAATGTTGAACGCCCCAAAGTACGAGTTTCTCCAATTACACGTGAAAATCGCCAATGGACTCGTCTTTGTCATAGAATCGCGGCATACTTATCTGCACTTATCTGTACCATTTTCCATTTCGAGAGCGTGACAGATGTTAAAGTTTCTAAACAATACTATTATCTAAATTTTCCTTGTCTGCCAGAGAACCGGTACCAACTGCACTAGGGTATTTCTCTCTCTCTCTCTCTCTCTCTCTCTCTCTCTCTCTCTCTCTCTCTCTCTCTCTCTCCAACAGCTCATCCGGTCCCCAAAAGCTTCCTGTATTAACGAACAAGGACATTAGTATATTTACTAGCTATCTAGACTCACACTCAATAACAATGTATCATCCGATAAGCCATTACATTTTTTGGTCAAGCATTCGTGGACATCGAAACACCCATCCTTTCTGATATGAAGTACACGGTAAATATCTAGTCTCAATCTTATTATACAGAACAATATCACACAATCAGACACATTTCTATACATGACACTTCTACAAAATGTACACAGATATCGACATATCCATGCGCTGATATATCATTACACATAATATACATACAAAGTATACACAAATATTCAAAATCCCTATTAACTAATATTGCACAGTGCAACCATTATGCAAAGTTTTAATTCAATTTAACATTTGCAAATCTAGAATATCACATGAATAAATTGACGATATTACTACGAATAACCAAATAGCAAATTACAATATTAATTCCTTACATAAACATTGCTCAGATCTCAAATTATGCATGTTGATAAAACAGTACAAATAAATCAAAACACACCAACGGGATCAAACCCTATAAATGGTAAGTCTACGTACTTAGGATTCTAGTAATGAAGTATACATTGTGCACATAATTAAAGTACAATTATTTTGCCGTAATAGGTTACAACAATTGAGTGAATAGTCACTGACATGTTGAAAGCTCCTTTGTAATTTCCAGAGTATCAATGTTTCTGGCCTATGTCGAATATCGTCGGAGTATCTTATGTTCCTTTATAATTCAGCAAAATGGTTTAGCGACTACTGACGTTTACTTCTCAAGATGCAAGATTTAAGTTTGCAAGTCCAATGGTGGCCACGCCTTGCTCAACTTGGAGTGGATGTCCATTCACCAATGGTTTACATAATTAACAGACACTGCCCCATCCCCAACAATCTGTAAAGGGTGGATTATCGACCCCCACTTGATGTTCCTTTGATCAAAATACAGGAAATTCAAGTCACTTACCAGTGACTCGTGCGCCGCAAAAAGAAGGTGCCAGTCACGAGTTTATATGGCCATGTTCCACAACTGAATTCAACACCTCATTTTGCGCAGGATTAACATCGTAACCTTTATGATGCAGAATTGCAAACATAAGGGTCTAGTATATAATTGGTTGCAATCTGGTTCTTGTTCCTAACAACGTGACAGAATGTTGCGAGAGATCAAGTCAAGTACAGAATTTTGTTATATAAATTATATCCAGGTATTGTTATGCAAGAAGGTTCAGTCGCAAAGACGTTAAGACAATTGTGTGTCCAAATAATGGACAGAGAACTATAAATATAATAATGGTACAAATAATAATAATAATAATAATAATAATAATAATAATAATAATAATAATAATAATAATATTAATAAGCATAATAAAAATGATGGTGTTATTGAGAGGTACACGCCATTTTTGCATAATATAGGCTATACCTGTCTACCTGTCTCCCAGTATAAATGGTGGAGGAAGAACCGGGGAATACTCGCGAACGAACAACAACCCACCAGAAGCGACAGGCAAGCTTTCTCACATGCCCATACTGGTTAAGCCACTTTGTCACTCGGGGTCCTAATAATAATAATAATAATAATAATAATAATAATAATAATAATAATAATAATAATAATAAGCATAATAATAATGATGGTGTTATTGAGAGGTTGACACCATTATTTTGCACAATATAGGCTATACCTGTCTACCTGTCTCCCCGTATAAATGGAGGAGGAAGAACCGGGGAATACCAGGGAACGAACAACGATCCACCAGAAGCAACAGGCAAGCTTTCTCACATGCCCACACTGGTTAAGCCACTCGGTCACTCGGGGTCCTAATACTACTACTACTACTACTACTACTACTACTACTACTACTGCTGCTGCTGCTGCTGCTACTGCTACTACTACTACTACTACTACTACTACTACTAATAATAATAATAAAAATAATAATAATAATATGGATCATATATTTCATGTCAAATGATATTATTAACTGGATATAGTAATCTTTGATTGATCAAGTTCTTAGGCAAAATCATCTTGGTCCATTGTGTTTCTTTTGCTATCACTCCCATTCTATCAAACAATTTCAATTTTCTTCTGCACCAGAAATGTTAACAATTTCAATCCTTATTCGCGATACCTAAAGACGCAGCTTATTCCAGTTGATCTTGTATGCAGGGGAAGCATTGGGGTTATTTTACTGTATATATGGTCCCCGCACCAACTCCTACTCACATCCCTACCAACAAAGAACTGTTATGTTCTGTTGTTTATAACATAATGTTGAAACACATCTTTTTCCCGCTCATAATATATCCATTACAATATATTTTGTCAACGTGATTCATTTAAATGGAGCTGTTTTAATTCTTTACAAAGAGAAGGCATCTGCGTGATATCTACCATTACTACCAATATAACAGCGAAAAATATATCCGCAGAACAATCGGGTTCCGTACAGAATATTGAATATATTTTCTAAGGACATTTGATTAAAACAGAAATATGTTTTCAGTTCATATATACACGACCACTTCTAAAATAAAAACACAATTTAGATTTCCCTACATACGTTCAATTCGTCCAAAGAAAGAATTGTGTTTGATCGTTAAACAAAAATGAATGAATGATAAATCTACTAAATCACATTACAATGGACTCGTCTTTGTCATTGAATCACGGCACACTCATCTGCACTTATCTGTAACATTTTCCATTTCGACAGATGTTAACGTTTATATCCAATACTAATATCCATATTTTCCTTGTCTGCCAGAGACTCGGTACCAACTGCACTAGGGTCTCTCTCTCTCTCTCTCTCTCTCTCTCTCTCTCTCTCTCTCTCTCTCTCTCTCTCTCTCTCTCTCTCTCTCTCTCTCTCTCTCTCTCTCTCTCTCTCTCTCTCTCTCCAACAGCTCATCCGGTCCCTAAAGACTTCCTGTATTAACAAACAAGGACATTAACATATTTATCTATCTACTTATACTCACACTAAACAACAATCTATCATTACATAAGCCATTACCTTCTTTGGTTACGCATTCGTGGACATCGAAATACCCATCCTTTCTGATATGATGTACACGGTAAATATAGATTTTCAATCTTAGTATACAGAAGAATATCACATAATCAGACGCATATCTGTACATTGCACTTCTACAAAGTGTACACATATTTCGACATATCCATGCGTTGATATATCCTTACACACGATACTCATACAACGTTTACACAATTAGCAGCAGAGGGGGTGAACCCACCTATTTTTCATACAAAAAAGGCCTCTACGGGGGGGGGGGATATTGTCAAATTAAAGCCTCCTTTGCAGTGAGGGTGAACCCACCTATATATTGTTTTTAAATTGAGTCCTCTACGTGCGGGTGGGGGTGAACCCATCACGGATATTTGTGAAATTAAAGCCTCCTACGCAGAGAGGGTGAACCCACTTTGTCTATTTGTTAAACTAATGTCTTCTGCAAAATTGAATCAAATTCATATCAAAGAACAAAACAAAGGATTCTAACTTTCGAGATGTATATTCTGTTACGTGCTTAGGCTCGAATAAACAGTAACATAGAAAGAGTGAAAATAACAAGCTTGTAAAACTTAATAAACAATTTATTAATCTTAAATATTTTCCAAAAAAGAAAAATAAACTTACGGTTTTAAGAATCAATTCCAAAATTAATCCAAAAATAATTCAAAATATTATCCACTAGAGGTATTGCAAAAGTCCTGCTAATAAAATGTCAAAATAATTCTAAGTTCGAATTCTAGCGAAGTATCAAATATGGAAGACGATGTCACTTGATGAAGTCAGTTCATGTTAATAAAAGTCTATGAGCACAATTCTTTTCCAGATAAATAACAAAATAATTCCTCATGATCCAAACGAATTGACATAATTTCCAGTACAAGGTAATTTAAAATAACTCAAAAAGACACAACTTAATATTCTAAAAGCCCAAGTTCTACTCTGAATAGTCCGCTCTAAAACATAATTTATATAGCTGTTTTTTTCGTAAACAAGGAAGGGGTCAAGTGATCTTCTAGAACCTTTCAGAACAAATTTACGTTAAAAAAATCACGTACCCAGCGTATGACCCAGCTAAAATAGAAAGATGTTTATATAAACTTCCATAATGTACATGTAACCAACCAATCATTTTAAAAGCATGTTGAAAACTCTGAAGCCAGGTCAGAAATGAGGTCAACACCTGGTGTTTATTCTGTAAAGTACACGTCACTCCCCCCTTCAATGAACGAATCTTTAAACTTAAAATGTCAAATTTAAATTTAACAAACAAGCAATAGAAATAAATATAAATGACTTATATCAAATATACGTAACAATTCGAAGTCGCACCCTCTCTGCTGCTACGGATTTATCCAAGTATTTTATCAAGACCGAGTCGATATCTTTAATTTATAAAAAGATTATAATCCATATCACCGCTACACCAGGTTCGATTAATAGTTCTAAGTGTGTGAGTATCAATTCCATTAAACATAACAAGAATCTTACAATTGTTGTCTGATCACTTTTGGTATTTGTGTATATCGCTGGGTAACATACATCACATCTGTAATTTTATGCCTACCGCGTGAAAATATTATAGCTGGATTTGATTGTCAATCCAGCATTACATCATTATATAGGACTAAATTGTTAATATATATATATCAATTGAATCAGAACTCGGAGCTTCATTAATATCAGTAATAAATTCAATAATAATACGATCTACATTTAACGTATTTGCATCTTCATTACATTGTAACATCTTTGATCGTCTACAGAAGGTGTCACTAAATACAACCTGTACCATTTTAACCACCTCATTATCAGATTAAGTAACAGTTGCGTCTGGCCATTTCCAGACGGACCTATGATAATCATTATGATTGCAATTGATAGCACAGCATGGTGTTCAACAGGTTTTCGTGTTTTTTGTCGCCGAAAATCAATTACATTCATGTTATTATAAATAAATTATGGTTCTATTTTGTGTAAAATGTAAGACGCGTACTAGCACAAATCACTTAACAGCAATTAAAACAAAAAGTAACAGATCAGCGCTCACCAGCATGAGTGCACAGTGTGGTACAAACAAATTTAGATTTATTTCTGCAAAATCCGGTGATAATTTTTTTAAAAAATAAACGAGGAGGTGATATTGCAGCAAAATTGACAAAACTTCCGTTGACTCCATGGGCATAATTCCCAGGAGTAAAACATCTGCCAGGATATAATTGCTGCTGCCCTGGAACCAGACTCGATATCCGACTTGATAGACAAGACCAAGCAAGAGCAGGTGAATATCCAATAAATTAAGTCATGTTCATGATATTGCTTATAAACGTATTAATCTGCAACACAGACATATCGCAGATGTGAAATTGATTCACGCGTTAAAGTCTATTACAAATAAATCTTTCAAGGGTTATAACTGGTTAGTAAGATCTGCGATTAAGGGTAAACTAGTGCGTGGAAGTGGAACTTCCCGTGCCGGTAATTAATCAGCTCAATAATATTATTATGGAATCTATTTATTATTCCCCAAGAGGATTTTGGCGGAGTAAATCAGCAATTACTAAACTCGCCAAAGCAGCAAAGTTCTAAAAAGGTTAATGCAATAGATTGGTTATCATATCAGGCAATATGGCAGATTTATCTACCACCGCCTAAACAAATTCACTTTGCACATTTTGATTTCATGTTCCAAATGAAGTTCATCAGGCGGATATATTATTTCTTCCACACGATAATGTCAAAAGACGGATTTACAAGTAAGCGTTAACTGTAGTTGATGTTGCGAGTAGATACAAAGAAGCTGAGCCATTATTGACAAAGGCAGCAACAGAAGTAGCTTATGCGTTTGAACGAATTGATCGACGATGTGGTATGTAATGGACAAATCTATTACAAGACGAATCCTGGAAAGGAACTTCAGGGTGCGGTGGTATCATTAATGAAGCAACATAATGTCACCATCAGACGAGGACAAATTACAATTCATCGTGATCAGGCAATAGTTGAACGATTTAATTAAACACTTGCTGAGCGGTTATCTGGAGTTCAATATGTGAAAGAATTCATTCAAGACAAGGGATGTCGTGAATGGGTTGCAAGATTACCAAGTGTGATCAATGTGTTAAATAATGAAATTCCGAGAACAATCAATATGAGACCTAATAACGCGATCACAAAAAAATGTATATCCACACGAAATGATTTTTAAGAACAACGAATACTCAGTAATGCGACTTTGAGATATTTATATGAACCAGGTGAGCTCGAAAGAGGTATTAAAAGAGCTACTGATCCTATTTGGAGTGTCACATCATGCAAAATATCTAACATAACAAGATCCACGGGTAGACAGTCAATCTATAGATTAGATTCAACTGCTCTTCGGTGTGGATTGACACGTGAACAGTTTCATGTGATAGCCGGGAATACACAGTTACCACCACGATCACTTAACTAGCACCTCTACGTCTTTTACATTCAAGACAGATAAGCATAGTATTTTCTCGTGTACGACCAAGACTGCTATATTTTCTGTCTGCGGTAAATTGTCGTGGATTTGTATCCGAATACTGCCACAGCATAATACAGTTACAGCTTGCGCAGTGATTATTATGTTGTTGCTTCAGCATCATTATAAATTCAACATCAATATCAAAGTCGCGGTTATTTTGTTTGTCGCTTTGTTTATATACCGGAGAGTTTATTTTCTGAATATATCAACGCTGACAATTTCATTGTTGCTGGTGTCATTAGAAACGACTCTAAGAAGTTGATTTATTCTTCTAACTCGTGACACTGGGACATAAACTAAATTCGACCATTCGATGCGATCATCTACGATCCAAGCAACTGTTTCAGAAATGGTTAACACCTGAGATGAGTGTATTGTCATTGCGTACACAACCGTCCAGGGAGATTTGTCAGCGCGCAATGCATCTTCAACAATATTGATATCGACCAGACCAATATCATTTAACACAAGAGTCTCTATTCTTGACACTGTCAAGTTTCCTGGAATATCAACTTCAATATTTGTATCTTCGTGTATCAACTGGTCTATAAGATATCGGCACTGGAAATTCTGAAAAAGTTTCCTTATGCACTTACAATAACTGTCGCTGAAGTCTGTCTCTATGTTTCTACTTGTCACTGTCAAATCGTTTGGTTTCCAAGCTACCCAAAAATCAATTATATTTGTTTCTGAAATTATTGTACGTGCTATTTCACACTGGATTTTATCTGATTGTAATCTGATTAATTTCTTGAACTCTCTTAATTCTGGATCGAGAGCTCTATGATCAGTATTAATTTCTTCATAATAATCTACATATTGCTTTGACCAATCATGCGGAGACAAACCGACAAATGGCGATGGTTGAGCATGATCGCCACACATATCACAGCTGTATTTTTGAGTAACAGCCAATCGATAAACATTTGTAATATATCCAACGACACTGTACATATCTCATCCCTAATAATTACTTTTGGCATATATTGCTCTCCCATTCTCGAGTCCATGCGTCACCTTATACAGAAACAAACTATGGTAATTCCAGGAGATAACAACTCCCTCTTTCATCTCTCTGGCGAGTCTGTGTGTGGGTGTTAACACAGTCCTGTCTGACTTCGATCGAAACAATTCGATAACACGAGAAGTCTTCCATGACCCACTACATCTGATTAAAAAAAGGGTCTTATATCTACATATTGGATCGGATATAGATGGCGCCGATGATAATTCTGAAGTTGATAATTTTTCATGTAATTATCTTCAACTGATTCTGAATAATCATGTAACATTTCCTGTTTCATTCTCCATGAACCCCATGACGCATCAGAATTTTTCAAGCAAGCCACTGCTTCTTTATACTTGATATCTATATACAATTAATCCGTGGCGACCCTTACGGCAAATTCAGGAAATATATCTATCATCGATAGCAGGTTTATTGCAGCATAGATGAGCTTTGATCTCTATACTGAGGATATTCGCCATCGATGTACCTAACGATAGTTCTCAACTTTGTTCCATCAGACAAATAAGCAATTTCTGGACTGACAAATATATTTTTTGCTGTTGCATTTGCGATTATAAAATCATATTTAGCATCATCTAGAAGTAATCGTGCACAATGCCGCTTGTGATCATATGCTCTGCCTTGGTTGATTTTACCGATTATTCTTCTACCGAGATATTTAGAGTCTTTATCATTGATTTCGCATCTATGTTCAAAGATCTTCTTGGATCGTTTAACAACATAATCTTCGTCGAGATCAGGAAAATTTTCCTTGTAATCGTTAATAATTTTATCAAGCTGTCATCATTAGGTGGTGCTAACGAAATCTCAGTCTGCGCTCGATATGATATAATTGACTCACCGACAATCCGCGATATCAGTATTTTACAATCAATCATATACCATAATAATATTATTGGTGCCCAGTATTTTTTCAGATAAATGTCTACCAAACATAACAAATCTTATGGAGTCCTTAGGCAAACTCGAATGATACCACACGAGCAAAACTGGTTAGATCAAAATCGGGTAGTGGTCCACTAATCGCAACTCGTGCCATCTCTTACGTGGGATGTCTAAATCCTTTAAAATACCCAGCACACTCTCCATACTCTAGGAAATGTCCAGGATAACACGCAACAATGTCAACCGGGATAACACTTTTAGAATCATATTGAGTATTCCACGATCCGCCTTGTCCGTATTTGACACAACTAGCTTAAACATCCTAGAGAAATTCAAATCGTCTTGGCTTCCACAGATTTTTCTCTCTGGGGAAATGAGTTGCAACTGACGCGATTGTAAAACAGCGAGTTTTCTCATTTCTTCGAGAAGAGATTCCGTTCGGTAAATTTTGCCGTTAGGTCTTACAATTGATCAAATTTATATCATTCGTTGAAACTTTGAAATAATCGCAATGATACTGGATCGTTTTTACTTAACGTGTGAATAAAATTAAACATGATCCTGCCACCAGAGAACTCTGACGTGTAATATTTTACAATTCAATCTCGTGGAAATATTGTTACTGCGTTAGGCCACGCGTGCGCTTTATGATCAATGATATTTATTGGCTCTCCACCTTTTTAAAAATGTTTTGAATCGTATAAAATCTCTCCTATTATCGTTTTTATTATTATTGGCAAGTTTAATGTTTTTCTAGCTCGGATACATTTTGTATCGTACTACCGGTATCCATGACTGATAAAGACCATTCGTTTAGTTTTTTACGCCTTAGATCTGTCAGACGGTTGACATGAATCGCATTTGTAAACTGTTCTGCTACTCGTTCGGCTAGACAATTTATCCTCGATAGTTTCATCGGTTTCAGATTCTCAACGCTCGGATTTTTCATTTATCGGAAAAATTCTATAAATAACCACAGTCTCAGGATACGCTCGCTCAAAATACGGTTTGTCTATTCTTGTTAATATTTCTGGTTTGAAACTTTGACTTACCGAGGACAGGGTCGTATTATCACAAATGACCTAATTTCCATTTTCTGTTAGTATGATAGATTTCACTCTGACGTTTGAGATGAGCTATTATACTCACTGCTAATTGATAGTTCATGGTAGCATCAACACCAACACTGATTCGAAATGTTGACAAGGAGTGAGGTGCGCCATCTTTCTTGACTTCGTTCGTAGCATGGTAAATTTTACTAATAATATTTGTATCACTCACTAGACCCTTCATTGGTGCGTCTACACTTATATCGATATTAAATGTATAGCTTTTCCTAGGTTCGATTTCGCATAATCTCGTGAATTCCTCCATACTATAATTAAGACACATATTTAAATAAACAATATTTTAATTAATGAATCACTGTAAATGGTTGTTGATAGGATCCGTAACTAATTATAATAAATTCTGCAGAAATGAATTATGTGGATATCATTCACAAAGTGTGCGACATGGAAGCTTAGGTCCAAAACCGGGTATACGATCTGGTGATGGAGTACGAGGAAAAACACAACTGTGCCTCCATTGCGGAGGTAAGGAGTACAGCGAGCATAAACGGTATTTCTAAGGTCATGTGATAAAAACAGAAATATATTTTCAACGGATATATACACGTCCACTTCTAAAATAATAACACAATTTAGACTTCCCTCCATGCGTTCAATTCGTCAAAATCAAACAATTGTGCTTGATCTTTAAACAAAAATGACTGAATGATAAATCTACTAATCATTTTACACTAGACAACTTCCAACTTTGCATATTCTTATGTACATTTGGACTGGATTTTGTCTTGGGTTTTTCTTTATAACTATGTAGTTATTATAATAGTTGATAGTTATATAATAGTTAATTTCCTTCACCATTCATACTATCTTTTCATGCCGTTTAACGTGTTTTCATGGATTACAGCTAAATTTGAAAATATATCGAATGGCAACTCTCCTCGAAGGCCGAGGGAAGACATGCAACACACTTCAAAACCAGGACCATACAGGTAAAGATAACTTAAATATTGCGAGAGAAGAAAAAAAAACATTTCTGATATTTCACACCACAGTACCGCGTCTCAGGTTCAAAGCCCAAACATAAGAACCGAATATATATATATATATATATATATATATATATATATATATATATATATATATATATATATATATATATATATATATATTAATTTATTCAATTCTATTAAGAAAGAGCTTTTGATTAAATAAATTGATCGCTACATAAAGAAACAATGAAATTCTAACAGGTGCATTCTCATTTATTTCTATGCAATTTTCAATGACCTGCCCGACTGACTCTGACATCGTTGTTTTTGTACCTTTTTCATTTTTATAAAACTCATTCCAAACGCCACATGCAACGACGTACCTCATATAAGTGTATATAATTTCACTTTACGTTCCTATTGATCTTAATTTTAGTAGTTCCTCTACGATACATCTTACGAAAATCCTTGCATCCGTGTTTTCATGGGTTAAAGCTACATTTAGAGATGTTACAGCCAATTACACATCTTCTGTACGGCCTAGGTATAGTCATTAACGTCCTCGTTACCTCTTTAATTGGAAATCAACCTGTCAATTCTTGCAAAATAGAAACCACTTGTGTTATTTGACAAAAGAGCCGTGTATTTGGATTCGTACGACCTCCAAATATTTGCAATACTATTTTTAATTTAGATAATACATATAACTGGTCTAGCAAATTACTTTTTCAATATTTGTCCGCTTATAACGGATGTATTAATTGACCGTTTTGCGAGTCTATAATGCGATAAATGTAAGCAAACAGAATCACTTAAACTAGTGCAAATGGACAAATAACATAATCCTCTTAAGAGGCAGTGAATATATGTCACATTGAGTAATTTATGATTGAAAAGTAATAAAACACCGTAAAGCAATAATCAGAACAAGTGTCTACAGAACTATGATATTTTCTTCCATAATGCTCACGAAAGATGTCCGCCGAAATTAATAACATGAGCAGGTAAGTACAGCTCTAGATGTGAAGAGTAAAATAGGACAGTGTGAAAATGCAATTCAATTATTTTTTTAGAATCAATATTTTGAGATATACGTCCGCGTTGATGAACACGTCGCCGTAAAATAAATTGTTCAGTTTTGTGACATAGATATACATAAAAGAATGTAATTGGTTTAATATTGTCAAACGCTTGAAATATTCAAACTTTTGAAGAAAAAACAAATTGAAAAATATTGTTTTGACAAACCGATACTTCAGGAAGAAGCAATATGCAGTTGATATAATTCTGCCTGCTAATATTTATCTACAATAATATCAAAAATATTGAATTTACAAATTTATAATTTAATATCATAACATCGAATAGTAATAGGTGTCAGATACATTTTTCCATTTACTTTTATCTTAAGGTAAACTCGATGGCAATAAGATTTTCAGCTAATTCATATAAAAAGGTATATGCATCGTACTGTGTTTCACCATTTCTCTGGAACTATCATGTAAATAAGTGTTCATGTTCGCTCCTAGTGTACAGACAGTCATCATTAAATGAATGACATTTTTGCATTTCTTCTGTGTGTCTGTCCTTCTGCTATCAATTCCAGTCGAATGCTCAGTCTCACTGTGGTACTTACTCTATCATTACTACATTAATAACGGAGACTTTCTGTAGCAAGTACCCAGGATAGCCGAGTGGCATCCACCGCTCACTTTTACTGATTGTAACAGAATTGCTACCGAGTGGTTGGTGGATTAAATGAACGACACAAACACAATATGTGAAAGATTATGTAAATTTATTAAATAAATTATTAATGAAAAATAATGATGTATCAACACAATAACTCATGCGTTCAACCCACGATCACACTTCACAACCATTCACAATTTAAAAAATAAAATTAAATATTAATACAAAATAAACACAGATTCAAGGAATCTCCTAGACTACA
The DNA here is from genome assembly GCA_030141615.1 of Unio pictorum. NCBI lineage: Eukaryota > Metazoa > Mollusca > Bivalvia > Unionida > Unionidae > Unio > Unio pictorum. The sequence continues at coordinate 3,205,614 of JARLTB010000250.1, forward strand.
CAAATGTTTCAAATAGAATGGAACCTTTACAAAAGTTATATTATCGCACGTATAAATTGCGATAACAGATACAAACATCAAACTATATTATCGCACGCATGGATTGCGACAAGTACAAATATCTACATGTATTAAATCAAGTTACTAACTGTTATTGAGATTCATGTAATCTCTTGGAATTCTACTGTGATTCAAAGTAACTACGTGTAAATATAACAATGTATTCAATTGTAACCACAATTGAAACAATCACATGCGTCTCGACCCTGTACAACCGTACGATTCACCAACTGTTGAATCGCCGCACAGCTTCTCCGAATACCTAGGGTTGACTCAATACTTTTATCGGCCGCTTGCCCTTCAAGAATCCACTACAGTAATACGTACAGACAGCATACAGCATCTACTAGAACCAGCGGTCCCAAACACTTAGATGCTAACCCGGATCTTTACACCTCTAGACATCTCCGACACTCGGACATTTAGACTTCTAGATTTCCGGATATTTACACATCTCGACAGATATACTCAGATATCATGACCTCCTGTTCACGCCAGATACAAACGTAGACGGACAGACAATCTGACAGACAGACAGTCAGATACCTCAATTTGATCGCACAATCAAATGGCACAATTAAACAGCACAATCACGGCACAATCAATCACATTCAACCCTTTTGCTGGAGCAATCAATCACATTGAGCCATTTGGCTGGAGAAAGAATGACGAGCTATCTCTCCTTTGACAAGATACTTTTGACTCGTCATCTTTTTAGAAATATTCTGCCTTATATATCCCCAAATAGGTGAGCAGAATTCCCGGCAAAATTCCCGTGCACCCCGTGATTATAATGTTCCTGACTTCAAGTGATTTCTAGTCAGGCATATGTTAAGTCGCTACACGTCGCTTACCTTGAAAAACACTTATTCACCCCAGGTAATTCATGTACGACGAAACAAAAAAATGGTGAAATTAGTTTGTATCCAAGAAGAAATAAATTCAATTTTCGCCTAATTGTGTGACACGATCATATCAATTTCATCTCTGTCGGCGTGGGTTTGAGTCTCAGTCTAGGCCAATGTGGGTGTTCGAATATGCTGCCATTAGTGCCCTGTATGTCGGTGATTCCTGTCGCTATTTTCTTGGGTTCTTGTACTGTCATTTATACAAGCCACAACGTCTGTCCGATCATGTTCTGATTAATGGTGTTAAGCCCAAAATAACAACATAACAAAATAGTATATGCACTCCCTTCAAAGGTTTAATATATTTTAATGTGAACATTAAATGAAACAGAAGCACATTTTGAAAATATTATAGTCAACGTTACACTTAAACTTTAAAACAATATGTACAGTTGTGTGCTATTCATACATACAGAGGCATCTTTTTTAACATTTAGCAAACATTACTCGTTAATCAAGATACTGAATAATCATATATAACCTAATAATAATAATAATAATAATAATAATAATAATAATAATAATAATAATAATAATAATAATAATAACTTTATTTATGTGTGTTTTACTTATTTTAAATTTAACTTTAACAATATTTATTCAAATCGGTACGATGTATTCAGTGCTAATATTCATGTCTAGCACTGGCGCATTAAACTGATAGTCATGTAGCGTGGCCCACCAGTCCTAATAGTAACCTTCCGATGCTGAAAGCCAAGTGAGATAGGAGCTAGTACCGTTTTTGTTAGTCTCTTATAGGACTCGGGTGAAGTTCGAACCTCTAATCTCATGCATTAGAGATGGATGATTTAACAATGATACTAAAGTTTATATGGGGCTACTTTCACAACGGTTTCTCAGCGTTTCGAACTTAAATCCTTCGTCAGAGGAAAATCAACTTACATATACAAAACAACCACTTAGCACAAAATCATATACAACTTCTGGACTCCTATACGTTAGAATCATTAGGGGCAATTTACATGAAGATATATACTAGTACAAATTTATACACAAAAAGTAGATGAGCTTGTGAGCTCCCAATGTAACGAAGCGCATGCTTTGCTCCTAATGTACGGATCAACATTTAATGAATAAAACATATTCAAATTCTGTTCTCTGTCCGTCCGTCCGTTTGTCTAAAATTAAGCGATTGTACATGTTCCTAACATACTGATCATCATTTAGTCAATGAAAGTTTCTCAATTTATAATCGCTGTTTGTCTGATTGTCCGTCTGCCTCTTTCTTTAATCGATTCCCCACGGCCGATTTATCTCAGTATGATGGTTACTGTATCATTCTTTCTCTATTAAGGAAGATTGTATCTGCTGCAGGGGACCCACGAGGAGCCGAGTGCTCTAAAGCACTTGCATTTATTGATCTCTACCATTTCATCTCTGCCCGCATTGGTTCGAGTATCAGGGTATTCCTTTGTCGGTGTTTTGAGTAAGCTGCTAGCTACTTTCTGTGCATCGGTGGGTCCTTCTTATGCTTTCCCGCTTCTTCCTGCATCATTTAATCTGGCCAACATGTTCGCATTTCATGCTCTGAGTATGTTAAACCAAAACAAACAATACAATACAATAAGATCTACAGCCCCGGAACATCCGTTTCAAACGTTGAATATATTTTGATGGGATGTTTAAATGAAACATGTAAATATTTTGAAAAGAATATAATCAGCTTTACAAATAAATTTAAAACCATATGTCCAATTATCTGTTATTAATAGATGTAGTGTCAGTCAAAAAATGTCAAAACCAACCAAGACTTGAAACACAGACGCATATTTTGTTGTCGTGGGTATGTTAGCTGCTATAAATAAGTCATATCATATACAAAAAATGGTAGGAGAATCATTAACAACTAGACTAGCTCGAGAGAGATTAGATGCAATAAAGCGATTTATCCCTGTGAGAGATTATGTTAGAAATAAAATCCAATCTCAAGTTGATTTTGCAACAGATAGTGCACAATTATTTAAACCGGTAACTACAGCTACTGAGAAAGCTGCATTGGCTACTGAGAAAGCTATATTGGGAGATATTACTGAGGAACAGCGAGAAAAAACGGATTCTCTCCCTGTGCTTCAAAAAATAGCAAAGCAGTCTCAGCCGAAAACCTCTCGATTTGTTCCAAAAAAAAAAAAATCAGGGAATAACTGAGGATTTAGGAAATAAATTTACCGATGCAACTTTAGCATAGATCGATAAGAGTGATCCAAGGGATTTGCTTAATTTTGCTAATACGGGATATTACGATAAAAATAAGAGGTTAAAACCAGAACATAAAAAATATATCAGAGATATGCAACACTGGGCTGATGTAATCTATAAATATAAAGCTAGAAACAGAATACAACAAATTAACAAGGAAGATCCAAATATCAGGTATATATCAATGCAACGGAACAAATATATAATCAAGATGAAACAGCAAAAGAACAACTAAACCAAGAACAAAAACAACGAAAAAAAGAACAAAAACCAACACAGAGACAAACACGTACACAAAAAACAAGAAGATCCTCAATCAATGTATATACCATCTGATCGAGAAGAAGATGATGATGCGCAAGGTGCAACTGGTGAAAAGTTCGCAGGTGGATTTTCTCATTCTGGAACCAATAATAGTGGTCGTGTTCCCTGTACTAATAATACTCTAGACGACATAGCACGATTAGAAATTATCATCGGAGGTAATCGAGCTGGAAATAACTCACCGGAAATAATGAAGCCGCTTATATCTGCCAACGACTATTTGAAGGTGGGGTCATCAATATTGGTTATTTCGAAAATTTATCGATGAACTCGTTGATGATTACCACAGTGACTGATGTCACCGGTGATTGATTCTCCGTGACAATTAGTCATGCGATTAGATAAATAGCATTTAAATAAAATGATCATACACTACAACCACTAGAAGCCAACTGTGACTCACATTGTAAATTCACGATTGCCTTTTGATAAGGTGTATTATGGAGATGGTCTCGGTAATGTTATATTCAAGGGTTATTTGCAAGGATGGCTCCAAAAATAGCACCAATCGCAAAACAATTATCGATGAAAGTTATTGATGTTATTCGTGATAAGGGTAATAGCGCTGTTGGTGATGTAGCATTTTTCCGCGGCCAAGGAAAAACTAATCATGCTGATTCGACGACGAATAAAAACACCACTGGGCAAACTACCATCTACGGAGATTATGCCAGCGAGTGTTAGCAAAATAATAAACAGCGCGGTGGATCAAACAATAGCAGAGCAAATAAACCAAGGATTTGATGCTCAGGGGAATATTACTGCAAAATATGATAGCGGGAATCGAGAAATATATAATAAAATGTTCAAATCTTCATCCGACTCAGCATTGGATATGGATGCCCCTGTAACAGAATTGTTACCGAGAGGATGGTGGATTAAATGAACAACACAAACACAATATGTGAAAGAAAATATAAATTTATGAAATAAATTATTAATGAAAAAAATGATGTATCAATACAATAACTCATGCGTTCAACCCACAATTACACTCACAACCATTCACAATACATGAACAAATGAAATATTAATACAAAATAAAACTCAGATACAAAGGAAACTCTTGGACTATAAGCAGATCCAAGGAACCTTTACAAAAGTTATATTAACGCAAGTATAAATTACGATAATAAACACAAGCATCAAACTATACTATCGCACGTATGGATTGCGACAACTAGCACGAATATATACATGTATTTAATCAAGTTGCTAACTTTTATTGAGATTCATGCAATCCCTTGAAATACTATTGTGATCTGAAGTAGCTATGTAAATACAACAATGTATTCAATTGTACTACAAATTGCAACACACACATGTGTCTCGACCCTGTATAACCGTACGATTTACCAACAGTTGAATCGCCGCCCAGTTTCCCCGAATACCTAGGGTTGACACAATACTTTTATCGGTCACTTGCCCTTCACGGATCCACCACAGTTATACGTACAGACAGCATACAACATCTACTAGAACTAACGTTTCTCAATACCCTAGATGCTGCCCAGGATGTTTACAACTCTAGACAGCTCCGACAATCGAACTTCTAGATTTCCGGATATTTACACGTCACGACAGATGTAGACGGACAGACAATCCGACAAACAGAGATGCTCCGCTACAATATCAGCTACAATTTCAGCTACGATATCAGAGATGTTATCAGAGATGTTCCGCAACAAATCATCTACAATTTCAGCTACGATCTCAAAGACGTTATCAGAGATGTTATCAGAGATGTTCCGCAACAAATCATCTACAATTTCAGCTACGATCTCAAAGACGTTATCAGAGATGTTATCAGAGATGTTCCGCAACAAATCATCTACAATTTCAGCTACGATCTCAAAGACGATATCAGAGACGTTAACAGTTACAATAAAGAAACCAGACTAATAATAGTTGTCTCAAAAATAATCTAAGCCTTAGATTACGCTATAAAGTCTAATAGTGACTAGTAATTCCAAATATTCCACGTTTAAAATCTGCATTGTAATAAAGGCATCATTATATGAAATGATAAACTGAATAAAAATTCACAATAAAACGAAATATAAATTTAACACTCACCCCTTTGGCTGGAGATTGAATGACGAGCTATCTTTCCTGTGATAAGATACTTTTGGTCCCGTAATATTTATCAGAAATATTCTGCCTTATATACCCTCAAATAGGTGAGCAGAATTCACGGCAAAATTAGCGTGCACCCCGTGATTCTAATGTTCCGGACTTCATGTAATTTGAAGTCAGGCACATGCAAATCGTTACACGCCGCTTACCTTGGAGAAAATCACTTATTCACCCCAGGTAATGCATGTACGACGAAACAAAGAAAATGGTGAGATTAGTTTGTAATTCAATAAGAAAATAAATTAAATTTTCGCCTAATTCTGTGACAGCCCAAGTTCTCAAAAATGATTCGGTACGCGATTATCAGTTTTATTCCTATAACGCATTACAACCAACTAGTCGATCAAGAATCGAACTTCAGGTTCAAAATACAAGCAAATACTTTCTACCCGCTGAAGCATTTATCGAACTATAAGGAGAACTTATAACAAATGCTAATGGGGAATATGACCCAAATTTGCCAGTTGGTTTTGTCAGTAATGGTATTATGGCATTATTTAGTAGCGCTAGATATATGATCGATGGAGAGAGATTGAATCTATTAAGCATGATGTTGATGTTGCCACAACAATAGTGGGTTTAGTGAGATATTCTGTTGATTATACAAGATCGGCTGGACCATCTATCATGTTCGCTAAGGATATTACTGATCACGCTGAACATGTTCAGTATGATAAAGTAAAGGCAACACGGGATCCAGCGCCAGCCGGATATACAAGACCAGGTGCCGTGTTTGATAATATCAGTGATGTTAATGCCGACAATTACAACCTAGGGTTTGTAACACGCGTATCATGCGCGATTCCAATATCTCATATTTTTGGATTTTCAGAAATGTTAAAAGGGTTATCTTTGGAGCGAAACATACAGTAGTCCTCGTGCGAAAAGGTAACTATAATGATGCAATCTGGTGTGTTGCTGGTGTTGCCACTGATGGTAAAGTAAATATAACAAAACTCTCACTGCGAATGCCAGTAATGACTCTATCAATCACCGCAGAGGAAAAATTGCTATCATTTATGGATAGAGGATGTAAATCGTTGTTATCATGGCCAACAACAACAACAACAGATATTATGGAGACTTCTGTTAACGGTATATTTACATGGCACATGGCATCAAAACAGGGTGTTTCTGCGCTGAGGCATATATTTGTTGCGTTACAGGATAAGACGCGATTAAATTCACAAACACGCAGCCGTATGATATTTGATCAACTGGGTGTTACTGAAGTCTCATTAAGGATAAACGGCCAACAAGAACCATTCGAGGATATTTTACTTAATTACGCACAAAACCAAATAGCACGTGATAATCATCGTTTGCTGACATTTATGGGACGTGATAATAATGTAGATATCGGTCTGCAAATATCACAATTAGACAATTAGATCAATCTCGTATTAAATAAAATGTCATATAGTCATGTCAGTGTTACTCTGACTCCTGGTCAGATTAAAAAGTCGCAATCGGAATCAGCTAAAAAAATGTGGAACTACAATATCGTTAAAACACAATCAAATGTCTGGTAGTCAGAATAAACTATCAGTGACAGCACGTCAGACTAAGCATTTCAATGATGTTAGCGAAGATAAAAAAAAGGTGTTCAGGTCACTCTCTCTGCGTCCGCTATTAAAAATATGATAAAATCAGGTGGTATATTTCCACTAGCAGCAGAAGGGGTGAATCCGACAACTTCGTTTTTAGGCAAATATTTTGTAATCAAAAACATTTTACTGAAACAAAAAAAAAACATCTTACCAACCTAGTTGCAGATTCGTTGTCATTCACCCCTTCTGCTGCTATGGGTTAACTGAATATTTTTTAGGATTTCAACCGAATATTTGATCAAGTCCGATACGATATCTCGATCTCGGGTCGTGTAAATTTATCGTTATAAATCCATGTGGGGTTGACTGAGCGCGACTAAAGAAATTTCTAAAGAGATTATAATCCATATCACCGCCGCACCAAGTCTGGTGAATATTTCTAAGAGTATGTGTATCAACTCCATTGAATATAGCAAGAATATTGCAGTTATCTCTGATCACTTTTGGTATTTGAGTGTACCGTTGAGTGATATATATCACATCAGTGTTTTTATGCCTGACTCTGGAAAATATCCTAGCAGGATTGTCTTGATTGTCTAATGTCATATCATCATATACGACTAAATTGTTAATACTTCCATCGATATCATCAATGCTCGGTGCTTCTTCGATATCAGTTATAAATTCAATAATATCATTATCGATTTCCGATTTTGATTTCTCATTCATATCCTTTAGCACTTTGTAACAGCGCTGATCATCTACACTCGGGGCTATTAAATACAATTTGTCCCATTTCATCCACCTCGTTATCAAATTAAGTAGTAGTTGTGTCTTGCCGCTTCCAGATGGTCCAATTATAATCATTCTAATTCCAATCGTTTGGTAACATTGTATGATGTTTAACAGGTTCTCGTCGTCGAGTAGCTGAATAATCAATTACATTCAAGTTGTTATATATAAATTATGGATTTATATTGTGTAAAATGCCGAGCACGTATTGATACAAATAACCCAACGACGGTTACAACTAAAAAAATCGATCAGCGCTTTCTGGTAATTGTGCACAATGTGGTACAAAAAAATTTAGATTTGTTTCCATGAAATCTGCAGATTATTTTTTAAAAAAATGAGGAGGTGATATTGTAGCCAAGTTAGTAAAACTCACAAGGACACCATGGGCAAAGTATCCAGGAGAAAAACACCTTCCAGGGTAAAGTTATTGTGGACCCAGGAAAAGACTCGATATCAGACTCGATGATCAAAACCAACCCAAACCCGGTGAAGAACCAATAAAAGCTATTGATAAGGTGTGTCGGTACATGATGTTGCTTATAAAAGCAGTAATTTTCAACACAGACATCTCGCAGATGTGAAATTAATTCATGCGCTGAATTATATGACTGATAAATCATTCAAAGAAAAATTGGATTCATGGTTGATAAAATCCGAAATGAAAGGTAAATTGATGTTAGGTGCTGGTAATTAATAACAACATGGAATCTATTTATTATTCTCTAAAAAGATACTGGGGTAAAGCAGCAATCGGTAAACTCGCTAGTGAAGCATCGGTGAAATATACCACTGCAGCAGATTGGTTATCTAAACAGGCGATATGGCAGATTTATCTACCGCCGCCTAAACAAATTAACTACTCGCATTTTGATGTGACCGTTCCTAATGAGGTTCATCAGGCTGATATATTATTTCTGCCACATGATGGTGGTTACAAATACGCGCTAACCATAGTTGATGTTGCGAGTCGATACAAATAGGCAGAGCCATTAAACACAAAATCATCAACTGAAGTTGCTTCTGCGTTTGAAAGGATTTATCGAAGGAGTCCTCTGCACTGGCCAAATCTATTACAAGTTGATCCTGGCAAGGAATTTCAGGGTGCGGTTCTAGCAACAATGAAACATCATAATGTCTCCATTACACTAGGGCATACTGCACTACTTCGTGGTCAGGCAATTGTTGAACGGTTTAATCGGACGCTTCCTGAGAGGTTATTTGGATATCAATACGCGAAAGAATTTATTCAACATAAACGATCCCGTGAATGGGTTAAGAGATTACCAGCTGTGATTACTGCACTAAATAATGAGATTACTCGAACAATTAACATGAAACCTAACAACGCGAATAAGAAAAAGTCTATACCTAAAACCGAACAAAAAGATTTTCAAAAGAACAAATTCTCGGTAATGTCACTTTTAGGTATTTATACGAACCAGGAGAGCTCGAAGGTGGATATACTTCTCCTGATTGTTTCAATAACTTTTTAAATATTGAAACTTAATAATGTCTAATATAATGAAATTAATTCGTACAGTAAAAGCTGACATATAATGTATGTTCCACTTCATTTTATTTCAACGACAACAATACTACAAGTTAGAGCATCAGCTATTGCATATAAAAGCATTCATAAATCGTCTTCTATTGGTTTAATTACACATTTTTACAGGAGCTAACAAACGCTGACATTTGTTTCTAACGTATACAACATCATTTAATGAATGAAAGTTTCTCAATTTCTTCTCTGTCCGTCTGCATGTATGTCCATCTGCCTAATTGTTTCCTATCAATTCCTCACGACCTCTCAGTCTCAATATGGTCGTCACTACTACTCCTGTTCCAAACGCCGACGATTTATCGGCAACAGCGGATCCGGGTAGCTGAGTGGTATTAAGCGCTTGCTTTTATTGATCACTGAAAGTGCATCTCTGTTTGCGGGGGTTCGAGTCGCATTCTAGGCTAGTCTAGTTCCCTGACCTCTCTCCACTCCGTTAATCTTCGTATCGAAGAGTAACGGAGTGGAGAGAGGTCAGGAAACCATACTAAGGCTAGACCAGTGTGTGCCTTTGAGTTAGCTGTTAGAAGGTTCCTGCGGTTGGGTGGTTTCTACAGGTGCTTTTCCTTGTTCTTGTTGCATAGGGTATTTTGCTCTGTCAAATGTTGTTACACCCAAACATACATACACAAACACCGTACATTAGATCCAAACCTTAAATATAATTTAAAGGGACATTAAATGAAACAGACTTATATTTTTTGAACGGAATCAAGTTTACACTATACAATCATCTGCTATGAAATACATATATATTCATCTCTTTTCAACATTAGCCAGTATCACTCGTTAATCAGCATGACGCATACCGAAATATCAAATAATAATAATAATAATAATAATAATAATAATAATAATAATAATAATAATAAATATCATAAAAATAATATAATAATAATCAAAATATTAATAGTAATATATTTCTTAAAAACATATTAACACAATACAGCCATAAAATCATGTCATGGTTTTGGTAAATATTAGTTTAAAATTTGAATAGAGTACTAAACTGAATAGCTGAAAATTTCACAGGAATACAACGGGAAAATTAGATTTTCCATTTAGTCCAAACTTCTTAAGTGTTCGTTCTATGTCTGTCCTTCCCATGTTAAATTAGATAACATCTGAAGGGACTCGACCGATGTCCATTTTAGTTGTAGTACTTGGTAATTTTTGCATTGATTATGTTGCAAATTTGACATTTGTGATCATTTTCTCGTTTTACTGAAATCAATGGTTGCGACAAAATATTGAATATAAAAGATCACGTATGTCGGTTTTGTCTATTATCTGACTCACCATGTATTTCCGCAAACTCTGCTTGGTTCCATCGCTGTCATTTGAGTCATACCTAAACTCTGTTATATTTTCAATATTATTTTTCACAGGAAACGTTAAACACATTAACGCCTCATTCGCGATGCATTACGGCGCACTGGATGTATCAAATTCATGTAAATTTAACTCTTGCCCTTTTATGGTCGATAGCGTTTGATTGTTATACCATATATATCGTCATCATCCCCAATCTCCACCCCAAAAATAAGATTTGTAATCTTTCGTTTATATCTTAAAATGGAGATCCTAAATCCATTGACACATCTTCTTCCCATTCTTGATATATCCATTACAACATATTGGTGAACGTGCTTTTTTAAAATGAACCTATTTTTATCAGGTTACAAAGAGCAGATATCTGTCAGACTGCTATAATTCTACTATTACAACTGGAATTACGATGGATATATTCACAGAACCCTCATGTTCCGTACATAAAATAGAATATATTTTCTAAGGACATGTAATGAAAACAGAATATATGGTTTGAGAGGATATATACACGTCCACGACTGAATTAAAACTCTAAAGCATAGAAACAGGATGAATCTTCGGAGAGTAAATTGACCTGTATGTCTGCAGCAGAATTCACCTGCACAAGGCATGAATATAAACACTGCTGATATCGTAGTGATATGACTAAAATTATAAACGTTACGTTGAGATAACAACAAAAGGAAAAAACAAACACACATAAGTGAAGTGCAAATTAGTCTTATCATTATTAGTATTATTATTATTATTATTATTATTATTATTAGTATTATCAGATCCATTATCCATACGAAAGATTATATTAAGTTCATTGTTTCTAAACCCCCTTGCATTTTTTTTGGGTGGGAGTTATGTTACCTTAGTGACCCTTATCCAAAACTATGAGTTGGGCCTATATGTCAAATGTTATTCTTGGTAACCCACACGTTTAGAAAGGTTTGAGTTCTCGATTTAGCCTTGATTGTGACTGTGCAATGTTCGACAGAAGGGCTTTGCTTTCAGTTAGAAGGAAATTTTTATTTAAAAGACCCTCATTCTTGTCCTCAAACCGTGTCTTAAAACTTAATTCAAAACTGATTGTATTAGAAGTACTCCTTCCATATCTTAACATCAGTCTCAGTTAAAAAAAATTAAGTTATATTAGAGTTATACTTTGACACAATGTTTTCATTTGAATTAGTCACTGGAATTACAAAGTGCTAAATAACATTTTCGACATAAATCAATAAAAAAAATTTTGTATTAGCTCATGTTGGTTCATCAAGGCTGTTATAAATATTGAAAGAAATTTGTATCCTGGAAAATTTTCCCAAAACAAAATATTGCGACCCAATGCAACACCATATCAGGCTATTGGTACATTAGCAAGGTTTGAATTCATTAAGAATATTTTATACTTGAGGACTATTTGGGATTTAATTCACAATGCTTGAATTTCCTTTAAATATAAACAAAAGTACTAGTATTCTCTTAAATTGTATAATCAAGTATCTTCATTAGTCAAAAAATACCATTGTAGAAAGTCAAAATATAAATTCATTTCCAATTTAAATTTTAAATCAACTGATGTGGATGATATATATATATATATATATATATATATATATATATATATATATATATATATGTATATATATATATATATATATATATATATAACCTTGTCATCTTCTTGATATACTGTGCTTCTAGTTCTAAACGGATCCACTCCACATACAAGCTACCTCTGCATTTTTGCAACCGTACCATTATTAATGTAAATAAGATTTTATCTGGAGAACCCTGATGTCCCACAACAAAAGCTAAGTATATTTGTCACTAGTTACATTAAATAAACACCCAAACAGATTTGAAAAATGTTAATTATTCTATACTTAAATTAGAAACACAATGTAAAGTTGTTTACATGTTTTGTATAGTATGCACCCAAACGTAACACGTAAATGTATAATCGGTAAGACAGAGATAATGTAATCAACAAGCAAGAAACAATAATACTCATCACTTCATTCAATTATTTTCAATACCTTCCTATACATGGCCAGTTGCAATAATGTGGAATGTTTCAGTCTAAAATTATCACATAAACATGCACATGCTACCTGGTGAAAATAATATCGTTAAATATTCCACTTCACCTATAATAAAAGAAAGCATTCCGTTTATACATCGTACATATTTCTAAAATACCTGATTTTATTTGGGCCTGGCTTCGAGCTAAATTTGCAAATCTTATACCCAATCATAACTCTTCACCCGACCTAGATTTAAGACACAAGATCCATATCAACAATCGGCATCCGAATAAACCTAACTGGATTATTTCAATAAAGCAGGACATTGTGCTATTTCACAACAGAGACGTGTAATATCATTTAAATGATTTTCTAACGCTTATGCCGCATTTTACCTATTAAACATAGATGTTTCGAAAACATTCCTTGAACTATGATTGCCTGTCTCCAATTCATAATGCTAGTGGAAGAGTGCGACATGTATAATAAACAAACTGTCTTGATTAAATTAATGTGGAATGATTTAGTCGCAGCTTCTACAACTATACAATGAAAATAGTAACATGATGAAAAAGGTGATAAACAATGATATAGTTATCCAGAAAATAACAAAATAACACTAACATGGGGTACCAAACTCATCAAAAGACAGAATTAGTGAACGGTGGAGTGACTCTTATAGTAATTGTATATTATGACAAAAGAATCAATCAGCAGATGGTAGAGTTTTCCAATTCCATTTTATCTTATCCTGAAACTGTCAACTATATCAATTGTTAGTTCGGTGAAAAACAATATAAAGGCAATAAGAACCTCTTCATGCTCATATTTAATGCAATATATCTGTACTGAATAACCGATATATATATATATATATATATATATATATATATATATATATATATATATATATATATATATATATATATATATATATATATATATATATATACAGAATTCCGCAGGGACCCCGGGTTGCCCCGTGATCAATACCCCTCCAATTTACCTATCATTGCCACTTCACCTCTCTTCGCATTGGTTCGATTCAAAGACTGTGCCTGTCTGGACATGTGAGCTTCCTGTGTGTAGCTGATTAGTACTGGTGTTTTCCCTGGTTCAATCCGTAATCCAGCCCACAATGTATAGCCTATCTTGCGCTGAGATATGACGTTAATACCAAATTCACATACAAATGATTTTCATTTTACGTCGGGGCTTTTGTGAACCTTTTATTTTTAACTTAGTTGTAACATGTTTAGCCACGTCACTATGAAATTTGCAGTTTCACAGTGGATAGATATATCTAGCATTTGTACATAATGTTGTAGATATGAAGCAATAGGTCCGTCCCAGTCTGTTTCCTGTCACCAGGCCGACCAAATGTAAATCTTACCTCTTACTGCTGAGTACCAACATAGGTAGGAGCTAGTACCATTGTATAAGTCTCTGGTATGACTCAGCCATGGTTCGAACCTGCAACATGCCACATCCCAAACGGACGCGAGAAGCACTTAAGCCGAAAATAACCGTCGACACATTGAAAGACAAATGTATGTCAACCCAGTTTCAAAACGGTTTCTCAACGCTCCAAAACAACCCCTTTACTAGTGGAAAAAAGAAATAACATATCAATAAAAACGCTGAACACAATATCTGCTCAAAATGCTGTACTTCTTGCAGTTATAATCATTGGGCACATTTTATATCAAGAAATATAATAAAACAAAGTTCAACACACAAACTTGGACATGGGGTTTATGTTGTCTATATCATAGCGAACCAGTATGTTTCGAAATATTTGTAAGTTGTGAATAAAGGACGGAAACAGCGTTGCAAGAGATAAGTCAAAAACAAGATTTGTAATAGATATTATATCCATGTAGAGTAATGCAAGGGGGTTTAGAAGCAAAGAACTTAAAATAATAATAATAATAATAATAATAATAATAATAATAATAATAATAATAATAATAATAATAATAATAATTTGCACTTTACTTACGTGTGCTTGTTTCGTTCTCCTTTTTTATCTCAACGTAATGTTTATACTTTGAATCATATTGCTACGATATCAGCAGTATTTATATTTATGCCTAGTAAAGGTGAATTCTGCTGCAGACATTCAGGTCAATTTACTCTCCAAAGCTAAAGTGGAGACATAAATTCTAAGATGCCATACATCATGTCGAATCTACTAACTCATGTAATTAATTTCGGAGGAGATTCATCATGTTTCATTGCTTTAGAGTACTTGTGAAGATGTTAGATCCAATAACTGATACGTTCTCTAGACTTAGTATATGTGTAAAGAATACAGGGTATAGGGTGCAGGAAAACAATTTATTGTCCTCTTCAAAACGGGCATCCTTTGCAAAAAATTATTCAAGAGTGAATTACATAAATTTGGATGACAATAAGTATCACATTAACTAAAATATTCAAATGGTCCGACTATTGATTCTACATAAATTATATTGATTGCATTTCTCCACATCATGATCCAGATGACGTTTTATGTCGACAAGAAAATATGCTAATTATGAACGATTCTAAATAAAATAGCAGCTCATGATCCTTAGCAAGACAACGATGAACTTAATTATGTTTCAAATTATTCTCAAAACAGGTAAAGTATTTTCGGCAAATGAAAAACAACTCTTTAAAATTTGTCTATCGTCAGTGCAGTTCTATTTGCTGACATTATATGTGTTACATTCGATATATCTGTTCGAGTTCGTACGCGCTACTTTCTGTGCAAGGAAATCACCACAAACCAGGAGTGACAGACAAAATAAAAACGACAGTGTCTACCTACGACACTAAAATCAATACTTAAATATCCGAATCAAAGCAACGCATTTAAAAGAAGAAATAACACTCTGTGTGATTTTTTGAAAGCATCATTCATCAACAGAAATAAAAAGATTGCTTCTTCCAGCTAATATGTATATATACATTAAAAAGTACAAACTGTTATGAAGGAATGATGTATTTTGATGAAATAAATGAAACAAAGAAAATAACGAATGTTCATAATACAAGCTGCCCATGATTTAATTGAATTTTTTTCCGTATCTCGTTCATCATCAACTCGTGTTTCTCTGCAGTACACGATAATAATCAATTTCTATGATTCTTTTCGTGCTATCGATTAAGCGACTTGACTAAATAAGACAGACTCTTAAGAAGATCGTCTTTTCCTTCATGTTGTTGTCATTCAAAGAGATTCGATTTCATCACGTTGAGCACTTTCGTGAATCACAATTTATACAAAATCGATTAAAAAGATTAGTTCTAAGCAGAATGCTGTTTATAAATATTCTTACCGGCGCTGCTCTGTGTGTGTAAATATATATATAATTTAATGGATGGATGGATGAATAGATAGATAGATAGATAGATAGATAGATAGATAGATAGATAGATAGATAGATAGATAGATAGATAGATAGATAGATAGATAGGTAGATAGATAGATAGATAAATAGACAGAGATAGATAGATAGATAGATAGATAGATAGATAGATAGATAGATAGATAGATAGATAGATAGACTTGAAGAGATAGAGAGTGAGTGAGAGAGTGAGAGATAAATAACTTTTATAAATAATACAGTGTTTCCATGGGTTATATCTAAATTTAGATATCTAACATACAATCACTCGTCGTCTCAAAGGTCTAGATCAATTCAAGCAACATACTGGTTACTAAATTTGAATCCAAACCAACCTCATTTATTTCTTGCAAAATAGAAACCAATTGTGTTATAATGACACAAGAGCCGTGTAATTGAATTTGGACAAACACGAAGTAGTTTCAATACGAGTTTATATTTATTAGATGCATTAACAAGGTCTAACAAATGCACTTTCAAAATGTTTGATCTAATTTGATTCCTTTTCTCTTTTTAATACAGGTAAAGGATGTCATCCGCAAATAAATACTGATATTTATTAACGATTCCATATACGTTCCATTACGACAAAAGCTAATTATTCTTAGTACTAAAATGTAGTATCTTCACTAAATTAATTTTTCTTGAATGTTATATCAAAACAAGGAAAATTATCTTTATTAAAAACATTTTAACGACTCATAATACAATTGTGCAATAAATGTTGAACGACAATGCGAAAATGGCTATAGAACAGTATGAATCTCTTTAAAATCTGAAACTGATTTTGTCTGCACAAAATCCCTATCTTAAAACTGGGATAAGAAAAAGGTTAGAAACACTTGATACACAAAACCAGATGTCATATTAGGCAACCATGGATACACCACTTTACTTTCGAGCACGCGACGCTACGCAAGGTAAGTAGATGGAGAATGGTCGATGTGATTCACTGAAGAACTATTCGTTTAAGTGTTTCAAGTAATAAAACGAAAGCTCTTTCACTAACCTAACAGGATGTGCAACATGATCCTCTTCAGAGGCTGTTTTTTTATCAAGACAAACTGGCCGTCATCGTGCATCATCGAGACAGAAGTTACAATATCGGACAAATAGAGAAAAAGAATTTAAATAAATTAGCGACAATTATTTTTGAGAAATTATGCGTTACTTTTTTTACTTTATTTCATAAAATTATACCTTTGTTACTAGAATAGTTTATACCTTTAAATCCACATATAGATTCAAACGAGAAGAAAAATTCTTATGCTGATTATTTTGATGAATGATATTTTGCAAGAATCCATATCACACACAATGTTTAATTTCTTCATGAAGACGCGTTGTTCCTTTGTTTTTGTTCAATTATTTCTCTATTCTTTTTACTGTAGCAGGTACCTATTTTCTTCTTTTTATTCTTTCTCTCGTCACTCGAGGATTTTTTAAATGATTTATTTGCATAGAAACAACGCGTATGAACTCAAATTGATATATAGACTACAACATACATATTGTCTCCTGATGAAATTATATCGACTATAGAAAAGTGAGAAAGATATGTATATCATTTGCAGAGGTTATTTGACTTGTTTTTTAAATAATTTGAATTATAATGGGTTTATTTATATATTTTACTTGATACTAGTATGATGAGCTGTGATTATAATTTAGAATATTTTGAAAATTATGCATTATTAGCATATTTTTCTTCTTGTAATACGTCATCATCTGGATTATGATGTGGAGAAATGCAATAAGTATTACCCGAGACATTTTGTAAACACAAACGACTGACGATTAAAATGTATTAGTTACATGTAATCTTTCTAGTCTTCCAAAAAACTCTCGTGAGTCTTATTGTTAGAGACAGACTTTAGCAAGATTGCAATCAGGTTAATTTCATGTCAACCCATTTGACAGTATTTTAAACGGATATACAAAGGACGGAGAATGCCGCTGTTTTTGAATTTAGCGTCTCCAAATTTCGTTATAAACCAAAGAAATAGACTAAAATAGATGTTTAGAACAAGTATTTACAGTAAGATGATGCTTTCGTGCTCGACTGGGCGAACGGAATGTCCTCTGGAACTAAGTACATGAGCTAGTAAATGCACCATTTTGCGAAACGTAATAGGATTTAATTTTCAACTTTAGTCGTAAGGACTAAAATTGAACAGAGTAATGGAAAATGTATTCGATTAAACTGATAACAAATCACCAATTAATATTATTCGTTTCTTAAGCTTTCAAGAACACCAAGTAAAATATTTGATTTTGCCAAACAGATAGGTCCAAAGGAGTCGGTTTGATTTAATGTAGTCAAACGTTTGAAAGAAGCAATTTAAATGTATTTAACAAATCGACACTTCAGCAAGACATTTGATAGAGTGGATATACTTCTCCTGATTGTTTCAATAACTTTTTAAATATTGAAACTTAATAATGTCTAATATAAATTAATTCGTACAGTAAAAGCTGACATATAATGTATGTTCCACTTCATTTTATTTCAACGACAACAACACTACAAGTTAGAGCTTCAGCTATTGCATATAAAAGCATTCATACATCGTCTTCTAATGGTTTAATTACACATTTTTGCTGGAGCTAACAAACGCTGACATTTGTTTCTAACGTATACATCATCATTTAATGAATGAAAGTTTCTCAATTTCTTCTCTGTCCGTCTGCATGTATGTCCATCTGCCTAAGTGTTTCCTATCAATTCTTCACGACCTCTCAGTCTCAATATGGTCGTCACTACTACTCCTGCTCTAAACGCCGACAATCTATCGGCAACAACGGATCCGGGTAGCTGAGTGGTATTAAGCGCTTGCTTTTATTGATCACTGAAAGTGCATCTCTGTTTGCGGGGGTTCGAGTCGCATTCTAGGCTAGTCTAGTTCCCTGACCTCTCTCCACTCCGTTAATCTTCGTATCGAAGAGTAACGGAGTGGAGAGAGGTCAGGAAACCATACTAAGGCTAGACCAGTGTGTGCCTTTGAGTTAGCTGTTAGAAGGTTCCTGCGGTTGGGTGGTTTCTACTGGTGCTTTTCCGTGTTCTTGTTGCATATGGTATTTTGCTCTGTCAAATGTTGTTACACCCAAACTTACAACACAATAAAATCTTATTTGCACATACACAAAAACCGTACATTAGATCCAAACCTTAAATATAATTTAAACGGACATTAAATGAAACAGACTTATATTTTGAACGGAATCAAGTTTACACTATACAATCATCTGCTATGAAATACATATATATTCATATCTTTTCAACATTAGCCAATATCACTCGTTAATCAGCATGATGCATACCGAAATATCAAATAATAATAATAATAATAATAATAATAATAATAATAATAATAACAATAATAATAATAATAATAAAAATAATAATAATAAATATCATAAAAAATAAATAATAATCAAAATATTAATAATAATAATATATTTCTTAAACATATATTGACACAATAAAGCCATAAAATCATGTCATGGTTTTGGTAAATATTAGTTTAAAATTTGTATAGAGTACTATACTGACTAGCTGAAAATTTGACAAGAATACAACGGTAAAATTAGATTTTCCATTTAGTCCAAACTTCTTAAGTATTCGTTCTATGTCTGTCCTTCCCATGTTAGATTAGATAACATCTCAATGGACTCGACCGATGTCCATTCGAGTTGTAGTACTTGGTAATTTTTGCATTGATTATGTTGCAAAATTGACATTTGTGATCATTTTTTCGTTTTTCTGAAATCAATGGTTGCGAAAAAATATTGAATATAAAAGATCACGTATGTCGGTTTTGTCTATTATCTGACTCACCATGTATTTCCGCAAACTCTGCTTGGTTCCATCGCTGTCATTTGCGTCATACCTATACTCTGTTATATTTTCAATCTTATTTTTCCCAGGAAACGTTAAAAACATTAACGCCTCATTCGCGATGCATTACGGCACACTGGATGTATCAAATTCATGTAATTATACCTCTTGGCCTTTTATGATCGAAAGCGTTTGAAAGTTATACCATATATATTGTCATCATCCCACAATACCCCCCCCCCCCACCAAAAAAAAAAAAAAAGATTTGTAATCTTTCTATCGTTTAGATCTTAATATGGAGATCCTAAATCCACTGACACTTCTTCTTCACATTCTTGATATATCCATTACAACATATTGGTGAACGTGCTTTATTAAAATGAACCTATTTTTATCAGGTTACAAAGAGCAGATATCTGTCAGACTGCTATAATTCTACTATTACAACTGGAATTGCGATGGATATATTCACAGAACCCTCATGTTCCGTACATAAAATAGAATATATTTTCTAAGGACATGTAATGAAAACAGAAAATATGGTTTGAGAGGATATATACACGTCCACGACTGAATTAAAACTCTAAAGCATAGAAACAGGATGAATCTTCGGAGAGTAAATTGACCTGTATGTCTGCAGCAGAATTCACCTGCACAAGGCATGAATATAAACACTGCTGATATCGTAGTGATATGACTAAAATTATAAACGTTACGTTGAGATAACAATAAAAGGAAAAAACAAACACACATAAGTAAAGTGCAAATTAGTCTTATCATTATTATTATTATTATTATTATTATTATTATTATTATTATTATTATTATTAGATCCATTATCCATACGAAAGATTATATTAAGTTCATTGTTTCTAAACCCCCTTGCCTTTTTTTGGGTGGGAGTTATATTACCTTAGTGACCCTTATCCAAAACTATGAGTTGGGCCTATATGTCAAATGTTATTCTTGATAACCCACACGTTTAGAAAGGTTTGAGTTCTCGATTTAGCCTTGATTGTGACTGTGCAATGTTCGACAGAAGGGCTTTGCTTACAGTTGGAAGGAAATTTTCATTTAAAAGACCCTCATTCTTGTCTTCAAACCGTGTCTTAAATCTTAATTCAAAACGGATTGTATTAGAAGTACTCCTTCCATATCTTAACATCAGTCTCAGTTAAAAACTTTTACGTTATGTTAGAGTTATACTTTGAGATAATGTTTTTATTTAAATTAGTCACTGGAATTACAAAGTGCTGAATAACATTTTCGACATAAATCAATCAAAAACATTTTGTATTAGCTCATGTTGGTTCATCAAGGCTGTTATAAATATTGAAAGAAATTTGTATCCTGGACAAGTTTCCCAACACAAAATATTGCGACCCAATGCAACACCATATCAGGCTATTGGTACATTAGCAAGGTTTGAATTCATTAAGAATATTTTATACTTGAGGACTATTTGGGATTTAATTCACAATCCTTGAATTTCCTTTAAATATAAACAAAAGTACTAGTATTGTCTTAAATTGTATAATCAAGTATCTTCGTTAGTCAAAAAAATACCATTGTAGAAAGTCAAATTATAAATTCATTTCTAATTTAAATTTAAATCAACTGATGTCGATAATAAATATATATAAATATATATATATATATATATATATATATATATATATATATATATATATATATATATATATGTATATATATATATATAAAATCTTGTCATCTTCTTGATATACTGTGCTTCTAGTTCTAAACGGACCCACTCCACATACAATCTACCTCTGCATTTTTACAACCGTACCATTATTAATGTAAATAAGATTTTATCTGGATAATCCTGATGTCCCACAACAAAAGCTAAGTATATTTGTCACTAGTTACATTAAATAAACACCCAAACAGATTTGAAAAATGTTAATTACTCTATACTTCAATTAGAAACACAATGTAAAGTTGTTTACATGTTTTGTATAGTATGCACCCAAACATAACACGTAAATGTATAATCGGTAAGACAGAGATAATGTAATCAACAAGCAAGAAATAATAATACTCATCACTTCATTCAATTATTTTCAATACATTCCTATACATGGCCAGTTGCAATAATGTGGAATGCTTCAGTCTAAAATAATCACATAAACATGCACATGCTACCTGGTGAAAATAACATCGTTCAATAGTCCACTTCACCTATAATAAAAGAAAGCATTCCGTTTATACATTGTACATATTTCTAAAATACCTGATTTTATTTGGGCCTGGCTTAGAGCTAAATTTGCAAATCTTATATCCAATCATAACTCTTCACCCGACCTAGATTTAAGACACAAGATCCATCTCAACTATCGGCATCCGAATAAACCTAACTGGATTATTTCAATAAAGCAGGACATTGTGCTATTTCACAATAGAGACGTGTAATAACATTTAAATGATTTTCTAACGCTTATGCCGCATTTTACCTATTAAACATAGATGTTTTGAAAACATTCCTTGAACTCTGATTGCCTGTCTCCAATTCATAATGCTAGTGGAAGAGAGCCACATGTATAATAAACAAACTGTCTTGATTAAATTAATGCGGAATGATTTAGTCGCAGCTTCTACAACTATACAAAGAAAATAGTAAAATGATCAAAAAGGTGATAAACAATGATATAGTTATCCAGAAAATAACAAAATAACACTAACATGGGGTACCAAACTCATCAAAAGACAGAATTAGTGAACGGTGGAGTGACTCTTATAGTAATTGTATTTTATGACAAAAGAATCAATCAGCAGATGGTAGAGTTTTCCAATTCCATTTTATCTTATCCTGAAACTGTCAACTATATCAATTGCTAGTTCGGTGAAAAACAATATAATGGCAATAAGAACCTCTTCATGCTCATATTTAATGCAATATATCTGTACTGAATAACCGATATCTATATACAGAATTCCGCAGGGACCCCGGGTTGCCCCGTGATCAATACCCCTCCAATTTACCTATCATTGCCACTTCACCTCTCTTCGCATTGGTTCGATTCAAAGGCTGTGCCTGTCTGGACATGTGAGCTTCCTGTGTGTAGCTGATTAGTACTGGTGTTTTCCCTGGTTCAATCCGTAATCTAGCCCACAATGTATAGCCTATCTTGCGCTGAGACATGACGTTAATACCAAATTCACATACAAATGATTTTCATTTTGCATAGGGGTTTTTGTGAACTTTTTATTTTTAACTTAGTTTTGTAACATGTTTAGCCACGTCACTATGAAATTTGCAGTTTCACAGTGGATAGATATATCTAGCATTTGTACATAATGTTGTAGATATGAAGCAATAGGTCCGTCCCAGTCTGTTTCCTGTCACCAGGCCGACCAAATGTAAATCTTACCTCTTACTGCTGAGTACCAAGATAGGTAAAATCTAGTACCATCGTATAAGTCTCTGGTATGACTCAGCCATGGTTCGAACCTGCAACATGCCACATCCCAAACGGACGCGAGAAGCACTTAAGCCGCCAATAACCGTCGACACATTGAAAGACAAATGTATTTCGACCCGGTTTCAAAACGGTTTCTCAACGCTCCAAAACAACCCCTTTACTAGTGGAAAAAAGAAATAACATATCAATAAAAACGCTGAACACAATATCTGCTCAAAATGCTGTACTTCTTCCAGTTATAATCAATGGGCACATTTTACATCAAGAAATATAATAATACAAAGTTCAACACACAAACTTGGACATGGGGTTTATGTTGTCTATATCATAGCGAACCAGTATGTTTCGACATATTTGTAAGTTGTGAATAAAGGACGGAAACAGCGTTGCAAGAGATAAGTCAAAAACTAGATTTGGAATAGATATTATATCCATGTAGAGTAATGCAAGGGGGTTTAGAAGCAAAGAACTTAAAATAATCTTGCGTATGCATAATGCATTTGATATGAATAATAATAATAATAATAATAATAATAATAATAATAATAATAATAATAATAATTATGAAAATAATAATAATAATAATAATAATAATAAAAATAATTTGCACTTTACTTACGTGTGCTTGTTTCGGACGTTTTATGTCGACAAGAAAATATGCTAATTATGAACGATTCTAAATAAAGTAGCAGCTCATGATCCTTAGCAAGACAACGATGAACTTAATTATGTTTCAAATTATTCTCAAAACAGGTAAAGTATTTTCGGAAAATGATAAACAACTCTTTCTAATTTGTCTATCGTCAGTGCAGTTCTATTTGTTGACATTATATGTGTTACATTCGATATATCTGTTCGAGTTCGTACGCGCTACCTTCTGTGCAAGTAAATCACCACAAACCAGGAGTGACAGACTAAATAAAAACGAAAGTGTCTACCTACGACACTGAAATTAATACTTAAATATCCGAATCAAAGCAACGCGTTTAAAAGAAGAAATAACACTCTGTGTGATTTTTTGAAAGCATCATTCATCAACAGAAATAAAAAGATTGCTTCTTCCAGCTAATATGTATATATACATTAAAAAGTACAAACTGTTATGAAGGAATGATGTATTTTGATGAAATAAATTAAACAAAGAAAATAACTAATGTTCATAATACTAGCTGCCAATGATTTAATTGAATTTTTTTCCGTATCTTGTTCATCATCGACTCGTGTTTCTCTGCAGTACACGATAATAATCAATTTCTATGATTTTTTTGTGCTATCGATTAAGCGACTTGACTAAATTAGACAGACTCTTCAGAAGATCGTCTTTTCCTTCATTTTGTTGTCATTCAAAGATATTCCATTTCATCACGTTGAGCACTTTCGTGAATCACAATTTATACAAAATCGATTAAAAAGATCAGTTCTACGCAGAATGCTGTTTATAAATATTCTTACCGGCGCTGCTCTGTGTGTGTAAATATATATATAATTTAATGGATAGATAGATAGATAGATAGATAGATAGATAGATAGATAGATAGATAGATAGATAGATAGATAGATAGATAGATAGATAGATAGATAAACATGAAGAGATAGAGAGTGAGTGAGAGAGTGAGAGATAGATAACTTTTATCAATAATACAGTGTTTCCATGGGTTATATTTAAATTTAGATATCTAACATACAATCGCTTGTCGTCTCAAAGGTCTAGGTCAATTCATGCAACATACTGGTTACTAAATTTGAATCCAAGCCAACCTCATTTATTTCTTGCAAAATAGAATCCACTTGTGTTATAATGACACAAGAGCCGTGTAATTGAATTTGGACAAATACGAAGTAGTTGCAATACGAGTTTATAAATGCAATTTCAAATGGTTTGATCTAATTTGATTCCTTTTCTCTTTTTAATACAGGTACAGGATGTCATCCGCAAATAAATACTGATATTTATTAACGATTCCATATACGTTCCATTACGACAAAAGCTAATTATTCTTAGTACTAAAATGTAGTATCTTGACTAAATTAATTATTCTTGAATGTTATATGAAAACAAGGAAAATTATCTTTATTAAAAACAAATTATGACTCATAATACAATTGTGCAATAAATATTGAGCGACAATGCGAAAATGGCTATAGAACAGTATGAATCTCTTTAAAATCTGAAACTGATTTTGTCTGCACAAAATCCCCATCTTAAAACTGGGATAAGAAAAAGGTTAGAAACACTTGATACACAAAAACAGATGTCATATTAGGCAACCATGGATACACCACTTTACTTTCGAGCACGCGACGCTACGCAAGGTAAGTAGATGGAGGATGGTCGATGTGATTCACTGAAGAACTATTCGTTTAAGTGTTTCAAGTAATAAGACGAAAGCTCTTTAACTAACCTAACAGGATGTGCAACATGATCCTCTTCAGGGCTGTTTTTTATCAAGACAAACTGGCCGTCATCGTGCATCATCGAGACAGAAGTTACAATATCGCACAAATACAGAAAAAGAATTTAAATAAATTAGCGACAATTATTATTGAGAAGTTCTGCGTTACGTTTTTTTTACTTTATTTCATAAAATTATATCTTTTTTACTAGAATAGTTTATACTTTTAAATCCACATATAGATTCAAGCGAGAAGAAAAATTCTTATGCTGATTATTTTGATGAATGATCTTTTGCAAGAATCCATTTCACACACACAATGTTTAGTTTTTTCATGAAGACGCGTTGTTCCTTTGTTTTTGTTCAATTATTTCTCTATTCTTTTTATTGTAGCAGGTACCTATTTTCTTCTTTTTATTCTTTCTCTCGTCACTCGAGGATTTTTTAAATGATTTATTTGCATAGAAACAACGCGTATGAACTCAAATTGATATATAGACTATAACATACATATTGTCTCCTGATGAAATTATATCGACTATAGAAAAGTGAGAAAGATATGTTTATCATTTGCAGAGGATATTTGACTTGTTTTTTTAAATAATTTGAATTATAATGGGTTTATTTATATATTTTACTTGATACTAGTATGATGAGCTGTGATTATAATTTAGAATATTTTGAAAATCATGCATTATTAGCATTTTTTCTTCTTGTAATACGTCATCATTTGGATTATGATGTGGAGAAATGCAATAAGTATTATCCGAGACATTGTGTAAACACAAACGACTGACGATTAAAATGTATTAGTTACATGTAATCTTTCTAGTCTTCCAAAAAACTCTCGTGCGACTTATTGTTAGAGATAGTCTTTAGCAAGATTGCAATCAGGTTAATTTCATGTCAACCCATTTGACAGTATTTTAAATGGATATACAAAGGACCGAGAATGCCGCTGTTTTTGAATTTAGCGTCTCCAAATTTCGTTATAAACCATAGAAATAGACTAAAATAGATGTTTAGAACAAGTATTTACAGTAAGATGATGCCTTCGTGCTCGACTGGGCGAACGGAATGTCCTCTGGAACTAAATACATGAGCTAGTAAATGCATCATTGTGCGAAACGTAATAGGATTTAATTTTCAACTTTAGTCGTAAGCTCTAAAATCGAACAGAGTAATGGAAAATGTATTCGATTCAACTGATAACAAAACACCAATTAATATTATTCGTTTCTTAAGCTTTCAAGAACACCAAGTAAAATATTTGATTTTGCCAAAAAGATAGGTCCAAAGGAGTTGGTTTGATTTAATGTAGTCAAACGTTTGAAAGAAGCAATTTAACTGTATTTAACAAATCGACACTTCAGCAAGACATTTGATAGAGTGGATATACTTCTCCTGATTGTTTCAATAACTTTTTAAATATTGAAACTTAATAATGTTTAATATAATGAAATTAATTCGTACAGCAAAAGCTGACATATAATGTATGTTCCACTTCATTTTATTTGAACGACAACAACACTACAAGTTAGAGCTTCAGCTATTGCATATAAAAGCATTCATAAATCGTCTTCTATTGATTTAATTACACATTTTTGCTGGAGCTAACAAACGCTGACATTTGTTTCTAACGCATACATCATTTAATGAATGAAAGTTTCTCAATTTCTTCTCTGTCCGTCTGCATGTATGTCCATCTGCCTAAGTGATTCCTATCAATTCGTCACGACCTCTCAGTCTCAATATGGTCGTCACTACTACTCCTGCTCTAAACGCCGACGATCTATCGGCAACAACGGATCCGGGTAGCTGAGTGGTATTAACCGCTTGCTTTTATTGATCACTGAAAGTGCATCTCTGTTTGCGGGGGTTCGAGTCGCTTTCTAGGCTAGTCTAGTTCCCTGACCTCTCTCCACTCCGTTACTCTTCGTATCGAAGAATAACGGAGTGGAGAGAGGTCAGGAAACTATACTAAGGCTAGACCAGTGTGTGCCTTCGAGTTAGCTGTTAGAAGGTTCCTGCAGTTGGGTGGTTTCAACTGGTGCTTTTCCGTGTTCTTGTTGCATAGGGTATTTTGCTGTGTCAAATGTTGTTACACCCAAACTTACATACACAAACACCGTACATTAGATCCAAACCTTAAATATAATTTAAAGGGACATTAAATGAAACAGACATATTTTGAACGGAATCAAGTTTACACTATACAATCATCTGCTATGAAATACATATATATTCATCTCTTTTCAACATTAGCCAATATCACTCGTTAATCAGCATGACGCATACCGAAATATCACATAATAATAATAATAATAATAATAATAATAATAATAATAATAATAATAATAATAATAATAAATATCATAAAAATATAATAATAATCAAAATATTAATAATAATATTTTTCTTAAAAATATATTGACACAATAAAGCCATAAAATCATGTCATGGTTTTGGTAAATATTAGTTTAAAATTTGTATAGAGTACTAAACTGACTAGCTGAAAATTTGACAAGAATACAACGGGAAAATTAGATTTTCCATTTAGTCCAAACTTCTTAAGTGTTCTTCCTATGTCTGTCCTTCCCATGTTAGATTAGATAACATCTCAATGGACTCGACCGATGTCCATTCGAGTTGTAGTACTTGGTAATTTTTGCATTGATTATGTTGCAAATTTGACATTTGTGATCATTTTTTCGTTTTTCTGAAATCAATGGTTGCGAAAAAATATTGAATATAAAAGATCACGTATGTCGGTTTTGTCTATTATCTGACTCACCATGTATTTCCGCAAACTCTGCTTGGTTCCATCGCTGTCATTTGCGTCATACCTATACTCTGTTATATTTTCAATCTTATTTTTCCCAGGAAACGTTAAAAACATTAACGCCTCATTCGCGATGCATTACGGCACACTGGATGTATCAAATTCATGTAATTATACCTCTTGGCCTTTTATGGTCGAAAGCGTTTGAAAGTTATACCATATATATTGTCATCATCCCACAATACCCCACCCCAAAAAAAAAAAAAGATTTGTAATCTTTCTATCGTTTAGATCTTAATATGGAGATCCTAAATCCACTGACACTTCTTCTTCCCATTCTTGATATATCCATTACAACATATTGGTGAACGTGCTTTATTAAAATGAACCTATTTTTATCAGGTTACAAAGAGCAGATATGTCAGATTGCTATAATTCTACTATTACAACTGGAATTGCGATGGATATATTCACAGAACCCTCATGTTCCCTACGTAAAATAGAATATATTTTCTAAGGACATGTAATGAAAACAGAAAATATGGTTTGAGAGGATATATACACGTCCACGACTGAATTAAAACTCTAAAGCATAGAAACAGGATGAATCTTCGGAGAGTAAATTGACCTGTATGTCTGCAGCAGAATTCACCTGCACAAGGCATGAATATAAACACTGCTGATATCGTAGTGATATGACTAAAATTATAAACGTTACGTTGAGATAACAATAAAAGGAAAAAACAAACACACATAAGTAAAGTGCAAATTAGTCTTATCATTATTATTATAATTATTAGTAGTAGTAGTAGTAGTATTATCAGATCCATTATCCATACGAAAGATTATATTAAGTTCATTGTTTCTAAACCCCCTTGCATTTTTTTGGGTGGGAGTTATATTACCTTAGTGACCCTTATCCAAAACTATGAGTTGGGCCTATATGTCAAATGTTATTCTTGGTAACCCACACGTTTAGAAAGGTTTGAGTTCTCGATTTAGCCTTGATTGTGACTGTGCAATGTTCGACAGAAGGGCTTAGCTTACAGTTGGAATGAAATTTTCATTTAAAAGACCCTCATTCTTGTCTTCAAACCGTGTCTTAAATCTTAATTCAAAACGGATTGTATTAGAAGTACTCCTTCCATATCTTAACATCAGTCTCAGTTAAAAACTTTTACGTTATGTTAGAGTTATACTTTGAGATAATTTTTTTATTTAAATTAGTCACTGGAATTACAAAGTGCTGAATAACATTTTCGACATAAATCAATCAAAAACATTTTGTATTAGCTCATGTTGGTTCATCAAGGCTGTTATAAATATTGAAAGAAATTTGTATCCTGGACAAGTTTCCCAAAACAAAATATTGCGACCCAATGCAACACCATATCAGGCTATTGGTACATTAGCAAGGTTTGAATTCATTAAGAATATTTTATACTTGAGGACTATTTGGGATTTAATTCACAATCCTTGAATTTCCTTTAAATATAAACAAAAGTACTAGTATTGTCTTAAATTGTATAATCAAGTATCTTCGTTAGTCAAAAAAATACCATTGTAGAAAGTCAAATTATAAATTCATTTCTAATTTAAATTTAAATCAACTGATGTCGATAATATATATATATATATATATATATATATATATATATATATATATATATATATATATATATATATATATATATATAATCTTGTCATCTTCTTGATATACTGTGCTTCTAGTTCTAAACGGATCCACTCCACATACAATCTACCTCTGCATTTTTACAACCGTACCATTATTAATGTAAATAAGATTTTATCTGCATAATCCTGATGTCCCACAACAAAAGCTAAGTATATTTGTCACTAGTTACATTAAATAAACACCCAAACAGATTTGAAAAATGTTAATTACTCTATACTTAAATTAGAAATACAATGTAAAGTTGTTTACATGTTTTGTATAGTATGCACCCAAACATAACACGTAAATGTATAATCGGTAAGACAGAGATAATGTAATCAACAAGCAAGAAATAATAATACTCATCACTTCATTCAATTATTTTCAATACATTCCTATACATGGCCAGTTGCAATAATGTGGAATGTTTCAGTCTAAAATAATCACATAAACATGCACATGCTACCTGGTGAAAATAACATCGTTCAATAGTCCACTTCACCTATAATAAAAGAAAGCATTCCGTTTATACATTGTACATATTTTTAAAATACCTGATTTTATTTGGGCCTGGCTTTGAGCTAAATTTGCAAAGCTTATACCCAATCATAACTCTTCACCCGACCTAGATTTAAGACACAAGATCCATATCAACAATCGGCATTCGAATAAACCTAACTGGATTATTTCAATAAAGCAGGACATTGTGCTATTTCACAACAGAGACGTGTAATAACATTCAAATGATTTTCTAACGCTTATGCCGCATTTTACCTATTAAACATAGATGTTTTGAAAACATTCCTTGAACTCTGATTGCCTGTCTCCAATTCATAATGGTAGTGGAAGAGGGCGACATGTATAATAAACAAACTGTCTTGATTAAATTAATGCGGAATGATTTAGTCGCAGCTTCTACAACTATACAAAGAAAATAGTAAAATGATGAAAAAGGTGATAAACAATGATATAGTTATCCAGAAAATAACAAAATAACACTAACATGGGGTACCAAACTCATCAAAAGACAGAATTAGTGAACGGTGGAGTGACTCTTATAGTAATTGTATTTTATGACAAAAGAATCAATCAGCAGATGGTAGAGTTTTCCAATTCCATTTTATCTTATCCTGAAACTGTCAACTATATCAATTGCTAGTTCGGTGAAAAGCAATATAAAGGCAATAAGAACCTCTTCATGCTCATATTTAATGCAATATATCTGTACTGAATAACCGATATCTATATACAGAATTCCGCAGGGACCCCGGGTTGCCCCGTGATCAATACCCCTCCAATTTACCTATCATTGCCACTTCACCTCTCTTCGCATTGGTTCGATTCAAAGACTGTGCCTGTCTGGACATGTGAGCTTCCTGTGTGTATCTGATTAGTACTGGTGTTTTCCCTGGTTCAATCCGTAATCCAGCCCACAATGTATAGCCTATCTTGCGCTGAGACATGACGTTAATACCAAATTCACATACAAATGATTTTCATTTTACGTAGGGGTTTTCTGAACCTTTTATTTTTAACTTAGTTGTAACATGTTTAGCCACGTCACTATGAAATTTGCAGTTTCACAGTGGATAGATATATCTAGCATTTGTACATAATGTTGTAGATATGAAGCCATAGGTCCGTCCCAGTCTGTTTCCTGTCACCAGGCCGACCAAATGTAAATCTTACCTCTTACTGCTGAGTACCAAGATAGGTAAAATCTAGTACCATCGTATAAGTCTCTGGTATGACTCAGCCATGGTTCGAACCTGCAACATGCCACATCCCAAACGGACGCGAGAAGCTCTTAAGCCGCCAATAACCGTCGACACATTGAAAGACAAATGTATTTCGACCCAGTTTCTAAACGGTTTCTCAACGCTCCAAAACAACACCTTTACTAGTGGAAAAAAGAAATAACATATCAATAAAAACGCTGAACACAATATCTGCTTAAAATGCTGTACTTCTTGCAGTTATAATCAATGGGCACATTTTACATCAAGAAATATAATAATACAAAGTTCAACACACAAACTTGGACATGGGGTTTATGTTGTCTATATCATAGCGAACCAGTATGTTTCGACATATTTGTAAGTTGTGAATAAAGGACGGAAACAGCGTTGCAAGAGATAAGTCAAAAACTAGATTTGGAATAGATATTATATCCATGTAGAGTAATGCAAGGGGGTTTAGAAGCAAAGAACTTAAAATAATCTTGCGTATGCATAATGCATTTGATAATAATAATAATAATAATAATAATAATAATAATAATTATGAAAAAAATAATAATAATAATAATAATAAAAATAATTTGCACTTTACTTACGTGTGCTTGTTTCGTTTTCCTTTTTTTATCTCAACGTAATGTTTATACTTTAAATCATATTGCTACGATATCAGCAGTATTTATATTCATGCCTAGTAAAGGTGAATTCTGCTGCAGACATTCAGGTCAATTTAGTTTCCAAAGCTAAAGTGGAGACATAAATTCTAAGATTCCATACATCATGGCGTATCTACTAACTCATGTAATTAATTTCAGAGGAGATTCATCATGTTTCATTGCTTTAGAGTACTTTTGAAAATGTTAGATCCAATAACTGATACGTTCACTAGACTTAGTATATATATGTAAAGAATACAGGGTATAGGGTGCAGGAAAATAATTTACTGTCCTCTTCAAAACGGGCATTCTTTGCAAAAAATTGTTCAAGAGTGAATTACATAAATGTGGATGACAATAATTATCACATTAACTAAAATATTCAAATGGTCCGACTATTGATTCTACATAAATTATATTGATTACATTTCTCCACATCATGATCCAGAGGACGTTTTATGTCGACAAGAAAATATGCTAATTATGAACGATTCTAAATAAAATAGCAGCTCATGATCCTTAGCAAGACAACGATGAACTTAATTATGTTTCAAATTATTCTCAAAACAGGTAAAGTATTTTCGGAAAAGGATAAACAACTCTTTCTAATTTGTCTATCGTCAGTGCAGTTCTATTTGTTGACATTATATGTGTTACATTCAATATATCTGTTCGAGTTCGTACGCGCTACCTTCTGTGCAAGTAAATCACCACAAACCAGGAGTGACAGACAAAATAAAAACGAAAGTGTCTACCTACGACACTGAAATCAATACTTAAATATCCGAATCAAAGCAACGCGTTTAAAAGAAGAAATAACACTCTGTGTGATTTTTTGAAAGCATCATTCATCAACAGAAATAAAAAGATTGCTTCTTCCAGCTAATATGTATATATACATTAAAAAGTACAAACTGTTATGAAGGAATGATGTATTTTGATGAAATAAATTAAACAAAGAAAATAACGAATGTTCATAATACTAGCTGCCAATGATTTAATTGAATTTTTTCCGTATCTTGTTCATCATCGACTCGTGTTTCTCTGCAGTACACGATAATAATCAATTTCTATGATTTTTTCGTGCTATCGATTAAGCGACTTGACTAAATTAGACAGACTCTTCAGAAGATCGTCTTTTCCTTCATGTTGTTGTCATTTAAAGACATTCCATTTCATCACGTTGAGCACTTTCGTGAATCACAATTTATACAAAATCGATTAAAAAGATCAGTTCAACGCAGAATGCTGTTTATAAATATTCTTACCGGCGCTGCTCTGTGTGTGTAAATATATATATATAATTTAATGGATGGATGGATGTATAGATAGATAGATAGATAGATAGATAGATAGATAGATAGATAGATAGATAGATAGATAGATAGATAGATAGATAGATAGATAGATAAACATGAAGAGATAGAGAGTGAGTGAGAGAGTGAGAGATAGATAACGTTTATCAATAATACAGTGTTTCCATGGGTTATATTTAAATTTAGATATCTAACATACAATCGCTTGTCGTCTCAAAGGTCTAGGTCAATTCAATCAACATACTGGTTACTAAATTTGAATCCAAGCCAACCTCATTTATTTCTTGCAAAATAGAAACCACTTGTGTTATAATGACACAAGAGCCGTGTAATTGAATTTGGACAAATACGAAGTAGTTGCAATACGAGTTTATATTTATTAGATGCATTAAAAAGGTCTAACAAATGCAATTTCAAATTGTTTTATCTAATTTGATTCCTTTTCTCTTTTTAATACAGGTAAAGGAAGTCATCCGCAAATAAATACTGATATTTATTAACGATTCCATATACGTTCCATTACGACAAAAGCTAATTATTCTTAGTACTAAAATGTAGTATCTTGACTAAATTAATTATTCTTGAATGTTATATGAAAACAAGGAAAATTATCTTTATTAAAAACAAATTAACGACTCATAATACAATTGTGCAATAAATATTGAGCGACAATGCGAAAATGGCTATAGAACAGTATGAATCTCTTTAAAATCTGAAACTGATTTTGTCTGCACAAAATCCCCATCTTAAAACTGGGATAAGAAAAAGGTTAGAAACACTTGATACACAAAAACAGATGTCATATTAGGCAACCATGGATACACCACTTTACTTTCGAGCACGCGACGCTACGCAAGGTAAGTAGATGGAGGATGGTCGATGTGATTCACTGAAGAACTATTCGTTTAAGTGTTTCAAGTAATAAGACGAAAGCTCTTTAACTAACCTAACAGGATGTGCAACATGATCCTCTTCAGAGGCTGTTTTTTGTCAAGACAAACTGGCCGTCATCGTGCATCATCGAGACAGAAGTTACAATATCGCACAAATACAGAAAAAGAATTTAAATAAATTAGCGACAGTTATTATTGAGAAGTTCTGCGTTACGCTTTTTTACTTTATTTCATAAAATTATATCTTTTTTACTAGAATAGTTTATACTTTTACATCCACATATAGATTCAAGCGAGAAGAAAAATTCTTATGCTGATTATTTTGATGAATGATCTTTTGCAAGAATCCGTTTCACACACACAATGTTTAGTTTTTTCATGAAGACGCGTTGTTCCTTTGTTTTTGTTCAATTATTTCTCTATTCTTTTTATTGTAGCAGGTACCTATTTTCTTCTTTTTATTCTTTCTCTCGTCACTCGAGGATTTTTTAAATGATTTATTTGCATAGAAACAACGCGTATGAACTCAAATTGATATATAGACTACAACATACATATTGTCTCCTGATGAAATTATATCGACTATAGAAAAGTGAGAAAGATATGTTTATCATTTGCAGAGGAAATTTGACTTGTTTTTTTAAATAATTTGAATTATAATGGGTTTATTTATATATTTCACTTGATACTAGTATGATGAGCTGTGATTATAATTTAGAATATTTTGAAAATCATGCATTATTAGCATTTTTTCTTCTTGTAATACGTCATCATTTGGATTATTATGTGGAGAAATGCAATAAGTATTATCCGAGACATTGTGTAAACACAAACGACTGACGATTAAAATGTATTAGTTACATGTAATCTTTCTAGTCTTCCAAAAAACTCTCGTGCGACTTATTGTTAGAGATAGTCTTTAGCAAGATTGCAATCAGGTTAATTTCATGTCAACCCATTTGACAGTATTCTAAATGGATATACAAAGGACCGAGAATGCCGCTGTTTTTGAATTTAGCGTCTCCAAATTTCGTTATAAACCAAAGAAATAGACTAAAAGAGATGTTTAGAACAAGTATTTACAGTAAGATGATGCCTTCGTGCTCGACTGGGCGAACGGAATGTCCTCTGGAACTAAATACATGAGCTAGTAAATGCACCATTGTGCGAAACGTAATAGGATTTAATTTTCAACTTTAGTCGTAAGGTCTAAAATCGAACAGAGTAATGGAAAATGTATTCGATTAAACTGATAACAAAACACCAATTAATATTATTCGTTTCTTAAGCTTTCAAGAACACCAAGTAAAATATTTGATTTTGCCAAAAAGATAGGTCCAAAGGAGTTGGTTTGATTTAATGTAGTCAAACGTTTGAAAGAAGCAATTTAACTGTATTTAACAAATCGATACTTCAGCAAGACATTTGATAGAGTGGATATACTTCTCCTGATTGTTTCAATAACTTTTTAAATATTGAAACTTAATAATGTTTAATATAATGAAATTAATTCGTACAGCAAAAGCTGACATATAATGTATGTTCCACTTCATTTTATTTGAACGACAACAACACTACAAGTTAGAGCTTCAGCTATTGCATATAAAAGCATTCATAAATCGTCTTCTATTGATTTAATTACACATTTTTGCTGGAGCTAACAAACGCTGACATTTTTTTCTAACGTATACATCATTTAATGAATGAAAGTTTCTCAATTTCTTCTCTGTCCGTCTGCATGTATGTCCATCTGCCTAAGTGTTTCCTATCAATTCGTCACGACCTCTCAGTCTCAATATGGTCGTCACTACTACTCCTGCTCTAAACGCCGACGATCTATCGGCAACAACGGATCCGGGTAGCTGAGTGGTATTAACCGCTTGCTTTTATTGATCACTGAAAGTGCATCTCTGTTTGCGGGGGTTCGAGTCGCTTTATAGGCTAGTCTAGTTCCCTGACCTCTCTCCACTCCGTTACTCTTCGTATCGAAGAATAACGGAGTGGAGAGAGGTCAGGAAACCATATAAAGGCTAGACCAGTGTGTGCCTTCGAGTTAGCTGTTAGAAGGTTCCTGCGGTTGGGTGGTTTCAACTGGTGCTTTTCCGTGTTCTTGTTGCATAGGGTATTTTGCTCTGTCAAATGTTGTTACACCCAAACTTACATACACAAACACCGTACATTAGATCCAAACCTTAAATATAATTTAAAGGGACATTAAACGAAACAGACATATTTTGAACGGAATCAAGTTTACACTATGCAATCATCTGCTATGAAATACATATATATTCATCTCTTTTCAACATTAGCCAATATCACTCGTTAATCAGCATGACGCATACCGAAATATCAAATAATAATAATAATAATAATAATAATAATAATAATAATAATAAATATCATAAAAAATATAATAATAATCAAAATATTAATAATAATATTTTTCTTAAAAATATATTGACACAATAAAGCCATAAAATCATGTCATGGTTTTGGTAAATATTAGTTTAAAATTTGTATAGAATACTAAACTGACTAGCTGAAAATTTGACAAGAATACAACGGGAAAATTAGATTTTCCATTTAGTCCAAACTTCTTAAGTGTTCTTTCTATGTCTGTCCTTCCCATGTTAGATTAGATAACATCTCAATGGACTCGACCGATGTCCATTCGAGTTGTAGTACTTGGTAATTTTTGCATTGATTATGTTGCAAATTTGACATTTGTAATCATTTTTTCGTTTTTCTGAAATCAATGGTTGCGAAAAAATATGGAATATAAAAGATCACGTATGTCGGTTTTGTCTATTATCTGACTCACCATGTATTTCCGCAAACTCTGCTTGGTTCCATCGCTGTCATTTGCGTCATACCTATACTCTGTTATATTTTCAATCTTATTTTTCACAGGAAACGTTAAAAGCATTAACGCCTCATTCGCGATGCATTACGGCACACTGGATGTATCAAATTCATGTAATTATACCTCTTGGCCTTTTATGATCGAAAGCGTTTGAAAGTTATACCATATATATTGTCATCATCCCACAATCCCCCCCCAAAAAAAAAAAGATTTGTAATCTTTCTATCGTTTAGATCTTAATATGGAGATCCTAAATCCACTGACACTTCTTCTTCCCATTCTTGATATATCCATTACAACATATTGGTGAACGTGCTTTATTAAAATGAACCTATTTTTATCAGGTTACAAAGAGCAGATATCTGTCAAACTGCTATAATTCTACTATTACAACTGGAATTGCGATGGATATATTCACAGAACCCTCATGTTCCGTACATAAAATAGAATATATTTTCTAAGGACATGTAATGAAAACAGAAAATATGGTTTGAGAGGATATATACACGTCCACGACTGAATTAAAACTCTAAAGCATAGAAACAGGATGAATCTTCGGAGAGTAAATTGACCTGTATGTCTGCAGCAGAATTCACCTGCACAAGGCATGAATATAAACACTGCTGATATCGTAGTGATATGACTAAAATTATAAACGTTACGTTGAGATAACAATAAAAGGAAAAAACAAACACACATAGTGCAAATTAATCTTATTATTATTATTATTATTATTATTATTATTATTATTATTATTAGTATTATTATCAGATCCATTATCCATACGAAAGATTATATTAAGTTCATTGTTTCTAAACCCCCTTGCCTTTTTTTGGGTGGGAGTTATATTACCTTAGTGACCCTTATCCAAAACTATGAGTTGGGCCTATATGTCAAATGTTATTCTTGGTAACCCACACGTTTAGAAAGGTTTGAGTTCTCGATTTATCCTTGATTGTGACTGTGCAATGTTCGACAGAAGGGCTTTGCTTACAGTTGGAAGGAAATTTTCATTTAAAAGACCCTCATTCTTGTCTTCAAACCGTGTCTTAAATCTTAATTCAAAACGGATTGTATTAGAAGTACTCCTTCCATATCTTAACATCAGTCTCAGTTAAAAACTTTTACGTTATGTTAGAGTTATACTTTGAGATAATGTTTTTATTTAAATTAGTCACTGGAATTACAAAGTGCTGAATAACATTTTCGACATAAATCAATCAAAAACATTTTGTATTAGCTCATGTTGGTTCATCAAGGCTGTTATAAATATTGAAAGAAATTTGTATCCTGGACAAGTTTCCCAAAACAAAATATTGCGACCCAATGCAACACCATATCAGGCTATTGGTACATTAACAAGGTTTGAATTCATTAAGAATATTTTATACTTGAGGACTATTTGGGATTTAATTCATAATCCTTGAATTTCCTTTAAATATAAACAAAAGTACTAGTATTCTCTTAAATTGTATAATCAAGTATCTTCGTTAGTCAAAAAAATACCATTGTAGAAAGTCAAATTATAAATTCATTTCTAATTTAAATTTAAATCAACTGATGTCGATAATAAATAAATATATATATATATATATATATATATATATATATATATATATATATATATATATATATATATATATATATATATATAAAATCTTGTCATCTTCTTGATATACTGTGCTTCTAGCTCTAAACGGATCCACTCCACATACAATCTACCTCTGCATTTTTACAACCGTACCATTATTAATGTAAATAAGATTTTATCTGGATAATCCTGATGTCCCACAACAAAAGCTAAGTATATTTGTCACTAGTTACATTAAATAAACACCCAAACAGATTTGAAAAATGTTAATTACTCTATACTTAAATTAGAAACACAATGTAAAGTTGTTTACATGTTTTGTATAGTATGCACCCAAACATAACACGTAAATGTATAATCGGTAAGACAGAGATAATGTAATCAACAAGCAAGAAATAATAATACTCATCACTTCATTCAATTATTTTCAATACATTCCTATACATGGCCAGTTGCAATAATGTGGAATGTTTCAGTCTAAAATAATCACATAAACATGCACATGCTACCTGGTGAAAATAACATCGTTCAATAGTCCACTTCACCTATAATAAAAGAAAGCATTCCGTTTATACATTGTACATATTTTTAAAATACCTGATTTTATTTGGGCCTGGCTTTGAGCTAAATTTGCAAATCTTATACCCAATCATAACTCTTCACCCAACCTAGATTTAAGACACAAGATCCATATCAACAATCGGCATCCGAATAAACCTAACTGGATTATTTCAATAAAGCAGGACATTGTGCTATTTCACAACAGAGACGTGTAATAACATTTAAATGATTTTCTAACGCTTATGCCGCATTTTACCTATTAAACATAGATGTTTTGAAAACATTCCTTGAACTCTGATTGCCTGTCTCCAATTCATAATGCTAGTGGAAGAGGGCGACATGTATAATAAACAAACTGTCTTGATTAAATTAATGCGGAATGATTTAGTCGCAGCTTCTACAACTATACAAAGAAAATAGTAAAATGATGAAAAAGGTGATAAACAATGATATAGTTATCCAGAAAATAACAAAATAACACTAACATGGGGTACCAAACTCATCAAAAGACAGAATTAGTGAACGGTGGAGTGACTCTTATAGTAATTGTATTTTATGACAAAAGAATCAATCAGCAGATGGTAGAGTTTTCCAATTCCATTTTATCTTATCCTGAAACTGTCAACTATATCAATTGCTAGTTCGGTGAAAAGCAATATAAAGGCAATAAGAACCTCTTCATGTTCATATTTAATGCAATATATCTGTACTGAATAACCGATATCTATATACAGAATTCCGCAGGGACCCCGGGTTGCCCCGTGATCAATACCCCTCCAATTTACCTATCATTGCCACTTCACCTCTCTTCGCATTGGTTCGATTCAAAGGCTGTGCCTGTCTGGACATGTGAGCTTCCTGTGTGTAGCTGATTAGTACTGGTGTTTTCCCTGGTTCAATCCGTAATCCAGCCCACAATGTATAGCCTATCTTGCGCTGAGACATGACGTTAATACCAAATTCACATACAAATGATTTTCATTTTACGTAGGGGCTTTTGTGAACTTTTTATTTTTAACTTAGTTTTGTAACATGTTTAGCCACGTAACTATGAAATTTGCAGTTTCACAGTGGATAGATATATCTAGCATTTGTACATAATGTTGTAGATATGAAGCAAAAGCTCCGTCCCAGTCTGTTTCCTGTCACCAGGCCGACCAAATGTAAATCTTACCTCTTACTGCTGAGTACCAAGATAGGTAAAATCTAGTACCATCGTATAAGTCTCTGGTATGACTCAGCCATGGTTCGAACCTGCAACATGCCACATCCCAAACGGACGCAAGAAGCACTTAAGCCGCCAATAACCGTCGACACATTGAAAGACAAATGTATTTCGACCCAGTTTCTAAACGGTTTCTCAACGCTCCAAAACAACCCCTTTACTAGTGGAAAAAAGAAATAACATATCAATAAAAATGCTGAACACAATATCTGCTCAAAATGCTGTACTTCTTGCAGTTATAATCAATGGGCACATTTTACATCAAGAAATATAATAATACAAAGTTCAACACACAAACTTGGACATGGGGTTTATGTTGTCTATATCATAGCGAACCAGTATGTTTCGACATATTTGTAAGTTGTGAATAAAGGACGGAAACAGCGTTGCAAGAGATAAGTCAAAAACTAGATTTGGAATAGATATTATATCCATGTAGAGTAATGCAAGGGGGTTTAGAAGCAAAGAACTTAAAATAATCTTGCGTATGCATAATGCATTTGATATGAATAATAATAATAATAATAATAATAATAATAATAATAATAATAATAATAAAAATAAGTTGCACTTTACTTACGTGTGCTTGTTTCGTTTTCCTTTTTTTATCTCAACGTAATGTTTATACTTTAAATCATATTGCTACGATATCAGCAGTATTTATATTCATGCCTAGTAAAGGTGAATTCTGCTGCATACATTCAGGTCAATTTACTCTCCAAAGCTAAAGTGGACACATAAATCCTAAGATTCCATACATCATGGCGCATCTACTAACTCATGTAATTAATTTCAGAGGAGATTTATCATGTTTCATTGCTTTAGAGTACTTTTGAAGATGTTAGATCCAATAACTGATACGTTCTCTAGACTTAGTATATATGTAAGGAAAACAGGGTATAGGGTGCAGGAAAATAAATTATTGTCCTCTTCGAAACGGGCATCCTTTGCCAAAAATTATTCAAGAGTGAATTACATAAATTTGGATGACAATAAATATCACATTAACTAAAATATTAAAATGGTCCGACTATTGATTCTACATAAATTATATTGACTGCATTTCTCCACATCATGATCCAGAGGACGTTTTATGTCGACAAGAAAATATGCTAATTATGAACGATTCTAAATAAAATAGCAGCTCATGATCCTTAGCAAGACAACGATGAACTTAATTATGTTTCAAATTATTCTCAAAACAGGTAAAGTATTTTCGGAAAATGATAAACAACTCTTTCTAATTTGTCTATCGTCAGTGCAGTTCTATTTGTTGACATTATATGTGTTACATTCGATATATCTGTTCGAGTTCGTACGCGCTACCTTCTGTGCAAGTAAATCACCACAAACCAGGAGTGACAGACAAAATAAAAACGAAAGTGTCTACCTACGACACTGAAATCAATACTTAAATATCCGAATCAAAGCAACGCGTTTAAAAGAAGAAATAACACTCTGTGTGATTTTTTGAAAGCATCATTCATCAACAGAAATAAAAAGATTGCTTCTTCCAGCTAATATGTATATATACATTAAAAAGTACAAACTGTTATGAAGGAATGATGTATTTTGATGAAATAAATTAAACAAAGAAAAAAACGAATGTTCATAATACTAGCTGCCAATGATTTAATTGAATTTTTTTCCGTATCTTGTTCATAATCGACTCGTGTTTCTCTGCAGTACACGATAATAATCAATTTCTATGATTTTTTCGTGCTATCGATTAAGCGACTTGACTAAATTAGACAGACTCTTCAGAAGATCGTCTTTTCCTTCATTTTGTTGTCATTTAAAGACATTCCATTTCATCACGTTGAGCACTTTCGTGAATCACAATTTATACAAAATCGATTAAAAGATCAGTTCTACGCAGAATGCTGTTTATAAATATTCTTACCGGCGCTGCTCTGTGTGTGTAAATATATATATAATTTAATGGATGGATGGATGTATAGATAGATAGATAGATAGATAGATAGATAGATAGATAGATAGATAGATAGATAGATAGATAGATAGATAGATAGATAGATAGATAGATAGATAGATAAACATGAAGAGATAGAGAGTGAGTGAGAGAGTGAGAGATAGATAACGTTTATCAATAATACAGTGTTTCCATGGGTTATATTTAAATTTAGATATCTAACATACAATCGCTTGTCGTCTCAAAGGTCTAGGTCAATTCATGCAACATACTGGTTACTAAATTTTAATCCAAGCCAACCTCATTTATTTCTTGCAAAATAGAAACCACTTGTGTTATAATGACACAAGAGCCGTGTAATTGAATTTGGACAAATACGAAGTAGTTGCAATACGAGTTTATATTTATTAGATGCATTAAAAAGGTCTAACAAATGCAATTTCAAATGGTTTGATCTAATTTGATTCCTATTCTCTTTTTAATACAGGTAAAGGAAGTCATCCGCAAATAAATACTGATATTTATTAACGATTCCATATACGTTCCATTACGACAAAAGCTAATTATTCTTAGTACTAAAATGTAGTATCTTGACTAAATTAATTATTCTTGAATGTTATATGAAAACAAGGAAAATTATCTTTATTAAAAACAAATTAACGACTCATAATACAATTGTGCAATAAATATTGAGCGACAATGCGAAAATGGCTATAGAACAGTATGAATCTCTTTAAAATCTGAAACTGATTTTGTCTGCACAAAATCCCCATCTTAAAACCGGGATAAGAAAAAGGTTAGAAACACTTGAT
The DNA here is from genome assembly GCA_030141615.1 of Unio pictorum. Taxonomy (NCBI): domain Eukaryota; kingdom Metazoa; phylum Mollusca; class Bivalvia; order Unionida; family Unionidae; genus Unio; species Unio pictorum. The sequence continues at coordinate 3,249,624 of JARLTB010000250.1, forward strand.
ACACAAAAACAGATGTCATATTAGGCAACCATGGATAGACCACTTTACTTTCGAGCACGCGACTCTACGCAAGGTAAGTAGATGGAGGATGGTCGATGTGATTCACTGAAGAACTATTCGTTTAAGTGTTTCAAGTAATAAGACGAAAGCTCTTTAACTAACCTAACAGGATGTGCAACATGATCCTCTTCAGAGGCTGTTTTTTTATCAAGACAAACTGGCCGTCATCGTGCATCATCGAGACAGAAGTTACAATATCGCACAAATACAGAAAAAGAATTTAAATAAATTAGCGATAGTTATTATTGAGAAGTTCTGCGTTACATTTTTTTTTACTTTATTTCATAAAATTATATCTTTTTTACTAGAATAGTTTATACTTTTAAATCCACATATAGATTCAAGCGAGAAGAAAAATTCTTATGCTGATTATTTTGATGAATGATCTTTTGCAAGAATCCATTTCACACACACAATGTTTAGTTTTTTCATGAAGACGCGTTGTTCCTTTGTTTTTGTTCAATTATTTCTCTATTCTTTTTATTGTAGCAGATACCTATTTTCTTCTTTTTATTCTTTCTCTCGTCACTCGAGGATTTTTTAAATGATTTATTTGCATAGAAACAACGCGTATGAACTCAAATTGATATATAGACTACAACATACATATTGTCTCCTGATGAAATTATATCGACTATAGAAAAGTGAGAAAGATATCTTTATCATTTGCAGAGGATTTTTGACTTGTTTTTTTAAATAATTTGAATTATAATGGGTTAATACGACACTTCAGCAAGACATTTGATAGAGTGGATATACTTCTTCTGATTGTTTCAATAGCTTTTTAAATATTGAAACTTAATAATGTTTAATATAATGAAATTAATTCGTACAGTAAAAGCTGACATATAATGTATGTTCCACTTCATTTTATTTCAACGACAACAACACTACAAGTTAGAGCTTCAGCTATTGCATATAAAAGCATTCATAAATCGTCTTCTATTGGTTTAATTACACATTTTTGCTGGAGCTAACAAACGCTGACATTTGTTTCTAACGTATACATCATCATTTAATGAATGAAAGTTTCTCAATTTCTTCTCTGTCCGTCTGCATGTATGTCCATCTGCCTAAGTGTTTCCTATCAATTCTTCACGACCTCTCAGTCTCAATATGGTCGTCAGTACTACTCCTGCTCTAAACGCCGACGATCTATCGGCAACAGCGGATCCGGGTAACTGAGTGGTATTAACCGCTTGCTTTTATTGATCACTGAAAGTGCATCTCTGTTTGCGGGAGTTCGAGTCGCATTCTAGGCTAGTCTAGTTCCCTGACCTCTCTCCACTCCGTTACTCTTCGTATCGAAGAGTAACGGACTGGAGAGAGGTCAGGAATCCATACTAAGGCTAGACCAGTGTGTGCCTTTGACTTAGCTGTTAGAAGGTTCCTGCGGTTGGGTGGTTTCTACTGGTGCTTTTCCGTGTTCTTGTTGCATAGGGTATTTTGCTCTGCCAATTGTTGTTACACCCAAACTTACAACACAATAAAATCTTATTTGCACATACACAAACACCGTACATTAGATCCAAACCTTAAATATAATTTAAAGTGACATTAAATGAAATAGACTTATATTTTCAAAGGAATCAAGTTTACACTATACAATCATCTGCTATGAAATACATATATATTCATCTCTTTTCAACATTAGCCAATATCACTAGTTAATCAGCATGACGCATACCGAAATATCAAATAATAATAATAATAATAATAATAATAATAATAATAATAATAATTAAAATAATAATAATAATAATAATAATAATAAATATCATAAAAATAAATATAATAATAATCAAAATATTAATAATAATAATATAATTCTTAAAAATATATTGACACAATTAAGCCATAAAATCATGTCATGGTTTTGGTAAATATTAGTTTAAAATTTGTATAGAGTACTAATTTGACTAGATGAAAATTTGACAAGAATACAACGGGAAAATTAGAGTTTCCATTTAGTCCAAACTTCTTAAGTGTTCGTTCTATGTCTGTCCTTTCCATGTTAGATTAGATAACATCTCAAGGGACTCGACCGATGTCCATTCGAGTTGTAGTACTTGGTAATTTTTGCATTGATTATGTTGCAAATTAGACATTTATGATCATTTTCTCGTTTTTCTGAAATCAATGGTTGCGAAAAAATATTGAATATAAAAGATCACGTATGTCTGTTTTGTTTATTATCTGACTCACCATGTATTTCCGCAAACTCTGCTTGGTTCCATCGCTGTCATTTGCGTCATACCTATACTCTGTTATATTTTCAATCTTATTTTTCACAGGAAACGTTAAAAACATTAACGCCTCATTCGCGATGCATTGCGGCGCACTGGATGTATCAAATTCATGTAATTATACCTCTTGGCCTTTTATGGTCGAAAGCGTTTGATTGTTATACCATATATATTGTCATCATCCCCCAATTCCCACTCAAAAAAAAAAAATAATAGATTTGTATTCTTTCTATCGTTTATATCTTAATATGGAGATCCTAAATCCACTGACACATCTTCTTCCCATTCTTGATATATCCATTACAACATATTGGTGAACGTGCTTTATTTAAATGAACCTACTTTTGTAAGGTTACAAAGAGCAGATATCTGTCAGACTGCTATAATTCTACTATTACAACTGGAATTGCGATGGATATATTCACAGAACCCTTATGTTCCGTACATAAAATAGAATAAATATTCTAAGGACATGTAATGAAAACAGAAAATATGGTTTGAGAGGATATATACACGTCCACGACTGAATTAAAACTCTAAAGCATAGAAACAGGATGAATCTTCGGAGAGTAAATTGACCTGTATGTCTGCAGCAGAATTCACCTGCACAAGGCATGAATATAAACACTGCTGATATCGTAGTGATATGACTAAAATTATAAACGTTACGTTGAGATAACAATAAAATGAAAAAACAAACACACATAGTGCAAATTAATCTTATCATTATTATTATTATTATTATTATTATTATTATTATTATTATATTATTATTATTATTATTATTATTATTATTATTATTATTATTATTATTATTATTATTATTATCAGATCCATTATCCATACGAAAGATTATATTATGTTCTTTGTTTCTAAACCCCCTTGCATTTTTTTTGGGTGGGAGTTATATTACCTTAGTGACCCTTATATAAAACTATGAGTTGGGCCTATAAGTCAAATGTTATTCTTAGTAACACCCATGTTTAGAAAGGTTTGAGTTCTCGATTTAGCCTTGATTGTGACTGTGCAATGTTCGACAGAAGGGCTTTGCTTACAGTTGGAAGGAAATTTTCATTTAAAAGACCCTCATTCTTGTCCTCAAACCGTGTCTTAAATCTTAATTCAAAACGGATTGTATTAGAAGTACTCCTTCCATATCTTAATATCAGTCTCAGTTAAAATATTTTAAGTTATGTTAGAGTTATACTTTGAGATAATGTTTTTATTTAAATTAGTCACTGGAATTACAAAGTGCTGAATAACATTTTCGACATAAATCAATCAAAAACATTTTGTATTAGCTCATGTTGGTTCATCAAGGCTGTTATAAATATTGAAAGAAATTTGTATCCTGGACAAGTTTCCCAAAACAAAATATTGCGACCCAATGCAACACCATATCACGCTATTGGTACATTAGCAAGGTTTGAATTTATTAAGAATATTTTATACTTGAGGACTATTTGGGATTTAATTCACAATCCTTCAATTTCCTTTAAATATAAACAAAATTACTAGAATTGTCTTAAATTGTATAATAAAGTATCTTCGTTAATCAAAAAAATACCATTGTAGAAAGTCATAATATAAATTCATTTCCAATTTAAATTTCAATGAACTGATGTCGATAATATATATATATATATATATATATATATATATATATATATATATATAAAATCTTGTCATCTTCTTGATATACTGTGCTTCTAGCTCTAAACGGATCCACTCCACATACAATCTACCTCTGCATTTTTGCAACCATACCATTATTAATGTAAATAAGATTTTTTCTGGAGAACCCTGATGTCCCACAACAAAAGCTAAGTATATTTGTCACTAGTTACATTAAATAAACACCCAAACAGATTTGAAAAATGTTAATTACTCTATACTTAAATTAGAAACACAATGTAAAGTTGTTTACATGTTTTGTATAGTATGCACCCAAACGTAACACGTAAATGTATAATCGGTAAGACAGAGATAATGTAATCAACAAGCAAGAAACAATAATACTCATCACTTCATTCAATTATTTTCAATACATTCCTATACATGGCCAGTTGCAATAATGTGGAATGTTTCAGTCTCTAAAATAATCACATAAACATGCACATGCTACCTGGTGAAAATAATATCGTTCAATATTCCACTTCACCTATAATAAAAGAAAGCATTCCGTTTATACATCGTACATATTTCTAAAATACCTGATTTTATTTGGGCCTGGCTTAGAGCTAAATTTGCAAATCTTATACCCAATCATAACTCCTCACCCGACCTAGATTTAAGACACAAGATCCATATCAATAATCGGCATCCGAATAAACCTTACTGGATTATTTCAATAAAGAGACGTGTAATAACATTTAAATGATTTTCAAACGCTTATGCCGCATTTTACCTATTAAACATAGATGTTTCGAAAACATTCCTTGAACTCTGATTGCCTGTCTCCAATTCATAATGCTAGTGGAAGAGGGCGACATGTATAATAAGCAAACTGTCTTGATTAAATTAATGTGGATTGATTTAATCGCAGCTTCTACAACTATACAATGAAAATAGTAACATGATGAAAAAGGTGATAAACAATGATATAGTTATCCAGAAAATAACAAAATAACACTAACATGGGGTTCCAAACTCATCAAAAGACAGAATTAGTGAACGGTGGAGTGACTCTTATAGTAATTGTATTTTATGACAAAAGAATCAATCAGCAGATGGTAGAGTTTTCCAATTCCATTTTATCTTATCCTGAAACTGTCAACTATATCAATTGTTAGTTCGGTGAAAAACAATATAAAGGCAATAAGAACCTCTTCATGCTCATATTTAATGCAATATATCTGTACTGAATAACCGATATCTATATACAGAATTCCGCAGGGACCCCGGGTTGCCCCGTGATCAATACCCCTCCAATTTACCTATCATTGCCACTTCACCTCTCTTCGCATTGGTTCGATTCAAAGGCTGTGCCTGTCTGGACATGTGAGCTTCCTGTGTGTAGCTGATTAGTACTGGTGTTTTCCCTGGTTCAATCCGTAATCCAGCCCACAATGTATAGCCTATCTTGCGCTGAGACATGACGTTAATACCAAATTCACATACAAATGATTTTCATTTTACGTAGGGGTTTTTGTGAACTTTTTATTTTTAACTTAGTTGTAACATGTTTAGCCACGTCACTGTGAAATTTGCAGTTTCACAGTGGATAGATATATCTAGCATTTGTACATAATGTTGTAGATATGAAGCAATAGGTCCGTCCCAGTCTGTTTCCTGTCACCAGGCCGACCAAATGTAAATCTTACCTCTTACTGCTGAGTACCAAGATAGGTAGGAGCTAGTACCATTGTATAAGTCTCTGGTATGACTCAGCCATGGTTCGAAACTGCAACATGCCACATCCCAAACGGACGCGACAAGCACTTAAGCCGAAAATAACCGTCGACACATTGAAAGACAAATGTATGTCGACCCAGTTTCAAAACGGTTTCTCAACGCTCCAAAACAACCCCTTTACTAGTGGAAAAAAGAAATAACATATCAATAAAAACGCTGAACACAATATCTGCTCGAAATGCTGTACTTCTTGCAGTTATAATCATTGGGCACATTTTATATCAAGAAATATAATAATACAAAGCTCAACACACAAACTTGGACATGGGGTTTATGTTGTCTATATCATAGCGAACCAGTATGTTTCGACATATTTGTAAGTTGTGAATAAAGTACGGAAACAGCGTTGCAAGAGATGTCAAAAACAAGATTTGTAATAGATATTATATCCATGTAGAGTAATGCAAGGGGGTTTAGAAGCAAGGAACTTAAAATAATAATAATAATAATAATAATAATAATAATAATAATAATAATAATAATAATAATAATAATAATTTGCACTTTACTTACGTGTGATTGTTTCGTTCTCCTTTTTTATTTCAACGTAATTTTTATACTTTAAATCATATTGCTACGATATCAGCAGTATTTATATTCATGCCTAGTAAAGGTGAATTTTGCTGCAGACATTCAGGTCAATTTACTCTCCAAAGCTAAAGTGGAGACATAAATTCTAAGATGCCATACATCATGTCGCATCTACTAACTCATGTAATTAATTTCGGAGGAGATTCATCATGTTTCATTGCTTTAGAGTACTTGTGAAGATGTTAGATCCAATAACTGATACGTTCTCTAGACTTAGTATATGTGTAAAGAATACAGGGTATAGGGTGCCGGAAAACAATTTATTGTCCTCTTCAAAACGGGCATCCTTTGCAAAAAATTATTCAAGAGTGAATTACATAAATTTGGATGACAATAAGTATCACATTAACTAAAATATTCAAATCGTCCGACTATTGATTCAACATAAATTATATTGATTGCATTTCTCCACATCATGATCCAGATGACGTTTTATGTCGACAAGAAAATATGCTAATTATGAACGATTCTAAATAAAATAGCAGCTCATGATCCTTAGCAAGACAACGATGAACTTAATTATGTTTCAAATTATTCTCAAAACAGGTAAAGTATTTTCGGCAAATGAAAAACAACTCTTTCAAATTTTTCTATCGTCAGTGCAGTTCTATTTGTTGACATTATATGTGTTACATTCGATATATCAGTTCGAGTTCGTACGCGCTACTTTCTGTGCAAGGAAATCACCACAAACCAGGAGTGACAGACAAAATAAAAACGAAAGTGTCTACCTACGACACTAAAATCAATACTTAAATATCCGAATCAAAGCAACGCGTTTAAAAGAAGATTTTTTGAAAGCATCATTCATCAACAGAAATAAAAAGATTGCTTCTTCCAGCTAATATGTATATATATACATTAAAAAGTACAAACTGTTATGAAGGAATGATGTATTTTGATGAAATAAATTAAACAAAGAAAATAACGAATGTTCATAATACTAGCTGCCTATGATTTAATTGAATTTTTTTCCGCATCTCGTTCATCATTTCTCTGCAGTACACAATAATAATCAATTTCTATGATTCTTTTCGTGCTATCGATTAAGCGACTTGACTAAATAAGACAGACTCTTAAGAAGATCGTCTTTTCCTTCATGTTGTTGTCATTCAAAGAGATTCGATTTCATCACGTTGAGCACTTTCGTGAATCACAATTTATACAAAATCGATTAAAAAGATTAGTTCTAAGCAGAATGCTGTTTATAAATATTCTTACCGGCGCTGCTCTGTGTGTGTAAATATATATATAATTTAATGGATAGATGGATGAATAGATAGATAGATAGATAGATAGATAGATAGATAGATAGATAGATAGATAGATAGATAGAGAGAGAGAGAGAGAGATAGATAGATAGATAGATAGATAGATAGATAGATAGATAGATAGATAGATAGATAGATAGATAGATAGATACATATATAGATAGATAGACATGAAGAGATAGAGAGTGAGTGAGAGAGTGAGAGATAAATAACTTTTATAAATAATACAGTGTTTCCATGGGTTATATCTAAATTTAGATATCTAACATACAATCACTCGTCGTCTCAAAGGTCTAGATCAATTCAAGCAACATACTGGTTATTAAATTTGAATCCAAACCAACCTCATTTATTTCTTGCAAAATAGAAACCAATTGTGTTATAATGACACAAGAGCAGTGTAATTGAATTTGGACAAACACGAAGTAGTTCCAATACGAGTTTATATTTATTAGATGCATTAAAAAGGTCTAACAAATGCACTTTCAAATGGTTTGATCTAATTTGATTCCTTTTCTCTTTTTAATACAGGTAAAGGAAGTCATCCGCAAATAAATACTGATATTTATTAACGATTCCATATACGTTCCATTACGACAAAAGTTAATTATTCATAGTACTAAAATGTAGTATCTTCACTAAATTAATTATTCTTGAATGTTATATCAAAACAAGAAAAATTATCTTTATTGAAAACATTTTAACGACTCATAATACAATTGTGCAATAAATGTTGAACGACAATGCGAAAATGGCTATAGACCAGTATGAATCTCTTTAAAATCTGAAACTGATTTTGTCTCCACAAAATCCCTATCTTAAAACTGGGATAAGAAAAAGGTTAGAAACACTTGATACACAAAACCAGATGTCATATTAGGCAACCATGGATACACCACTTTACTTTCGAGCACGCGATGCTACGCAAGGTAAGTAGATAGAGAATGGTCGATGTGATTCACTGAAGAACTATTCGTATAAGTGTTTCAAGTAATAAAACGAAAGCTCTTTCACTAACCTAACAGGATGTGCAACATGATCCTCTTCAGAGGCTGTTTTTTTATCAAGACAAACTGGCCGTCATCGTGCATCATCGAGACAGAAGTTACAATATCGGACAAATAGAGAAAAAGAATTTAAATAAATTAGCGACAATTATTATTGAGAAATTATGCGTTACTTTTTTTTACTTTATTTCATAAAATTATACCTTTGTTACTAGAATAGTTTATACCTTTAAATCCACATATAGATTCAAGCAGGAAGAAAAATTCTTATGCTGATTATTTTGATGAATGATCTTTTGCAAGAATCCATATCACACACAATGTTTAATTTCTTCATGAAGACGCGTTGTTCCTTTGTTTTTGTTCAATTATTTCTCTATTCTTTTTACTGTAGCAGGTACCTATTTTCTTCTTTTTGTTCTTTCTCTCGTCACTCGAGGATTTTTTAAATGATTTATTTGCATAGAAACAACGCGTATGAACTCAAATTGATATATAGACTACAACATACATATTGTCTCCTGATGAAATTATATCGACTATAGAAAAGTGAGAAAGATATGTATATCATTTGCAGAGGATATTTCACTTGTTTTTTTTAAATAATTTGAATTATAATGGGTTTATTTATATATTTTCCTTGATACTAGTATGATGAGCTGTGATTTTAATTTGGAATATTTTGAAAATCATGCATTATTAGCATATGTTTCTTCTTGTAATACGTCATCATCTGGATTATGGTGTGGAGAAATGCAATAAGTATTACCCGAGACATTTTGTAAACACAAACGACTGACGATTAAAATGTATTAGTTACATGTAATCTTTCTAGTCTTCCAAAAAACTCTCGTGAGTCTTATTGTTAGAGACAGTCTTTAGCAAGATTGCAATCAGGTTAATTTCATGTCAACCCATTTGACAGTATTTTAAACGGATATACAAAGGACGGAGAATGCCGCTGTTTTTGAATTTAGCGTCTCCAAATTTCGTTATAAACCAAAGAAATAGACTAAAATAGATGTTTAGAACAAGTATTTACAGTAAGATGATGCTTTCGTGCTCGACTGGGCGAACGGAATGTCCTCTGTAACTAAATACATGAGCTAGTAAATGCACCATTGTGGGAAACGTAATAGGATTTAATTTTCAACTTTAGTCGTAAGGACTAAAATCGAACAGAGTAATGGAAAATGTATTCGATTAAACTGATAACAAAACACCAGTTAATATTATTCGTTTCTTAAGCTTTCAAGAACACCAAGTAAAATATTTGATTTTGCCAAACCGATAGGTCCAAAGGAGTCGGTTTGATTTAATGTAGTCAAGCGTTTCAAAGAAGCAATTTAACTGTATTTAACAAATCGACACTTCAGCAAGACATTTGATAGAGTGGATATACTTCTCCTGATTGTTTCAATAACTTTTTAAATATTGAAACTTAATAATGTCTAATATAATGAAATTAATTCGTACAGTAAAATCTGACATATAATGTATGTTCCACTTCATTTTATTTCAACGACAACAACACTACAAGTTAGAGCTTCAGCTATTGCATATAAAAGCATTCATAAATCGTCTTCTGTTGGTTTAATTACACATTTTTGCTGGAGGTAACAAACGCTGACATTTGTTCCTAACGTATACATCATCATTTAATGAATGAAAGTTTCTCAATTTCTTCTCTGTCCGTCTGCATGTATGTCCATCTGCCTAAGTGTTTCCTATCAATTCTTCACGATATCTCAGTCTCAGTATGGTCGCCAATACTACTCCTGCTCTAAACGCCGACGATCTATCGGCAACAACGGATCCGGGTAGCTGAGTGGTATTAACCGCTTGCTTTTATTGATCACTGAAAGTGCATCTCTGTTTGCGGGGGTTCGAGTCGCATTCTATGCTAGTCTAGTTCCCTGACCTCTCTCCACTCCGTTACTCTTCGTATCGAAGAATAACGGAGTGGAGAGAGGTCAGGAAACCATACTAAGGCTAAACCAGTGTGTGCCTTTGAGTTAGCTGTTAGAAGGTTCCTGCGGTTGGGTGGTTTCTACTGGTGCTTTTCCGTGTTCTTGTTGCATAGGGTATTTTGCTCTGTCAAATGTTGTTACACCCAAACATACAAACTCAAACACCGTACATTAGATCCAAACCTTAAATATAATTTAAAGAGACATTAAATGAAACAGACTTATATTTGTCTATTATCTGACTCACCATGTATTTCCGCAAACTCTGCTTGGTTCCATCGCTGTCATTTGAGTTATACCTATACTCTGTTATATTTTCAATATTATTTTTCACAGGAAACGTTAAACACATTAACGCCTCATTCGCGATGCATTACGGCGCACTGGATGTATCAAATTCATGTAAATATACCTCTTGGCCTTTTATGGTCGAAATCGTTTGATTGTTATACCATATATATATCGTCATCATCCCAAATCCCCACCCCAAAAATAAGATTTGTAATCTTTCGTTTATATCTTAAAATGGAGATCCTAAATCCACTGACACATATTCTTCCCATTCTTGATATATCCATTACAACATATTGGTGAACGTGCTTTATTAAAATGAACCTATTTTTATCAGGTTACAAAGAGCGGATATCTGTCAGACTGCTATAATTCTACTATTACAACTGGAATTACGATGGATATATTCACAGAACCCTCATGTTCCGTACATAAAATAGAATATATTTTCTAAGGACATGTAATGAAAACAGAAAATATGGTTTGAGAGGATATATACACGTCCACGACTGAATTAAAACTCTAAAGCATAGAAACAGGATGAATCTTCGGAGAGTAAATTGACCTGTATGTCTTCAGCAGAATTCACCTGCACAAGGCATGAATATAAACACTGCTGATATCGTAGTGATATGACTAAAATTATAAACGTTACGTTGAGATAACAATAAAAGGAAAAAACAAACACACATATGTAAAGTGCAAATTAGTCTTATCATTATTATTATTATTATTATTATTATTATTATTATTATTATTATTATTATTATCAGATCCATTATCCATACGAAAGATTATATTAAGTTCTTTGTTTCTAAAACCCCTTGCATTTTTTTGGGTGGGAGTTATATTACCTTAGTGACCCTTATCCAAAACTATGAGTTGGGCCTATATGTCAAATGTTATTCTTGATAACCCACACGTTTAGAAAGGTTTGAGTTCTCGATTTAGCCTTGATTGTGACTGTACAATGTTCGACAGAAGGGCTTTGCTTTCAATTAGAAGGAAATTTTTATTTAAAAGACCCTCATTCTTGTCCTCAAACCGTGTCTTAAAACTTAATTCAAAACTGATTGTATTAGAAGTACTCCTTCCATATCTTAACATCAGTCTCAGTTAAAAAAATTTAAGTTATGTTAGAGTTATACTTTGACACAATGTTTTCATTTAAATTAGTCACTGGAATTACAAAGTGCTAAATAACATTTTCGACATAAATCAATCAAAAACATTTTGTATTAGCTCATGTTGGTTCATCAAGGCTGTTATAAATATTGAAAGAAATTTGTATCCTGGACAAGTTTCCCAAAACAAAATATTGCGACAAAATGCAAGACCATATCAGGCTATTGGTACATTAGTAAGGTTTGAATTCATTAAGAATATTTTATACTTGAGGACTATTTGGGATTTAATTCACAATCCTTGAATTTCCTTTAAATATAAACAAAAGTACTAGTATTGTCTTAAATTGTATAATCAAGTATCTTCGTAAGTCAAAAAATACCATTGTAGAAAGTCAAAATATAAATTCATTTGCAATTTAAATTTAAATCAACTGATGTCGATAATATATATATATATATATATATATATATATATATATATATATATATATATATATATATATATATATATATATATATATATATATATATATATATATAAAATCTTGTCATCTTCTTGATATACTGTGCTTCTAGTTCTAAACGGATCCACTCCACATACAATCTACCTCTGCATTTTTGCAACCGTACCATTATTAATGTAAATAAGATTTTATCTGGATAACCCTGATGTCCCACAACAAAAGCTAAGTATATTTGTCACTAGTTACATTAAATAAACACCCAAACAGATTTGAAAAATGTTAATTACTCTATACTTAAATTAGAAACACAATGTAAAGTTGTTTACATGTTTTGTATAGTATGCACTCAAACGTAACACGTAAATGTATAATCGGTAAGACAGAGATAATGTAATCAACAAGCAAGAAATAATAATACTCATCACTTCATTCAATTATTTTCAATACATTCCTATACATGGCCAGTTGCAATAATGTGGAATATTTCAGACTAAAATAATCACATAAACATGCACATGCTACCTGGTGAAAATAACATCGTTCAATAGTCCACTTCACCTATAATAAAAGAAAGCATTCCGTTTATACATTGTACATATTTCTAAAATACCTGATTTTATTTGGGCCTGGCTTAGAGCTAAATTTGCAAATCTTATACCCAATCATAACTCTTTACCCGACCTAGATTTAAGACACAAGATCCATATCAACAATCGGCATCCGAATAAACCTAACTGGATTATTTCAATAAAGCAGGACATTGTGCTATTTCACAACAGAGACGTGTAATAACATTTAAAATGATTTTCGAACACTTATTCCGCATTTTACCTATTAAACATAGATGTTTCGAAAACATTCCTTGAACTCTGATTGCCTGTCTCCAATTCATAATGCTAGTGGAAGAGGGCGACATGTATAATAAACAAACTGTCTTGATTAAATTAATGCGGAATGATTTAGTCGCAGCTTCTACATCTATACAATGAAAATAGTAACATGATGAAAAAGGTGATAAACAATGATATAGTTATCCAGAAAATAACAAAATAACACTAACATGGGGTACCAAACTCATCAAAAGACAGAATTAGTGAACGGTGGAGTGACTTTTATAGTAATTGTATTTTATGACAAAAGAATCAATCAGCAGATGGTAGAGTTTTCCAATTCCATTTTATCTTATCCTGAAACTGTCAACTATATCAATTGTTAGTTCGGTGAAAAACAATATAAAGGCAATAAGAACCTCTTCACGCTCATATTTAATGCAATATATCTGTACTGAATAACCGATATCTATATACAGAATTTCGCAGGGACCCCGGGTTGCCCCGTGATCAATACCCCTCCAATTTACCTATCATTGCCACTTCACCTCTCTTCGCATTGGTTCGATTCAAAGACTGTGCCTGTCTGGACATGTGAGCTTCCTGTGTGTAGCTGATTAGTACTGGTGTTTTCCCTGGTTCAATCCGTAATCCAGCCCACAATGTATAGCCTATCTTGCGCTGAGACATGACGTTAATACCAAATTCACATACAAATGATTTTCATTTTACGTAGGGAGTTTTGTGAACCTTTTTTTATAACTTAGTTGTAACATGTTTAGCCACGTCACTATGAAATTTGCAGTTACACAATCGATAGATATATCTAGCATTTGTACATAATGTTGTAGATATGAAGCAATAGGTCCGTCCCAGTCTGTTTCCTGATACCAGGCCGACCAAATGTAAATCTTACCTCTTACTGCTGAGTACCAAGATAGGTAAGATCTAGTACCATCGTATAAGTCTCTGGTATGACTCAGCCATGGTTCCAACCTGCAATATGCCACATCCAAAACGGACGCGAGAAGCACTTAAGCCGCCAATAACCGTCGACACATTGAAATACAAATGTATTTCGACCCAGTTTCAAAACGGTTTCTGAACGCTCCAAAACAACCCCTTTACTAGTGGAAAAAAGAAATATCATATCAATAAAAACGCTGAACACAATATCTGCTCAAAATTCTGTACTTCTTGCAGTTATAATCATTGGGCACATTTTACATCAAGAAATATAATAATACAAAGTTCAACACACAAAGTTGGACATGGGGTTTATGTTGTCTATATCATAGCGAACCAGTATGTTTCGACATATTTGTAAGTTGTGAATAAAGGACGGAAACAGCGTTGCAAGAGATAAGTCAAAAACTAGATTTGGAATAGATATTATATCCATGTAGAGTAATGCAAGGGGGTTTAGAAGCAAAGAACTTAAAATAATCTTGCGTATGCATAATGCATTTGATATGAATAATAATAATAATAATAAGAAGAAGAAGAAGAAGAAGAAGAAGAAGAAGAAGAAGAAGAAGAAGAAGAATGACAATAAAGATAATAATAATAATAATAATAATAATAATAATAATAATAATAATAATAATAATGAAAATAATAATAATAATAATAATAATAATAATTATAATTTGCACTTTACTTACGTGTCCTTGTTTCGTTTTCCTTTTTTTTATCTCAACGTAATGTTTATACTTTAAATCATATTGCTACGATATCAGCAGTATTTATATTCATGCCTAGTAAAGGTGAATTTTGCTGCATACATTCAGGTCAATTTACTCTCCAAAGCTAAAGTGGAGACATAAAACCTAAGATGCCATACATCATGGCGCATCTACTAACTCATGTAATTAATTTCGGAGGAGATTCATCATGTTTCATTGCTTTAGAGTACTTTTGAAGATGTTAGATCCAATAACTGATACGTTCTCTAGACTTAGTATATTTGTAAGAAATACAAGGTATAGGGTGCAGGAAATCAATTTATTGTCCTCTTCGAAACGGGCATCCTTTGCAAAAAATTATTCAAGAGTGAATTAGATAAATTTGGATGACAATAAGTATCACATTAACTAAAATATTCAAATGGTCCGACTATTGATTCTACATAAATTATATTGATTGCATTTCTCCACATCATGATCCAGAGGACGTTTTATGTCGACAAGAAAATATGCTAATTATGAACGATTCTAAATAAAATAGCAGCTCATGATCCTTAGCAAGACAACGATGAACTTAATTATGTTTCAAATTATTCTCAAAACAGGTAAAGTATTTTCGGCAAATGAAAAACAACTCTTTCAAATTTGTCTATCGTCGTCAGTGCAGTTCTATTTGTTGACATTATATGTGTTACATTCGATATATCTGTTCGAGTTCGTACGCGCTACCTTCTGTGCAAGGAAATCACCACAAACCAGGAGTGACAGACAAAATAAAAACGAAAGTGTCTACCTACGACACTAAAATCAATACTTAAATATCCGAATCAATGCAACGCGTTTAAAAGAAGAAATAACACTCTGTGTGATTTTTTGAAAGCATCATTCTTCAAAAGAAATAAAAAGATTGCTTATTCCAGCTAATATGTATATATACATTAAAAAGTACAAACTGTTATGAAGGAATGATGTATTTTGATGAAATAAATTAAACAAATAAAGTAACGAATGTTCATAATACTAGCTGCCAATGATTTAATTGAATTTTTTTCCGTATCTTGTTCATCATCGACTCGTGTTTCTCTGCAGTACACGATAATAATCAATTTCTATGATATTTTTCGTGCTATTGATTAAGCGACTTGACTAAATAAGACAGACTCTTAAGAAGATCGTCTTTTCCTTCATGTTGTTGTCATTCAAAGAGATTCGATTTCATCACGTTGAGTACTTTCGTGAATCACAATTTATACAAAATCGATTAGAAAGATTAGTTCTAAGCAGAATGCTGTTTATAAATATTCTTACCGGCACTGCTCTGTGTGTGTAAAGATATATATATATATCTATATAATTTAATGGATGGATGGATGAATAGATAGATAGATAGATAGATAGATAGATAGATAGATAGATAGATAGATAAATAGATAGATAGATAGATAGATAGATAGATAGATAGATAGATAGATAGATAGATAGATAGATAGATAGATAGATAGACATGAAGAGATAGAGAGTAAGTGAGAGAGTGAGAGATAGATAACTTTTATCAATAATACAGTGTTTCCATGGGTTATTTCTAAATTTAGATATCTAACATACAATCACTCGTCGTCTCAAAGGTCTAGGTCAATTCAAGCAACATACTGGTTACTAAATTTGCCTCCAAACCAACCTCATTTATTTCTTGCAAAATAGAAACCACTTGTGTTATAATGACACAAGAGCCGTGTAATTGAATTTGGACAGCAGCAGAGAGGGTGAACCCTACAACGTTTTCAGACAAAATTTGATTGAAATCCTAAAACGAGCCGTCCTATAATCTCATTTTAACCAAAAAGAGGGCGAACCCTACAACGTTTTCAGACAAAAAAAATTGATTGAATCCTTAAAACGATCCGTAGGATTTCGTTGAAATCTACGAAATCTCATTTTAACTAAAAAAATGAAAACGAAGATTTTTACGATTTTTTAATCAATTTTGGTCGCAACTTGTTGTCATCCACCCTCTCTGCTGCTATGGGTTAACAAAAAATAATAAATGATTTGATCAAGTCTTTATGATGAAAGTCCTTAGGACGAAAATCATTTAGGATCTCACAAACAAACTAATCACTAACACCTCTTCTTGTAAATCAATCAGATTATTTGACTGGTCGGTGAGTTTGAAATTAATTCTGGTTAATGAATTATTATGGCATCGCATATAGACTGGATTAACCGGAGACTCGATTATTAAAAATCCTGGAGGAGCTGTTGGTGCAAACGAATAAAGAATATATCCTTGCTGAGCTTGATTTGATCGTTCGAGATTAATTTGATAGCTTCCTTCGATAACATCACATACTAAATTGAGCGCAATCACCGAGGATATATTCACGTTGAACGGAGCGATATGTCTGCCGCCACCGTCTGGGTCATTATTATGTTTGAGGATTTTTATTTCCCCTGATGTTGTTTTTTTCCATGCATCATGAATTATTTTAAAACCAACATCGATGGCATCAATGAGAAGTTTTTTTAGTTCTGGTACGTTATATCCTCGTAGTTTGACTGTTGGAATATCCTTGACGGGGATATTATAGGTTGTTGCAAACTCTGTTCTCGATAGGGGATTATCGTCATCTAATATATCCTGAATAATTTTTAGGTTAAATACTTCCATATCGTCGATAATTTTATTGCATGTTTCTACGACGCTGATAAATTCATCTCGGGTGAGAGAGCCGGATTTAAGAGATATTAACAACAGTGAAAAATCATTATTCATCGCTATGAAATTTTTAATGGGTTTAGATTTGTCAATAAGATAATATCCCTCTATTCTTTCCCCTTCCTTCTCTCTCCCAGTTGGTTGGTATACGAGATCAAAAAATTGTATATCGATTTGATAATCTTGATAACTTTTTATTGGATTATCAGGTTTTATTCTGTCGGTGATATAATCAGTTTTTTGTGGTTCTGGTAAATCAACGGTTTTTCCCCTTGGTGGTAATTCAGGCCATCCTAATACGGTTCTAATAGAACTCTGATAGATATCTACGACGTATCCTTCTGTACTTATCTCAATTGCGGATGATAGCGTTGGTTCATGAACCGTTATAGCGATTTTTGATTCTTTTCCAGTAATCGATTTTATTCTACGCGCGAATTCATTATTGATTTGTTCGATTTGGTATGACCCTGTTGGTATCGAAACAACTTTCCAGTCTGGGGTTCCGTCGGGTTTATTCTCATTTGCAAACACTAAAGAATTATTGGGTTGTTGACCACCAAATGATTTTGATCTGATATTAGGCCAACTGTGATACACTCGTAATTTTGCTAGCGCTATCTCCTTCACGGGGACTGGGCTAGGGAAATTCACACTGAATTCAGGATTCGTTGATGTTATTGATATCATGCTTGTTTGTACTGGGTTCGTGTTCTCCACTACTCGTTGAAGTAATTCCATCGGTGTCGTCATTGTTATTATACTCATGATTTATTTCTAATTTTGGTATCGAGGAATCATAAATACTGACCATCACTGAGAACTCACAATCTGGTAATGTTGATATTATTGAGATCATTTTGTTTTTTGGGTTCGTGTTTTCTAATTCCATCGATGTTGTCATTGTTATTATATTCATGTTGTCGCTCTAATTTCGATATCGCGGAATCAAAAATACTGACCATCTCTGAGAATTCACTATCTGATATAATTGTATTATCGAGTGACGACGATATCATCAGGGATAACTGCGAATATGCGGTTGATGCAATATGAAATTGAAGTAAGTAATTCTGCAGTTTACTCTGGCTGCATGATGATATCTTTTTTGCTATCCCGGTTGATATACCCCCGATTGTAGCCACCGCAGAAATGCAAATTGGAACTACGACCGGGGCAATCATTGTAACCGATGCAAGTATTATTCCGGCGCCAGTGAGAACGCTTGACACCGAGTATATAATAACATCAATTGCAGTGATTTTTCGTCGGTATTTTTTTATTTTTATTTGATACTCCTCGGCGAGGGTTTTGAGTCTATTCTGAAATTCTCTGACCTGATCATAGCGACATTGCGTTGATGAAATCATTGTTATTTTAAAAAAGCTAGCGTTTTCAATTGTGAAATCCTTTCAATTTAGTTATTTACTTAAATCCGCTACGAATTCCACATACCAGGTTACTGAAACCCCAATCAAATTTTTATCAGTAGCTGTTATAGTGAACTTTTCAGTTGTATCCTTGTCGATGATCGTTGAAATCGTATTATTAACCCCGGATGAACTCGACGATGATATATTAAATTGAGTTAATGGTGTTACTAGTGTTAATCGATAAATACCCTTAACGGTTGCAGTGATATTTAATTTGTTGTTTGTAGGTGTCCACTCAAATGATCCGTGTTGGATTGTGTATACCACGTTGTTGGTTTTCTCATGAGGAATTTTTGTTTTTTCAATGATTGTTATCATCCTCGAAAAATCACCTTTGACGGCTTCGATGAAGTTTTTTGTCTCATCGATGGATTTTTTAATATCAGGGAGTTTTATTTCAATTTTATCCAACGGGGTTCCAATAAATTTATCAATGATATTTCTACGAAATGATATAAACTGTTTTCCGTTTTCTTCAATTTTAGATTCAAGTGTTTTTAGTACAAACAGAGAATTGTTTAACTCATCGTTGAGAGTTTTTAATCGATCTGTAATCGTCGAAACGATTACACCCGGTTTGAGTTTACCCTGATCGGAAAAAAGCGCGATAGTATTTTCGATTGCGTTTCGTTGTTTAACTAAAATATCATCCAACGACACATCACTGCTTTTCAATTTACCCTGCTTGTCTTGAAATACAACTATTTCGTTCGGGTCAACACTTGTTAAGTTCAACGTCTCAGCTATTTCATCTTTGATTAGTTTTTTTACATCCTTGATAGAATCAGGGGGTGCAGTTCCATCGGGTTTGGGTTTCAAAGATCTCCCCCAAATATCAATCATGTTATTGTAAAACTCTTTCTCTCTTTAAAATCGTTTTTGACGACTTCGTCGTTGCCAGCGATTACTAGTGTATTCATTCACGACAACATGTGGTGGTTTTCCGCTTGGGTTACTCAAGGAGTTAGAAATAGCATCAAGGACATTTAATACTTCGCTGCCACATATTGGTGGGTCAATCATCGTTTGTGTTGGTAGCGTAGAATACCAAGTCTTCATTGGAAGGGTTTTTATATAACGCAAAAACTCTTTTGTTGGGGCTAATCCATATGAATCAAAATAGACAATCCCACGTGGATCAATAGCGTATGTAACCCAGTGAGTTCCGGGTCCGGTGCTGTTATCTAAATTAATGATTCCGGTTTCAACGCTGTTTGGTTGATGTGGTAATTGATCTTTCATAAAGACACCTCTAAAATTTTTAATCGCTAGTTTTTTAGCGGCATCGAGTAAATCAAAATTGGACATGGGAACCATCATAGACTCTCCAATTAATAAATCGTTCCTGGTAGTCTTAGACCCTTTCCGCTGTACCACGAATACGGGGTTCCTGGTAGTCTTAGACCCAATCCGTGAACGGATCGTCCCTTTTTTTTATATCCTCGACCTTTCTTCGGTTCATATGATTCAGCAATGCTCTGTACCGCTTTTGCCCCCAAGCCTCCAGCTGCCCCCAATGCGACTGCTTTTGCAACTGCTGGGGCCGCTGCCGCAAACAACGCTGGTAACGCAGCAAACAATGGAAATATACCACCTGTTTTAATCATATTTTTGATAGCAGCCGCAGAGAGAGTAATCTGAACACCTTTTTTGGCTGCAAGTGCATCATTGAAATGTTTCACCTGACGAGTTGTCAGCGATAGTTTATTTGCACCACCAGTCATTTGGTTGGGTTTCAACGTGATTGTGGTTCCACATCGCTTAGCCGATTCTGATTGCAATTTTTTTAATTGACCGGGAGTTAACGTAACACTAATAACACTATATGACATTATACATAATAGATTGATTCTAAATCGTAAAACGATTTCAATTACATGTTTTTTGGAAAAATCCGAAGGATTTTCAATCATAGATTTTCTACTGGGGCATCTACCACTCTCATTCTTCCACCAACACCTTCAAGTAGCATTGATTTATCACTGAGAATGACAGCAACCGCTCTATAATCAGCAATAGTACCACGAGTCACATTAGCTCTAAAATGTATATCAACAACAGATTGTCTCATCAAATCGAGATGTTCCAGTGAGAAGTAATAGATTGGATACAGATTTTTAAAATCATATTGTGATATTTGTAGACCGGTATCGACATTTTGATCACGTGCCATAAATGACAACAGACGATGATAAACTCGTGCAATATGATTTTCTGTGTAATTAAGTTGTATATCCTCGGATGGTTCCTGTTGGCCGTTTATTCTCAGTGAGACGTCTTTCACACCTAATTGATCAAATATCATATGGCTGAAGAGTTGATTGCCAACTCGTGAGTTATCCTGTAACGCAATAAATATATGACGTGGCGCAGAAACACCTTGTTTTGATGCTAGATTCCACGTGAATAACCCGTTGATATTTGATTGCTTCACATCTGTACTCACTGATAACCAACTCAACAACGACTTTCCTCCTTGGTCCATAAATGATAGCAATCGTTCTTCTGCGGTGATTGCTGGAGTCAACACTGGCATCCACAATGATATTTTTGTTAAATTGACTTTACCGGCATCAGTATTTGGATTTGCATTGTCTGCTGGAATCCTCCAGATTGCGTCATTATCATCACTCTTTCGTACAAGCGATACTGTATGCTTCGCTCCATAGATAACTTTTCTGACGTTTCTACAGAATCCAAATATATGATGCAGTGGAATCGCGCATGAAAATGATTTACGCCCTACTCCCAACATTGAGTTTCGTGTTGCAGCTCCTAGATTGAAATTAGCATCGTTGTTTATAATCATATCTTCGGCATCAATATTAGCGGTGCCAGCATTATTCTTTGGTCGTCTTACAACAAATGGATTTCCTCCAGCGGTATTCTTACCATCTTTTGCAAACATCATAGAGGGTCCTGCTGATCTTGTATAATCATCGGAATATCTCGCTAACCCTATGATTGTTGTGGCCACATCAACATCGCGATCTATCGACTCGATTTCTTTTCCATCAATGAGATATCTAGCACTCTCAAATAGCGCCATGATACCATTATTGACAAAACCGACTTGAGTACCAGCTGGATACGGTGCTGGTACAGCAGGAGTATCAGCAGCTGTTACAAGTTCTCCTTCTACTTCAATAAACGCTTCACAGGGTAGAAAGTATTTACTGGTATCTTGGACTTGAAGATCAATTCTTGCTCGACTATTTGAGTCTATGGCATGATAGGCGTAATATTGATAATCGCGTACAGAATCATCCTTGCCAACTGGGGCGTCTATATCAAATGCTGGATCACGTGACTGTTTGAACATTTTATTCTATTTATCAGAGTCTAAATCGCGATTTCCCATTTCATCGTCGTAGTTTTTTAAAGCCACTTCCTGCTATCATGTTTGCAATATTGCTTTGGTCGGGGGTTAAAACCATCGACGCTAATTTTTCATCTACTGCGTTATTTATAATTCTACTAACACTTGCAGGCATTTCCGCTGTAGACGGTAACGGTTTTGAAAATCCTTTAGATTTCATCCGTGATTTCACTAATGATGTTAATTTATTCTTCGCAGTTGAAAACGCTTTTCCAGCAAGATCTCCAACAGCACCAATACCCTTATCACGAATAACATCAATTGCTTTCATTCCTAATTGTTTAGCCAACGGCATCACTTTTGGAGCCATTCTCGCAAATAACCCTAAAATGGTATTGCCTAAACCATCTCCGTAGTATGCTCTATAAACCGGAAACCGTGAATTAACTACGTAGACGGGGGTTGGTTTATCATGATTGTAGTGTATGATCATTATTTGAAATCAGAAACAATTTTTCAATTGTAAAACAATTTATCAATTAATCACTGTGATACCCATTTGCTAACTCGTCAATGAAATCTCGATATGTGCTGATATCCATGATACCACCCTGAAATAATCGTCTACAGATATCAGCTGCTTCATTAATTATTTCCGGTGAGTTATTTCCAGCTCGGAACCCTCCTACAAGAACCTCTAATCGTGATATATCACTGAGAACACTACCAGGACATGAAATCCTTGGATTCTCACTGGAATCTCTTAATCCACTTCCGCTATAACCAGTTGCTTCATCCTGTTTTTCTATTTCGTCTAAATCGGCTTTTTGTAAATAACCAAGAAGATCATAATCATCATCATAACGTGGTATTTGTTGTTTTTTAGGTGAAAAAGATATTTTCTTTGCAGGTTGCTGTCGCCGCCTTTGTAATTTTGGCGGTTTTTGTTGTTGTTTAAACTCTTCATATTGATTATACGCTTGACCCACCTCACTGATATAATCGAGGTATGATGCACTTTCTGTCTTTTTTTGACTTTTTCCAGTTTTGATTTTGTAGAATACATCAGCCCAGTGAGTTATATTCTTAACATATTTATGATGTTCTGGTTTCAACATTTTTTTTCTGTTTTCATAAGTCTTAACAACAAACTCAGGAATTTCTGTTAAATCAATCTTATCAATTGTTGCTAACACTTCCTCGTTAAATCTCATGCGTAAATCATCTACTGTTCTTTTTGATTCTATTTTTTGTACGGCCTGTTCTGTTTGTTCAGTTTTCGCTGCTATTTTTTCGAGTTCACCGATAACAGATTTCCCTGTCTCGGGAACATCCCCCCGTATAGCACGCTCTATCTCCTTCGTTGCTGTGGTTACTGGTTTAAACAATTCTTCAGATCCCGCAGCAAAATCAGTCTGAAAACTCTGTCGTTGTTGCAGTTTATTCCGTACAGAGTCACGAATTGGTACAAATCTCTTAATTGCATCTAATCGTTCACGAGCTAATCGGGTTGTTAATGCTTCATTGACCATTATTTGAAATCAGAAACAATGTTTCAATTGCAAAACAATTTTTCAATCCCGACCTAACGGCATCATGAAAGTGTTAGGGGCGTTATCAGTGATGAGGGAAGTATCATAATTGCTATAAAAATAAATAATATTGATAGTTCCCTCATTCTATTTTGATCATCCATTAACGGCCCATCACTGATTTTGACATTTTTAATCAAAAAATGCTAAAAAAAATGAAAATCTCTATGAGGGACGGTCACAATCAAATAATGATAAATGGTCGGGCAATCAAAATTGTTCATTTTCTTGAATTAACGCCCGTAGGTGTCTAACTTTAGAGTTGACTTCTTTTTTCAATTCGTATTCGTACCCCAATTCTTTTCGTATTCGTTCTACGATGGTATACAACGGAGCGAACACACTTACGTCACTGGAAAATGCGAGAGAGTCCTTAATAGAATTCTGAATTCTTTTGATGAGCGCATACTTCTTTGGTAGCATATATTTATTGTTGTTAACTCCGTATTCAATATCCTGAAAATCAGACATGATTTGATCAGGATTTAACCCATCTGATAGTTCAATATCCCAACTTTTTAATTTTGAAATCTCGGATAAAATGCTATTCATGTTTTCAGAATTCATTATTCTATAATAATGATATATCTCTAAATGAAAAATATGACGTATTAGACATAACTAAATCGAATTTTTTGTCCCGTCGCCTTTGAAATAGCCGATCGACAAACCCCCTCTGCAACATATCGTACAGAGGGTCTACAAATATTGAAATACTTGCCGGCTTCATATATTGATTTAAATACTTTTTCTTCGTTAGTTATTGTATTCAAAGATTTCACAGGTCTCGCTTTTTTTGAGTATTTCCCAGTCCCCCCTCGTTTGGTATTTTCACTATGTGTAACAGCCTGCAGATTTGATAAAGAATTGTTCTTCGGATTAGAATCAATATGATCAATAACAAAACCATCTTTGATCAATCCATGGAAACACTCGTACACGAAACGATGATTGTAATATTTCTTCTTTCCAACAGTAAAGAACAAATACCCCATACCATTATCCCACCCAACTGGGTTCTTCAGTCTACGGTTTCTTACAACACCATCACTGGATGCTTCATAATTTGTACTCACAGGGTGCTGTCTGAATTCTTGGGTCATTCTTATACTATACTATTTGTCTAATTCAATGACTGATCCATTTGCAGGGATTCATTATACATAAATCTTTCATTTAGAGACTTGGTTTTAGTATAGCATGAAAGAGTTCAAGAGATTGACTTCGAAAAATGCTGAATTCAATGCTGATAAGGAGTTTAAGAGATTATTGAAAATCAGTCCTAGATTTAATCTCGATAGACCAAAAAAACGTATCAAACGTCCAAGAGACGGAAACATGAAAGAGTTTAAGAGATTATTGAAAATCAGTCCTAGATTTAATCTCGATAGACCCAAAAAACGTATCAAACGTCCAAGAGACGGAAACATGAAAGAGTTTAAGAGATTATTGAAAATCAGTCCTAGATTTAATCTCGATAGACCCAAAAAACGTATCAAACGTCCAAGAGACGGAAACATGAAAGAGTTTAAGAGATTATTAAAAATCAATCCTAGATTTAATCTCGATAGACCAAAAAAACGTAACAAATTTAATCTCGATAAACCCAAAATCCTTCGGATTTCAAAAGCGTCCAAGAAATTATCCTGGAAAGATGCTCAATTCAATCTCGATATAGTTTCTAATACACCAAAGAATACAATTCTTGATAAAGCCATGATTAGTAAAATCAGAGATTGTTTCAATGAATTTAAGCGTGATGGAGCATCCTATTGTTGGTCAACATTTCGAATTGATGGTGTTGTTGACGCTACCATGAATGATGAAAAAGCAGCAGTGATAATTTCACGTGTTGGGGAAAAACGGTATTTTTTCCGAATCAAATTCATTATTGAAGTCGATGGCAAATGGATTATTAGGGATAAATTTGAACCAATCCTCAAGAATAAAAAAGCTGTCATTGTGAGTAGAGATTCCAAACCAGGAATTCTAACCGGCATTGACAAACCATACTACGAAAGATCTTATCCCGTAACAGCAATGGTTTATGGGATATATCCGTTAAATGATAAACCCGATATCGCAAAACTAGCTCCTATGAAATATTCGTCAGGGCTTAATTGTGTAGCAGAACGAATAATGGAGCACTTCACAAATGCATCCCGAGGAAATAAACTAACTGATCTGCGACGTAGGAAAATAACCGAGTGGGAACTGACAGTGAAACAGCATGGTGCAAAGATTTCTGATATAGCTAAATTAGAAACATCATTAAGATTTCCAATAACCGTTATGACGATAACCGGAGAGGTTTTATACGAACCGAAATATAACAAAAATGGAGCACCAATACAGATTATTGATCATAACAAACACGCGTGGACACCTGCGGTAACAGTATTTCCACGAGAACGAACCGTGAAATATATCCCACCGGAATTTTCCGGGGAATTAGTCGGGGATGTTTTCTATGAAGAGAGATTATTTGATGCTATTAATGCGTTGTGTAAGGATGATCCTGTGTCAGTGTGGTTACTTAGAAGTGATGAAGATCCCGAAATAGGATTCGATCAATTTGTAAAACCAAATGGTGAATTATATCGCGTTGAAGAATTAGATAATAGAATGAGAAAAATCGCTAGTGATTTTTCACCGGAGAATTCCCATGAAAAACTACTCACGGATAGTTTTACTATTCCATCAGTGGTAGCTCACTTCGCAAGAGAAAAAAACTCATGGCGTCCAACACGAAGTGATTTTCTCGAGGATGTTAAATTGAGTTGCGTCGAATTTGGTCATGGAGGACTGTGGAATACGAAATACTCACTTGATGGTATGATTTCAATTGATATAGCCGCGTGTTACCCCGGAAGTTTTCTCGGATATGGGGAATGCGCTGAGTACTTCAAACGATTTGGACACCCCACGCATGAAATGACTCGTGTTGCGATTAATGGACCATTACCTGATTTTGATTTAACCGGATTCGCTCGTGTGATATCATTCGAATTAGCTACAGGGTTACATCCGTGTAGTTATGTTTGGCTCGGTAAACACCTATCTGAAAAGGCCTGGATGCCAATAGTGCTATTGAGATATATGATTGATTGTGGTATGCTAATATCGTTGATTGTTTCCGAGGCTATTATATGCTATCGAGCTCAGAAAGAAGTTTGGCTACCACAACCCGATCTAGATCGTATAATCAACGAACTACGAAAACAATTCCCTGATTTCAATGAAGAAGAAATCATAAATTGGTCTAAGAAGTTATTTGAAATTAAAAAAGAACAAGCAAAAGATCTCGGACGAAGAATAATCGGTAAATTCACTCAAGGTGGACGGTACGACAACGCAAAATATTCTTCGCGGTTGATCATAGATGTCGCTGAATACGATTTTATTGTAGCGGATTTAATGAAACAGGGAAAACTTGTATCCCGTAAGGATGCTTTTCTATCCAATGGTGAGAAAATGGGTACGGTTGTTACCTACTGTGATGGATATAATTCCCAGTACACACATTTGAGAAGTTCAATGCTAGCCTATGCTTCTATTAATCTATTTTCGATGATAAATAGATTTCCTAATACCGCGGTTAGAGTGGCCACTGATTCGATGTATATACACAATAAGTACAAATCAGCTGTAGCTAAATTCACAGATCCCGAAGAAAATTGGGGGCGTTGGCGATTTAAAAAGGAGATGCTACATGAGTATTGTGAATCCGCAGACGTTGCCATGGATGATAAATATCTTTGTTGTAACCGTATTGAAAATCAATCAGAATTTTCTAATGCACCACCCGTATCTGATCCAATCTGTAGATATAAAACAGTTTATTTAAACGGTTGTGGTGGGTCAGGAAAGACAACTCGTGCAATTGAATTATTTCGTCGGTCAACCATGATTGTGCTAACACCGACTCACAGACTCGCCAGAGAGATGATACAGCGAGGGGTAAATGCTTGTACTTACCATAGTTTCTTTCGATGGAAGGGTGACAAATGGACTCCTGAGCGAATGGGTGATAAATTCATTCCTGAAATCATAATCTGGGATGAAATATGCACAGTGTCATTAGATGTATTACAAATATTTCTCGAGTGGTTGTTAAACAAAAACACAAAAGTCGTCATGTGCGGTGATCACGGCCAACCACCACCATTTGTCGGTGCATCTCCACATGAATGGCTAAGGGGATTTGTAGACTACTATGAAGAAATCACCACTGATTATAGATCAATTGATGAACGATTACGCGAGTTCAAAGCGCTAATTAGATTACAACCGGATAGAATCCAGTGCGAAATAGCGCGTGAAGTGATTTCAGAAACTCAAATGAATGATTTCTGGGAAACATGGAGACCAAATGATTTGATAATTGCAAGTAGAAAAATAGTCAGGGACACACTTCAGATGAAGTTATTTGAATTGCATAAAGAAAAATTTGCAACGCTTCCAGTACCCCTTTGTTATAGGCCATCGGATACACGAAAACAGAATATTGAAGTTGATATTCCAGGACAGAGTGAAAAACAAATTCTCGTATTAAATGATATTGTGCTGGTTGATATCAATGTCGTTGAAGATGCATTGCGTGCTAATAAATCCCCGTGGACGCTAGGATACGCAGCAACAATACACTCTTCACAGGGATTGACTATATCGGATACAATTGTTTGGATGGTGGATAATCACATCGAATGGTCGAATTTAGTCTATCTCGCAGTATCCAGAGTACGAAAAATAAATCAACTTCGAAGAGTTGTCCTGACAGAGTCAGGCGATGATAATGACACCACAATAAATGATATTGATGTTAGCATCATTAATAAAAAACTCTCCGGTTACAAACAACAGGACAAAAAAAAACAACGAGAATTTGATATTGATGCTAAATTAATAATTACGCTGAAGCAACAACAGAATAATCACTGCGCGAGTTGCAATTGTATAATGCGTTGGCAGTATTCGGATAAGGATCCTCGCCAATTCACCGTAGACAGAAAAAATAACAGTCTCGGTCATGTCAGAAATAATGTGATGTTGACTTGTCTTGAGTGCAATAGACGCAACGGTGCTAGTTAAGACCATGCGGTGGCAATTGAGTATCCTCGGGAATAACCTGTAGTTGTTGTCGAGTAAAACCCCGCTGAGGGGCAGTTGAATCCAGTTTATAGACTGGAGGTCTACCAGTTGATCGTGTTATAGTAGATATCTTATGCGTAGTGACGCTCCAAATAGGATCAGTAGCCCTTTTTCTACCCCCTTCAAGCTCTCCTGGTTCGTATAAGTACCTCACAATGACATTACTATGAAGAATTGGTTCTTTGAAATCTTTTTGTGGTTTTTCAAGTATTGACTTCTTTTTAATCGCGTTGATAGGTTTCATGTTGATTGTTCTAGTAATCTCGTTATTCAGTGCAGTAATCACAGATGGTAATCTTTTAACCCATTCACGCGATCGCTTTTCTTGAATGAATTCTTTTGCATATTGATATCCAAATAACCGTTCAGCAAGAGTCCGATTAAATCGTTCTACAATGGCCTGATCGCGATGTAGCGCAGTATGCCCTCGTCGTATGGTGACATTATGATGTTTCATTGTAGATAACAATGCACCCTGAAATTCCTTGCCAGGATCAACCTGCAATAGATTTGGCCAGTGCAGAGGACCTCGTCGATAAATCCTCTCAAATGCAGAAGCAACTTCAGTGGCTGATTTTGTTTTTAACGGTTCTGCTTCTTTGTATCGACTTGCAATATCAACTACGGTTAAAGCGTATTTGTAACCACGATCATGTGGCAGAAATAATATATCAGCCTGATGAACTTCATTAGGAGCGGTCACATCAAAATGCGAGAATTGAATTTGTTTAGGCGGTGGTAGATAAATTTGCCATAGTGCCTGTTTGGATAACCAATTAGCCGCAGTGGTTTTTTTCACTTTTGCAGCGCTAGCGAGTTTATGGACTGCTGATTTACCCCTCCAGTATCCTCTTGGGGAATAATAAATTGATTCCATATTATTAATTACCGGCACCTAACATCAATTTACTTTTCATAGCCGATTTTATCAAAAATGAAGCCAATTTTTCTTTGAAGGATTTATCAGGAATAGCATTTAACGCATGAATTAATTTCACATCCGCGAGATGCCTGTTTTGCAAATTGCTGCTTTTATAAGCAACATCATGAAGGTGACAGGCCTTATCAATGGTGTTTATTGGTTCTTCACCGGGGTTGGGTTGATTTTGATTATTGAGTCTGATATCAAGTCTGGTTCCCGGTCCACAGTAGCTATATCCGGGAAGGTGCTTTTCTCCGGGGTACTTTGCCCATGGGGTTCCAGGGAGCTTTGCCAATTTGGCTGCGATATCACCTCCTCGTTTTTTTTTAAATCAGATTTCATAGACACAAATCTAAATTTCTTTGTACCACATTGCATGCATTTACCAGAAAGCGCTGATCGGTTATTTTTAGTTGTAACTGTCGTCACATCATCTGTGCCAGTACGCGTTTTGCACTTCACACAATATAGATCCATAATTTATGTATAGAAATATGGATATAATTGATTTTTCAGCGACTAAAAGAAGAGAACCAATTAAGCATCATGCAGCGCTACCAAACTCTATCCGGATGATTATAATCGGGCCATCTGGATCCGGTAAAACGCAATTGTTACTCAATTTAATAATGAGATGGATGAAGTGGGATAAGTTGTATTTAATTGCTCCTAGCGTAGATGATCAACGATGTTATGAAGTGCTAAAAGATTTTAACGAGAATGCATCAGAAATTAGCGGTGAGAACGCCATTGAATTTATAACCGATATCGATGAAGCACCGAGTATTGATGATATTGATGGAGATATTAACAATTTAGTCGTATACGACGATATAATGTTAGATAAACAAAAAAATCCTGCTAGGATCTTTTCCCGGGGGCGGCACAAAAACACTGACGTGATATATGTCACTCAACGCTACACTCAGGTTCCAAAAGTCATCAGAGATAATTGCAATATTCTTTCTGTATTCAACGGCGTTGATACTCATACTCTTAGAAATATTTGGCAGACATGGTGCTCTGATATGGACTTCAATCAATTTCGAGATTTCTTTAGTCATGCTCAGTCGACTCCGCACGAATTCGCAACAATAAATCTACATGATCCTCGGACACGATATCGTATCGGACTGGATCAAATATTCGGTTGAAATCGTAAAATAATTATTAACCCATAGCAGCAGAGAGGGTGGATGACAACAAGTTGCGACCAAAATTGATTAAAAAATCGTAAAAATCTTCGTTTTCATTTTTTTAGTTAAAATGAGATTTCGTAGATTTCAACGAAATCCTACGGATCGTTTTAAGGATTCAATCAATTTTTTTTGTCTGAAAACGTTGTAGGGTTCGCCCTCTTTTTGGTTAAAATGAGATTATAGGACGGCTCGTTTTAGGATTTCAATCAAATTTTGTCTGAAAACGTTGTAGGGTTCACCCTCTCTGCTGCTTGGACAAACACGAAGTAGTTGCAATACGAGTTTATATTTATTAGATGCATTAAAAAGGTCTAACAAATGCACTTTCAAATGGTTTGATCTAATTTGATTCCTTTTCTCTTTTTAATACAGGTAAAAGAAGTCATCCGCAAATAAATACTGATATTTATTAACGATTCCATATACGTTCCATTACGACAAAAGCTAATTATTCTTAGTACTAAAATGTAGTATCTTGACTAAATTAATTATTCCTGAATGTTATATCAAACCAAGGAGAATTATCTTTATTAAAAACAATTTGTGCAATAAATGTTGAGCGACAATGCGAAAATGTCTATGGAACAGTATGAATCTCTTTAAAATCTGAAACTGATTTTGTCTGCACAAAATCCCCATCTTAAAACTGGGATAAGAAAAAGGTTGGAAACACTTGACACACAAAAGCAGATGTCATATTAGTCAACCATGGATACACCACTTTACTTTCGAGCACGCGACGCTACGCAATGTAAGTAGATGGAGGATGGTCGATGTGATTCACTGAAGAACTATTCGTATAAGTGTTTCAAGTAATAAGACGAAAGCTCTTTAACTAACCTAACAGGATGTGCAACATGATCCTCTTCAGAGGCTGTATTTTATCAAGACAAACTGGCCGTCATCGTGCATCATCGAGACAGAAGTTACAATATCGGACAGATACAGAAAAAGAATTTAAATAAATTAGAGACAGTTATTATTGAAAAATTATGCGTTACTTTTTTTTTACTTTATTTCATAAAATTATATCTTTTTTACTAGAATAGTTTATACCTTTTAATCCACATATAGATTCAAGCGAGAAGAAAAATTTTTATGCTGATTATTTTGATGAATGATCTGTTGCAAGAATCAATATCACACACACAATGTTTAGTTTTTTCATGAAGACGCGTTGTTCCTTTGTTTTTGTTCAATTATTTCTCTATTCTTTTTATTGTAGCAGGTACCTATTTTCTTCTTTTTATTCTTTCTCTCGTCACTCGAGGATTTTTTAAATGATTTATTTGCATAGAAACAACGCGTATGAACTCAAGTTGATATATAGATTACAACATACATATTGTCTCCTGATGAAATTATATCGACTATAGAAAGTTGAGAAAGATATTTATATCATTTGCAGAGGATATTTGACTTGTTTTTCAAATAATTTGAATTATAATGGGTTTATTTATATATTTTACTTGATACTAGTATAATGAGCTGTGATTATAATTTAGAATATTTTGAAAATCATGCATTATTAGCATATTTTTCTTCTTGTAATACGTCATCATCTGGATTATGATGTGGAGAAATGCAATAAGTATTACCCGAGACATTTTGTAAACACAAACGACTGACGATTAAAATGTATTAGTTACATGTAATCTTTCTAGTCTTCCAAAAAACTCTCATGCGACTTATTGTTAGAGATAGTCTTTAGCAAGATTGCAATCAGGTTAATTTCATGTCAACCCATTTGACAGTATTTTAAACGGATATACAAAGGACCGAGAATGCCGCTGTTTTTGAATTTAGCGTCTCCAAATTTCGTTATAAACCAAAGAAATAGACTAAAAGAGATGTTTAGAACAAGTATTTACAGTAAGATGATGCCTTCGTGCTCGACTGGGCGAACGGAATGTCCTCTGGAACTAAATACATGAGCTAGTAAATGCACCATTGTGCGAAACGTAATAGGATTTAATTTTCAACTTTAGTCGTAAGGTCTAAAATCGAACAGAGTAATGGAAAATGTATTCGATTAAACTGATAACAAAACACCAATTAATATTATTCGTTTCTTAAGCCTTCAAGAACAACAAGTAAAATATTTGATTTTGCCAAAAAGATAGGTCCAAAGGAGTTGGTTTGATTTAATGTAGTCAAACGTTTGAAAGAAGCAATTTAACTGTATTTAACAAATCGATACTTCAGCAAGACATTTGATAGAGTGGATATACTTCTCCTGATTGTTTCAATAACTTTTTAAATATTGAAACTTAATAATGTTTAATATAATGAAATTAATTCGTACAGCAAAAGCTGACATATAATGTATGTTCCACTTCATTTTATTTGAACGACAACAACACTACAAGTTAGAGCTTCAGCTATTGCATATAAAAGCATTCATAAATCGTCTTCTATTGATTTAATTACACATTTTTGCTGGAGCTAACAAACGCTGACATTTGTTTCTAACGTATCCATCATTTAATGAATGAAAGTTTCTCAATTTCTTCTCTGTCCGTCTGCATGTATGTCCATCTGCCTAAGTGTTTCCTATCAATTCGTCACGACCTCTCAGTCTCAATATGGTCGTCACTACTACTCCTGCTCTAAACGCCGACGATCTATCGGCAACAACGGATCCGGGTAGCTGAGTGGTATTAACCGCTTGCTTTTATTGATCACTGAAAGTGCATCTCTGTTTGCGGGGGTTAGAGTCGCTTTCTAGGCTAGTCTAGTTCCCTGACCTCTCTCCACTCCGTTACTCTTCGTATCGAAGAATAACGGAGTGGAGAGAGGTCAGGAAACCATACTAAGGCTAGACCAGTGTGTGCCTTCGAGTTAGCTGTTAGAAGGTTCCTGCGGTTGGGTGGTTTCAACTGGTGCTTTTCCGTGTTCTTGTTGCATAGGGTATTTTGCTCTGTCAAATGTTGTTACACCCAAACTTACATACACAAACACCGTACATTAGATCCAAACCTTAAATATAATTTAAAGGGACATTAAACGAAACAGACATATTTTGAACGGAATCAAGTTTACACTATGCAATCATCTGCTATGAAATACATATATATTCATCTCTTTTCAACATTAGCCAATATCACTCGTTAATCAGCATGACGCATACCGAAATATCAAATAATAATAATAATAATAATAATAATAATAATAATAAATATCATAAAAAATATAATAATAATCAAAATATTAATAATAATATTTTTCTTAAAAATATATTGACACAATAAAGCCATAAAATCATGTCATGGTTTTGGTAAATATTAGTTTAAAATTTGTATAGAATACTAAACTGACTAGCTGAAAATTTGACAAGAATACAACGGGAAAATTAGATTTTCCATTTAGTCCAAACTTCTTAAGTGTTCTTTCTATGTCTGTCCTTCCCATGTTAGATTAGATAACATCTCAATGGACTCGACCGATGTCCATTCGAGTTGTAGTACTTGGTAATTTTTGCATTGATTATGTTGCAAATTTGACATTTGTAATCATTTTTTCGTTTTTCTGAAATCAATGGTTGCGAAAAAATATTGAATATAAAAGATCACGTATGTCGGTTTTGTCTATTATCTGACTCACCATGTATTTCCGCAAACTCTGCTTGGTTCCATCGCTGTCATTTGCGTCATACCTATACTCTGTTATATTTTCAATCTTATTTTTCACAGGAAACGTTAAAAGCATTAACGCCTCATTCGCGATGCATTACGGCACACTGGATGTATCAAATTCATGTAATTATACCTCTTGGCCTTTTATGATCGAAAGCGTTTGAAAGTTATACCATATATATTGTCATCATCCCACAATCCCCCCCCAAAAAAAAAAGATTTGTAATCTTTCTATCGTTTAGATCTTAATATGGAGATCCTAAATCCACTGACACTTCTTCTTCCCATTCTTGATATATCCATTACAACATATTGGTGAACGTGCTTTATTAAAATGAACCTATTTTTATCAGGTTACAAAGAGCAGATATCTGTCAGACTGCTATAATTCTACTATTACAACTGGAATTGCGATGGATATATTCACAGAACCCTCATGTTCCGTACATAAAATAGAATATATTTTCTAAGGACATGTAATGAAAACAGAAAATATGGTTTGAGAGGATATATACACGTCCACGACTGAATTAAAACTCTAAAGCATAGAAACAGGATGAATCTTCGGAGAGTAAATTGACCTGTATGTCTGCAGCAGAATTCACCTGCACAAGGCATGAATATAAACACTGCTGATATCGTAGTGATATGACTAAAATTATAAACGTTACGTTGAGATAACAATTAAAGGAAAAAACAAACACACATAGTGCAAATTAATCTTATTATTATTATTATTATTATTATTATTATTATTATTATTATTAGTATTATTATCAGATCCATTATCCATACGAAAGATTATATTAAGTTCATTGTTTCTAAACCCCCTTGCCTTTTTTTGGGTGGGAGTTATATTACCTTAGTGACCCTTATCCAAAACTATGAGTTGGGCCTATATGTCAAATGTTATTCTTGGTAACCCACACGTTTAGAAAGGTTTGAGTTCTCGATTTATCCTTGATTGTGACTGTGCAATGTTCGACAGAAGGGCTTTGCTTACAGTTGGAAGGAAATTTTCATTTAAAAGACCCTCATTCTTGTCTTCAAACCGTGTCTTAAATCTTAATTCAAAACGGATTGTATTAGAAGTACTCCTTCCATATCTTAACATCAGTCTCAGTTAAAAACTTTTACGTTATGTTAGAGTTATACTTTGAGATAATGTTTTTATTTAAATTAGTCACTGGAATTACAAAGTGCTGAATAACATTTTCGACATAAATCAATCAAAAACATTTTGTATTAGCTCATGTTGGTTCATCAAGGCTGTTATAAATATTGAAAGAAATTTGTATCCTGGACAAGTTTCCCAAAACAAAATATTGCGACCCAATGCAACACCATATCAGGCTATTGGTACATTAACAAGGTTTGAATTCATTAAGAATATTTTATACTTGAGGACTATTTGGGATTTAATTCATAATCCTTGAATTTCCTTTAAATATAAACAAAAGTACTAGTATTCTCTTAAATTGTATAATCAAGTATCTTCGTTAGTCAAAAAAATACCATTGTAGAAAGTCAAATTATAAATTCATTTCTAATTTAAATTTAAATCAACTGATGTCGATAATAAATAAATATATATATATATATATATATATATATATATATATATATATATATATATATATATAATCTTGTCATCTTCTTGATATACTGTGCTTCTAGCTCTAAACGGATCCACTCCACATACAATCTACCTCTGCATTTTTACAACCGTACCATTATTAATGTAAATAAGATTTTATCTGGATAATCCTGATGTCCCACAACAAAAGCTAAGTATATTTGTCACTAGTTACATTAAATAAACACCCAAACAGATTTGAAAAATGTTAATTACTCTATACTTAAATTAGAAACACAATGTAAAGTTGTTTACATGTTTTGTATAGTATGCACCCAAACATAACACGTAAATGTATAATCGGTAAGACAGAGATAATGTAATCAACAAGCAAGAAATAATAATACTCATCACTTCATTCAATTATTTTCAATACATTCCTATACATGGCCAGTTGCAATAATGTGGAATGTTTCAGTCTAAAATAATCACATAAACATGCACATGCTACCTGGTGAAAATAACATCGTTCAATAGTCCACTTCACCTATAATAAAAGAAAGCATTCCGTTTATACATTGTACATATTTTTAAAATACCTGATTTTATTTGGGCCTGGCTTTGAGCTAAATTTGCAAATCTTATACCCAATCATAACTCTTCACCCAACCTAGATTTAAGACACAAGATCCATATCAACAATCGGCATCCGAATAAACCTAACTGGATTATTTCAATAAAGCAGGACATTGTGCTATTTCACAACAGAGACGTGTAATAACATTTAAATGATTTTCTAACGCTTATGCCGCATTTTACCTATTAAACATAGATGTTTTGAAAACATTCCTTGAACTCTGATTGCCTGTCTCCAATTCATAATGCTAGTGGAAGAGGGCGACATGTATAATAAACAAACTGTCTTGATTAAATTAATGCGGAATGATTTAGTCGCAGCTTCTACAACTATACAAAGAAAATAGTAAAATGATGAAAAAGGTGATAAACAATGATATAGTTATCCAGAAAATAACAAAATAACACTAACATGGGGTACCAAACTCATCAAAAGACAGAATTAGTGAACGGTGGAGTGACTCTTATAGTAATTGTATTTTATGACAAAAGAATCAATCAGCAGATGGTAGAGTTTTCCAATTCCATTTTATCTTATCCTGAAACTGTCAACTATATCAATTGCTAGTTCGGTGAAAAGCAATATAAAGGCAATAAGAACCTCTTCATGTTCATATTTAATGCAATATATCTGTACTGAATAACCGATATCTATATACAGAATTCCGCAGGGACCCCGGGTTGTTCGTGATTAATACCCCTCCAATTTACCTATCATTGCCACTTCACCTCTCTTCGCATTGGTTCGATTCAAAGACTGTGCCTGTCTGGACATGTGAGCTTCCTGTGTGTAGCTGATTAGTACTGGTGTTTTCCCTGGTTCAATCCGTAATCCAGCCCACAATGTATAGCCTATCTTGCGCTGAGACATGACGTTAATACCAAATTCACATACAAATGATTTTCATTTTACGTAGGGGCTTTTGTGAACTTTTTATTTTTAACTTAGTTTTGTAACATGTTTAGCCACGTAACTATGAAATTTGCAGTTTCACAGTGGATAGATATATCTAGCATTTGTACATAATGTTGTAGATATGAAGCAATAGGTCCGTCCCAGTCTGTTTCCTGTCACCAGGCCGACCAAATGTAAATCTTACCTCTTACTGCTGAGTACCAAGATAGGTAAAATCTAGTACCATCGTATAAGTCTCTGGTATGACTCAGCCATGGTTCGAACCTGCAACATGCCACATCCCAAACGGACGCAAGAAGCACTTAAGCCGCCAATAACCGTCGACACATTGAAAGACAAATGTATTTCGACCCAGTTTCTAAACGGTTTCTCAACGCTCCAAAACAACCCCTTTACTAGTGGAAAAAAGAAATAACATATCAATAAAAATGCTGAACACAATATCTGCTCAAAATGCTGTACTTCTTGCAGTTATAATCAATGGGCACATTTTACATCAAGAAATATAATAATACAAAGTTCAACACACAAAGTTGGACATGGGGTTTATGTTGTCTATATCATAGCGAACCAGTATGTTTCGACATATTTGTAAGTTGTGAATAAAGGACGGAAACAGCGTTGCAAGAGATAAGTCAAAAACTAGATTTGGAATAGATATTTTATCCATGTAGAGTAATGCAAGGGGGTTTAGAAGCAAAGAACTTAAAATAATCTTGCGTATGCATAATGCATTTGATATGAATAATAATAATAATAATAATAATAATAATAATAATAATAATAATAATAATAATAAAAATAAGTTGCACTTTACTTACGTGTGCTTGTTTCGTTTTCCTTTTTTTATCTTAACGTAATGTTTATACTTTAAATCATATTGCTACGATATCAGCAGTATTTATATTCATGCCTAGTAAAGGTGAATTCTGCTGCATACATTCAGGTCAATTTACTCTCCAAAGCTAAAGTGGAGACATAAATCCTAAGATTCCATACATCATGGCGCATCTACTAACTCATGTAATTAATTTCAGAGGAGATTTATCATGTTTCATTGCTTTAGAGTACTTTTGAAGATGTTAGATCCAATAACTGATACGTTCTCTAGACTTAGTATATATCTAAGGAAAACAGGGTATAGGGTGCAGGAAAATAAATTATTGTCCTCTTCGAAACGGGCATCCTTTGCCAAAAATTATTCAAGAGTGAATTACATAAATTTGGATGACAATAAATATCACATTAACTAAAATATTAAAATGGTCCGACTATTGATTCTACATAAATTATATTGACTGCATTTCTCCACATCATGATCCAGAGGACGTTTTATGTCGACAAGAAAATATGCTAATTATGAACGATTCTAAATAAAATAGCAGCTCATGATCCTTAGCAAGACAACGATGAACTTAATTATGTTTCAAATTATTCTCAAAACAGGTAAAGTATTTTCGGAAAATGATAAACAACTCTTTCTAATTTGTCTATCGTCAGTGCAGTTCTATTTGTTGACATTATATGTGTTACATTCGATATATCTGTTCGAGTTCGTACGCGCTACCTTCTGTGCAAGTAAATCACCACAAACCAGGAGTGACAGACAAAATAAAAACGAAAGTGTCTACCTACGACACTGAAATCAATACTTAAATATCCGAATCAAAGCAACGCGTTTAAAAGAAGAAATAACACTCTGTGTGATTTTTTGAAAGCATCATTCATCAACAGAAATAAAAAGATTGCTTCTTCCAGCTAATATGTATATATACATTAAAAAGTACAAACTGTTATGAAGGAATGATGTATTTTGATGAAATAAATTAAACAAAGAAAATAACGAATGTTCATAATACTAGCTGCCAATGATTTAATTGAATATTTTCCGTATCTTGTTCATCATCGACTCGTGTTTCTCTGCAGTACACGATAATAATCAATTTCTATGATTTTTTCGTGCTATCGATTAAGCGACTTGACTAAATTAGACAGACTCTTCAGAAGATCGTCTTTTCCTTCATTTTGTTGTCATTTAAAGACATTCCATTTCATCACGTTGAGCACTTTCGTGAATCACAATTTATACAAAATCGATTAAAAAGATCAGTTCAACGCAGAATGCTGTTTATAAATATTCTTACCGGCGCTGCTCTGTGTGTGTAAATATATATATATAATTTAATGGATGGATGGATGTATAGATAGATAGATAGATAGATAGATAGATAGATAGATAGATAGATAGATAGATAGATAGATAGATAGATAGATAGATAGATAGATAGATAGATAGATAGATAGATAAACATGAAGAGATAGAGAGTGAGTGAGAGAGTGAGAGATAGATAACGTTTATCAATAATACAGTGTTTCCATGGGTTATATTTAAATTTAGATATCTAACATACAATCGCTTGTCGTCTCAAAGGTCTAGGTCAATTCATGCAACATACTGGTTACTAAATTTTAATCCAAGCCAACCTCATTTATTTCTTGCAAAATAGAAACCACTTGTGTTATAATGACACAAGAGCCGTGTAATTGAATTTGGACAAATACGAAGTAGTTGCAATACGAGTTTATATTTATTAGATGCATTAAAAAGGTCTAACAAATGCAATTTCAAATGGTTTGATCTAATTTGATTCCTATTCTCTTTTTAATACAGGTAAAGGAAGTCATCCGCAAATAAATACTGATATTTATTAACGATTCCATATACGTTCCATTACG
Source organism: Unio pictorum (assembly GCA_030141615.1). Taxonomy (NCBI): domain Eukaryota; kingdom Metazoa; phylum Mollusca; class Bivalvia; order Unionida; family Unionidae; genus Unio; species Unio pictorum. The sequence goes on from JARLTB010000250.1 coordinate 3,290,411, forward strand.
ACAAAAGCTAATTATTCTTAGTACTAAAATGTAGTATCTTGACTAAATTAATTATTCTTGAATGTTATATGAAAACAAGGAAAATTATCTTTATTAAAAACAAATTAACGACTCATAATACAATTGTGCAATAAATATTGAGCGACAATGCGAAAATGGCTATAGAACAGTATGAATCTCTTTAAAATCTGAAACTGATTTTGTCTGCACAAAATCCCCATCTTAAAACGGGGATAAGAAAAAGGTTAGAAACACTTGATACACAAAAACAGATGTCATATTAGGCAACCATGGATAGACCACTTTACTTTCGAGCACGCGACTCTACGCAAGGTAAGTAGATGGAGGATGGTCGATGTGATTCACTGAAGAACTATTCGTTTAAGTGTTTCAAGTAATAAGACGAAAGCTCTTTAACTAACCTAACAGGATGTGCAACATGATCCTCTTCAGAGGCTGTTTTTTTATCAAGACAAACTGGCCGTCATCGTGCATCATCGAGACAGAAGTTACAATACCGCACAAATACAGAAAAAGAATTTAAATAAATTAGCGATAGTTATTATTGAGAAGTTCTGCGTTACATTTTTTTTTACTTTATTTCATAAAATTATATCTTTTTTACTAGAATAGTTTATACTTTTAAATCCACATATAGATTCAAGCGAGAAGAAAAATTCTTATGCTGATTATTTTGATGAATGATCTTTTGCAAGAATCCATTTCACACACACAATGTTTAGTTTTTTCATGAAGACGCGTTGTTCCTTTGTTTTTGTTCAATTATTTCTCTATTCTTTTTATTGTAGCAGATACCTATTTTCTTCTTTTTATTCTTTCTCTCGTCACTCGAGGATTTTTTAAATGATTTATTTGCATAGAAACAACGCGTATGAACTCAAATTGATATATAGACTACAACATACATATTGTCTCCTGATGAAATTATATCGACTATAGAAAAGTGAGAAAGATATGTTTATCATTTGCAGAGGATATTTGACTTGTTTTTTAAATAATTTGAATTATAATGGGTTAATACGACACTTCAGCAAGACATTTGATAGAGTGGATATACTTCTTCTGATTGTTTCAATAGCTTTTTAAATATTGAAACTTAATAATGGTTAATATAATGAAATTAATTCGTACAGTAAAAGCTGACATATAATGTATGTTCCACTTCATTTTATTTCAACGACAACAACACTACAAGTTAGAGCTTCAGCTATTGCATATAAAAGCATTCATAAATCGTCTTCTATTGGTTTAATTACACATTTTTGCTGGAGCTAACAAACGCTGACATTTGTTTCTAACGTATACATCATCATTTAATGAATGAAAGTTTCTCAATTTCTTCTCTGTCCGTCTGCATGTATGTCCATCTGCCTAAGTGTTTCCTATCAATTCTTCACGACCTCTCAGTCTCAATATGGTCGTCAGTACTACTCCTGCTCTAAACGCCGACGATCTATCGGCAACAGCGGATCCGGGTAACTGAGTGGTATTAACCGCTTGCTTTTATTGATCACTGAAAGTGCATCTCTGTTTGCGGGAGTTCGAGTCGCATTCTAGGCTAGTCTAGTTCCCTGACCTCTCTCCACTCCGTTACTCTTCGTATCGAAGAGTAACGGAGTGGAGAGAGGTCAGGAAGCCATACTAAGGCTAGACCAGTGTGTGCCTTTGACTTAGCTGTTAGAAGGTTCCTGCGGTTGGGTGGTTTCTACTGGTGCTTTTCCGTGTTCTTGTTGCATAGGGTATTTTGCTCTGCCAATTGTTGTTACACCCAAACTTACAACACAATAAAATCTTATTTGCACATACACAAACACCGTACATTAGATCCAAACCTTAAATATAATTTAAAGTGACATTAAATGAAATAGACTTATATTTTCAACGGAATCAAGTTTACACTATACAATCATCTGCTATGAAATACATATATATTCATCTCTTTTCAACATTAGCCAATATCACTAGTTAATCAGCATGACGCATACCGAAATATCAAATAATAATAATAATAATAATAATAATAATAATAATAATAATAATAATTAAAATAATAATAATAATAATAATAATAATAAATATCATAAAAATAAATATAATAATAATCAAAATATTAATAATAATAATATAATTCTTAAAAATATATTGACACAATTAAGCCATAAAATCATGTCATGGTTTTGGTAAATATTAGTTTAAAATTTGTATAGAGTACTAATTTGACTAGATGAAAATTTGACAAGAATACAACGGGAAAATTAGAGTTTCCATTTAGTCCAAACTTCTTAAGTGTTCGTTCTATGTCTGTCCTTTCCATGTTAGATTAGATAACATCTCAAGGGACTCGACCGATGTCCATTCGAGTTGTAGTACTTGGTAATTTTTGCATTGATTATGTTGCAAATTAGACATTTATGATCCTTTTCTCGTTTTTCTGAAATCAATGGTTGCGAAAAAATATTGAATATAAAAGATCACGTATGTCTGTTTTGTTTATTATCTGACTCACCATGTATTTCCGCAAACTCTGCTTGGTTCCATCGCTGTCATTTGCGTCATACCTATACTCTGTTATATTTTCAATCTTATTTTTCACAGGAAACGTTAAAAACATTAACGCCTCATTCGCGATGCATTGCGGCGCACTGGATGTATCAAATTCATGTAATTATACCTCTTGGCCTTTTATGGTCGAAAGAGTTTGATTGTTATACCATATATATTGTCATCATCCCCCAATTCCCACTCAAAAAAAAAAAATAATAGATTTGTATTCTTTCTATCGTTTATATCTTAATATGGAGATCCTAAATCCACTGACACATCTTCTTCCCATTCTTGATATATCCATTACAACATATTGGTGAACGTGCTTTATTTAAATGAACCTACTTTTGTAAGGTTACAAAGAGCAGATATCTGTCAGACTGCTATAATTCTACTATTACAACTGGAATTGCGATGGATATATTCACAGAACCCTTATGTTCCGTACATAAAATAGAATAAATATTCTAAGGACATGTAATGAAAACAGAAAATATGGTTTGAGAGGATATATACACGTCCACGACTGAATTAAAACTCTAAAGCATAGAAACAGGATGAATCTTCGGAGAGTAAATTGACCTGTATGTCTGCAGCAGAATTCACCTGCACAAGGCATGAATATAAACACTGCTGATATCGTAGTGATATGACTAAAATTATAAACGTTACGTTGAGATAACAATAAAATGAAAAAACAAACACACATAGTGCAAATTAATCTTATCATTATTATTATTATTATTATTATTATTATTATTATTATTATTATATTATTATTATTATTATTATATTATTATTATTATTATTATTATTATTATTATTATTATTATTATTATTATTATTATCAGATCCATTATCCATACGAAAGATTATATTATGTTCTTTGTTTCTAAACCCCCTTGCATTTTTTTTGGGTGGGAGTTATATTACCTTAGTGACCCTTATATAAAACTATGAGTTGGGCCTATAAGTCAAATGTTATTCTTAGTAACACCCATGTTTAGAAAGGTTTGAGTTCTCGATTTAGCCTTGATTGTGACTGTGCAATGTTCGACAGAAGGGCTTTGCTTACAGTTGGAAGGAAATTTTCATTTAAAAGACCCTCATTCTTGTCCTCAAACCGTGTCTTAAATCTTAATTCAAAACGGATTGTATTAGAAGTACTCCTTCCATATCTTAATATCAGTCTCAGTTAAAATATTTTAAGTTATGTTAGAGTTATACTTTGAGATAATGTTTTTATTTAAATTAGTCACTGGAATTACAAAGTGCTGAATAACATTTTCGACATAAATCAATCAAAAACATTTTGTATTAGCTCATGTTGGTTCATCAAGGCTGTTATAAATATTGAAAGAAATTTGTATCCTGGACAAGTTTCCCAAAACAAAATATTGCGACCCAATGCAACACCATATCACGCTATTGGTACATTAGCAAGGTTTGAATTTATTAAGAATATTTTATACTTGAGGACTATTTGGGATTTAATTCACAATCCTTGAATTTCCTTTAAATATAAACAAAATTACTAGAATTGTCTTAAATTGTATAATAAAGTATCTTCGTTAATCAAAAAAATACCATTGTAGAAAGTCATAATATAAATTCATTTCCAATTTAAATTTCAATGAACTGATGTCGATAATATATATATATATATATATATATATATATATATATATATATATATATATATATATATATATATATATATATATATATAAAATCTTGTCATCTTCTTGATATACTGTGCTTCTAGCTCTAAACGGATCCACTCCACATACAATCTACCTCTGCATTTTTGCAACCATACCATTATTAATGTAAATAAGATTTTTTCTGGAGAACCCTGATGTCCCACAACAAAAGCTAAGTATATTTGTCACTAGTTACATTAAATAAACACCCAAACAGATTTGAAAAATGTTAATTACTCTATACTTAAATTAGAAACACAATGTAAAGTTGTTTACATGTTTTGTATAGTATGCACCCAAACGTAACACGTAAATGTATAATCGGTAAGACAGAGATAATGTAATCAACAAGCAAGAAACAATAATACTCATCACTTCATTCAATTATTTTCAATACATTCCTATACATAGCCAGTTGCAATAATGTGGAATGTTTCAGTCTCTAAAATAATCACATAAACATGCACATGCTACCTGGTGAAAATAATATCGTTCAATATTCCACTTCCCCTATAATAAAAGAAAGCATTCCGTTTATACATCGTACATATTTCTAAAATACCTGATTTTATTTGGGCCTGGCTTAGAGCTAAATTTGCAAATCCTATACCCAATCATAACTCCTCACCCGACCTAGATTTAAGACACAAGATCCATATCAATAATCGGCATCCGAATAAACCTTAATGGATTATTTCAATAAAGAGACGTGTAATAACATTTAAATGATTTTCAAACGCTTATGCCGCATTTTACCTATTAAACATAGATGTTTCGAAAACATTCCTTGAACTCTGATTGCCTGTCTCCAATTCATAATGCTAGTGGAAGAGGGCGACATGTATAATAAGCAAACTGTCTTGATTAAATTAATGTGGATTGATTTAATCGCAGCTTCTACAACTATACAATGAAAATAGTAACATGATGAAAAAGGTGATAAACAATGATATAGTTATCCAGAAAATAACAAAATAACACTAACATGGGGTTCCAAACTCATCAAAAGACAGAATTAGTGAAGGGTGGAGTGACTCTTATAGTACTTGTATTATATGACAAAAGAATCAATCAGCAGATGGTAGAGTTTTCCAATTCCATTTTATCTTATCCTGAAACTGTCAACTATATCAATTGTTAGTTCGGTGAAAAACGATATAAAGGCAATAAGAACCTCTTCATGCTCATATTTAATGCAATATATCTGTACTGAATAACCGATATCTATATACAGAATTCCGCAGGGACCCCGGGTTGCCCCGTGATTAATACCCCTCCAATTTACCTATCATTGCCACTTCACCTCTCTTCGCATTGGTTCGATTCAAAGACTGTGCCTGTCTGGACATGTGAGCTTCCTGTGTGTAGCTGATTAGTACTGGTGTTTTCCCTGGTTCAATCCGTAATCCAGCCCACAATGTATAGCCTATCTTGCGCTGAGACATGACGTTAATACCAAATTCACATACAAATGATTTTCATTTTACGTAGAGGTTTTTGTGAACCTTTTTATTTTTAACTTAGTTGTAACATGTTTAGCCACGTCACTATGAAATTTGCAGTTTCACAGTGGATAGATATATCTAGCATTTGTACATAATGTTGTAGATATGAATCAATAGGTCCGTCCCAGTCTGTTTCCTGTCACCAGGCCGACCAAATGTAAATCTTACCTCTTACTGCTGAGTACCAAGATAGGTAAAATCTAGTACCATCGTAAAAGTCTCTGGTATGACTCAGCCATGGTTCGAACCTGCAACATGCCACATCCCAAACGGACGCGACAAGCACTTAAGCCGAAAATAACCGTCGACACATTGAAAGACAAATGTATGTCGACCCAGTTTCAAAACGGTTTCTCAACGCTCCAAAACAACCCCTTTACTAGTGGAAAAAAGAAATAACATATCAATAAAAACGCTGAACACAATATCTGCTCGAAATGCTGTACTTCTTGCAGTTATAATCATTGGGCACATTTTATATCAAGAAATATAATAATACAAAGCTCAACACACAAACTTGGACATGGGGTTTATGTTGTCTATATCATAGCGAACCAGTATGTTTCGACATATTTGTAAGTTGTGAATAAAGGACGGAAACAGCGTTGCAAGAGATGTCAAAAACAAGATTTGTAATAGATATTATATCCATGTAGAGTAATGCAAGGGGGTTTAGAAGCAAGGAACTTAAAATAATAATAATAATAATAATAATAATAATAATAATAATAATAATAATAATAATAATAATAATTTGCACTTTACTTACGTGTGATTGTTTCGTTCTCCTTTTTTATTTCAACGTAATTTTTATACTTTAAATCATATTGCTACGATATCAGCAGTATTTATATTCATGCCTAGTAAAGGTGAATTTTGCTGCAGACATTCAGGTCAATTTACTCTCCAAAGCTAAAGTGGAGACATAAATTCTAAGATGCCATACATCATGTCGCATCTACTAACTCATGTAATTAATTTCGGAGGAGATTCATCATGTTTCATTGCTTTAGAGTACTTGTGAAGATGTTAGATCCAATAACTGATACGTTCTCTAGACTTAGTATATGTGTAAAGAATACAGGGTATAGGGTGCCGGAAAACAATTTATTGTCCTCTTCAAAACGGGCATCCTTTGCAAAAAATTATTCAAGAGTGAATTACATAAATTTGGATGACAATAAGTATCACATTAACTAAAATATTCAAATCGTCCGACTATTGATTCAACATAAATTATATTGATTGCATTTCTCCACATCATGATCCAGATGACGTTTTATGTCGACAAGAAAATATGCTAATTATGAACGATTCTAAATAAAATAGCAGCTCATGATCCTTAGCAAGACAACGATGAACTTAATTATGTTTCAAATTATTCTCAAAACAGGTAAAGTATTTTCGGCAAATGAAAAACAACTCTTTCAAATTTTTCTATCGTCAGTGCAGTTCTATTTGTTGACATTATATGTGTTACATTCGATATATCAGTTCGAGTTCGTACGCGCTACTTTCTGTGCAAGGAAATCACCACAAACCAGGAGTGACAGACAAAATAAAAACGAAAGTGTCTACCTACGACACTAAAATCAATACTTAAATATCCGAATCAAAGCAACGCGTTTAAAAGAAGATTTTTTGAAAGCATCATTCATCAACAGAAATAAAAAGATTGCTTCTTCCAGCTAATATGTATATATATACATTAAAAAGTACAAACTGTTATGAAGGAATGATGTATTTTGATGAAATAAATTAAACAAAGAAAATAACGAATGTTCATAATACTAGCTGCCTATGATTTAATTGAATTTTTTTCCGCATCTCGTTCATCATTTCTCTGCAGTACACAATAAAAATCAATTTCTATGATTCTTTTCGTGCTATCGATTAAGCGACTTGACTAAATAAAACAGACTCTTAAGAAGATCGTCTTTTCCTTCATGTTGTTGTCATTCAAAGAGATTCGATTTCATCACGTTGAGCACTTTCGTGAATCACAATTTATACAAAATCGATTAAAAAGATTAGTTCTAAGCAGAATGCTGTTTATAAATATTCTTACCGGCGCTGCTCTGTGTGTGTAAATATATATATAATTTAATGGATGGATGGATGAATAGATAGATAGATAGATAGATAGATAGATAGATAGATAGATAGATAGATAGATAGATAGATAGATAGAGAGAGAGAGAGAGAGAGAGAGAGAGAGATAGATAGATAGATAGATAGATAGATAGATAGATAGATAGATAGATAGATACATATATAGATAGATAGACATGAAGAGATAGAGAGTGAGTGAGAGAGTGAGAGATAAATAACTTTTATAAATAATACAGTGTTTCCATGGGTTATATCTAAATTTAGATATCTAGCATACAATCACTCGTCGTCTCAAAGGTCTAGATCAATTCAAGCAACATACTGGTTATTAAATTTGAATCCAAACCAACCTCATTTATTTCTTGCAAAATAGAAACCAATTGTGTTATAATGACACAAGAGCAGTGTAATTGAATTGGGACAAACACGAAGTAGTTCCAATACGAGTTTATATTTATTAGATGCATTAAAAAGGTCTAACAAATGCACTTTCAAATGGTTTGATCTAATTTGATTCCTTTTCTCTTTTTAATACAGGTAAAGGAAGTCATCCGCAAATAAATACTGATATTTATTAACGATTCCATATACGTTCCATTACGACAAAAGCTAATTATTCATAGTACTAAAATGTAGTATCTTCACTAAATTAATTATTCTTGAATGTTATATCAAAACAAGAAAAATTATCTTTATTGAAAACATTTTAACGACTCATAATACAATTGTGCAATAAATGTTGAACGACAATGCGAAAATGGCTATAGACCAGTATGAATCTCTTTAAAATCTGAAACTGATTTTGTCTCCACAAAATCCCTATCTTAAAACTGGGATAAGAAAAAGGTTAGAAACACTTGATACACAAAACCAGATGTCATATTAGGCAACCATGGATACACCACTTTACTTTCGAGCACGCGACGCTACGCAAGGTAAGTAGATAGAGAATGGTCGATGTGATTCACTGAAGAACTATTCGTATAAGTGTTTCAAGTAATAAAACGAAAGCTCTTTCACTAACCTAACAGGATGTGCAACATGATCCTCTTCAGAGGCTGTTTTTTTATCAAGACAAACTGGCCGTCATCGTGCATCATCGAGACAGAAGTTACAATATCGGACAAATAGAGAAAAAGAATTTAAATAAATTAGCGACAATTATTATTGAGAAATTATGCGTTACTTTTTTTTACTTTATTTCATAAAATTATACCTTTGTTACTAGAATAGTTTATACCTTTAAATCCACATATAGATTCAAGCAAGAAGAAAAATTCTTATGCTGATTATTTTGATGAATGATCTTTTGCAAGAATCCATATCACACACAATGTTTAATTTCTTCATGAAGACGCGTTGTTCCTTTGTTTTTGTTCAATTATTTCTCTATTCTTTTTACTGTAGCAGGTACCTATTTTCTTCTTTTTGTTCTTTCTCTCGTCACTCGAGGATTTTTTAAATGATTTATTTGCATAGAAACAACGCGTATGAACTCAAATTGATATATAGACTACAACATACATATTGTCTCCTGATGAAATTATGTCGACTATAGAAAAGTGAGAAAGATATGTATATCATTTGCAGAGGATATTTCACTTGTTTTTTTAAATAATTTGAATTATAATGGTTTTTTTTATATATTTTCCTTGATACTAGTATGATGAGCTGTGATTTTAATTTAGAATATTTTGAAAATCATGCATTATTAGCATATGTTTCTTCTTGTAATACGTCATCATCTGGATTATGGTGTGGAGAAATGCAATAAGTATTACCCGAGACATTTTGTAAACACAAACGACTGACGATTAAAATGTATTAGTTACATGTAATCTTTCTAGTCTTCCAAAAAACTCTCGTGAGTCTTATTGTTAGAGACAGTCTTTAGCAAGATTGCAATCAGGTTAATTTCATGTCAACCCATTTGACAGTATTTTAAACGGATATACAAAGGACGGAGAATGCCGCTGTTTTTGAATTTAGCGTCTCCAAATTTTGTTATAAAACAAAGAAATAGACTAAAATAGATGTTTAGAACAAGTATTTACAGTAAGATGATGCTTTCGTGCTCGACTGGGCGAACGGAATGTCCTCTGTAACTAAATACATGAGCTAGTAAATGCACCATTGTGGGAAACGTAATAGGATTTAATTTTCAACTTTAGTCGTAAGGACTAAAATCGAACAGAGTAATGGAAAATGTATTCGATTAAACTGATAACAAAACACCAGTTAATATTATTCGTTTCTTAAGCTTTCAAGAACACCAAGTAAAATATTTGATTTTGCCAAACCGATAGGTCCAAAGGAGTCGGTTTGATTTAATGTAGTCAAGCGTTTCAAAGAAGCAATTTAACTGTATTTAACAAATCGACACTTCAGCAAGACATTTGATAGAGTGGATATACTTCTCCTGATTGTTTCAATAACTTTTTAAATATTGAAACTTAATAATGTCTAATATAATGAAATTAATTCGTACAGTAAAATCTGACATATAATGTATGTTCCACTTCATTTTATTTCAACGACAACAACACTACAAGTTAGAGCTTCAGCTAATGCATATAAAAGCATTCATAAATCGTCTTCTGTTGGTTTAATTACACATTTTTGCTGGAGCTAACAAACGCTGACATTTGTTCCTAACGTATACATCATCATTTAATGAATGAAAGTTTCTCAATTTCTTCTCTGTCCGTCTGCATGTATGTCCATCTGCCTAAGTGTTTCCTATCAATTCTTCACGATATCTCAGTCTCAGTATGGTCGCCAATACTACTCCTGCTCTAAACGCCGACGATCTATCGGCAACAACGGATCCGGGTAGCTGAGTGGTATTAACCGCTTGCTTTTATTGATCACTGAAAGTGCATCTCTGTTTGCGGGGGTTCGAGTCGCATTCTATGCTAGTCTAGTTCCCTGACCTCTCTCCACTTCGTTACTCTTCGTATCGAAGAGTAACGGAGTGGAGAGAGGTCAGGAAACCATACTAAGGCTAAACCAGTGTGTGCCTTTGAGTTAGCTGTTAGAAGGTTCCTGCGGTTGGGTGGTTTCTACTGGTGCTTTTCCGTGTTCTTGTTGCATAGGGTATTTTGCTCTGTCAAATGTTGTTACACCCAAACATACAAACTCAAACACCGTACATTAGATCCAAACCTTAAATATAATGTAAAGAGACATTAAATGAAACAGACTTATATTTGTCTATTATCTGACTCACCATGTATTTCCGCAAACTCTGCTTGGTTCCATCGCTGTCATTTGAGTCATACCTATACTCTGTTATATTTTCAATATTATTTTTCACAGGAAACGTTAAACACATTAACGCCTCATTCGCGATGCATTACGGCGCACTGGATGTATCAAATTCATGTAAATATACCTCTTGGCCTTTTATGGTCGAAATCGTTTGATTGTTATACCATATATATATCGTCATCATCCCAAATCCCCACCCCAAAAATAAGATTTGTAATCTTTCGTTTATATCTTAAAATGGAGATCCTAAATCCACTGACACATATTCTTCCCATTCTTGATATATCCATTACAACATATTGGTGAACGTGCTTTATTAAAATTAACCTATTTTTATCAGGTTACAAAGAGCGGATATCTGTCAGACTGCTATAATTCTACTATTACAACTGGAATTACGATGGATATATTCACAGAACCCTCATGTTCCGTACATAAAATAGAATATATTTTCTAAGGACATGTAATGAAAACAGAAAATATGGTTTGAGAGGATATATACACGTCCACGACTGAATTAAAACTCTAAAGCATAGAAACAGGATGAATCTTCGGAGAGTAAATTGACCTGTATGTCTTCAGCAGAATTCACCTGCACAAGGCATGAATATAAACACTGCTGATATCGTAGTGATATGACTAAAATTATAAACGTTACGTTGAGATAACAATAAAAGGAAAAAACAAACACACATATGTAAAGTGCAAATTAGTCTTATCATTATTATTATTATTATTATTATTATTATTATTATTATTATTATTATTATTATTATTATTATCAGATCCATTATCCATACGAAAGATTATATTAAGTTCTTTGTTTCTAAAACCCCTTGCATTTTTTTGGGTGGGAGTTATATTACCTTAGTGACCCTTATCCAAAACTATGAGTTGGGCCTATATGTCAAATGTTATTCTTGATAACCCACACGTTTAGAAAGGTTTGAGTTCTCGATTTAGCCTTGATTGTGACTGTACAATGTTCGACAGAAGGGCTTTGCTTTCAATTAGAAGGAAATTTTTATTTAAAAGACCCTCATTCTTGTCCTCAAACCGTGTCTTAAAACTTAATTCAAAACTGATTGTATTAGAAGTACTCCTTCCATATCTTAACATCAGTCTCAGTTAAAAAAATTTAAGTTATGTTAGAGTTATACTTTGACACAATGTTTTCATTTAAATTAGTCACTGGAATTACAAAGTGCTAAATAACATTTTCGACATAAATCAATCAAAAACAATTTGTATTAGCTCATGTTGGTTCATCAAGGCTGTTATAAATATTGAAAGAAATTTGTATCCTGGACAAGTTTCCCAAAACAAAATATTGCGACAAAATGCAAGACCATATCAGGCTATTGGTACATTAGTAAGGTTTGAATTCATTAAGAATATTTTATACTTGAGGACTATTTGGGATTTAATTCACAATCCTTGAATTTCCTTTAAATATAAACAAAAGTACTAGTATTGTCTTAAATTGTATAATCAAGTATCTTCGTAAGTCAAAAAATACCATTGTAGAAAGTCAAAATATAAATTCATTTGCAATTTAAATTTAAATCAACTGATGTCGATAATATATATATATATATATATATATATATATATATATATATATATATATATAAAATCTTGTCATCTTCTTGATATACTGTGCTTCTAGTTCTAAACGGATCCACTCCACATACAATCTACCTCTGCATTTTTGCAACCGTACCATTATTAATGTAAATAAGATTTTATCTGGATAACCCTGATGTCCCACAACAAAAGCTAAGTATATTTGTCACTAGTTACATTAAATAAACACCCAAACAGATTTGAAAAATTTTAATTACTCTATACTTAAATTAGAAACACAATGTAAAGTTGTTTACATGTTTTGTATAGTATGCACTCAAACGTAACACGTAAATGTATAATCGGTAAGACAGAGATAATGTAATCAACAAGCAAGAAATAATAATACTCATCACTTCATTCAATTATTTTCAATACATTCCTATACATGGCCAGTTGCAATAATGTGGAATATTTCAGACTAAAATAATCACATAAACATGCACATGCTACCTGGTGAAAATAACATCGTTCAATAGTCCACTTCACCTATAATAAAAGAAAGCATTCCGTTTAAACATTGTACATATTTCTAAAATACCTGATTTTATTTGGGCCTGGCTTAGAGCTAAATTTGCAAATCTTATACCCAATCATAACTCTTTACCCGACCTAGATTTAAGACACAAGATCCATATCAACAATCGGCATCCGAATAAACCTAACTGGATTATTTCAATAAAGCAGGACATTGTGCTATTTCACAACAGAGACGTGTAATAACATTTAAAATGATTTTCGAACACTTATTCCGCATTTTACCTATTAAACATAGATGTTTCGAAAACATTCCTTGAACTCTGATTGCCTGTCTCCAATTCATAATGCTAGTGGAAGAGGGCGACATGTATAATAAACAAACTGTCTTGATTAAATTAATGCGGAATGATTTAGTCGCAGCTTCTACATCTATACAATGAAAATAGTAACATGATGAAAAAGGTGATAAACAATGATATAGTTATCCAGAAAATAACAAAATAACACTAACATGGGGTACCAAACTCATCAAAAGACAGAATTAGTGAACGGTGGAGTGACTTTTATAGTAATTGTATTTTATGACAAAAGAATCAATCAGCAGATGGTAGAGTTTTCCAATTCCATTTTATCTTATCCTGAAACTGTCAACTATATCAATTGTTAGTTCGGTGAAAAACAATATAAAGGCAATAAGAACCTCTTCACGCTCATATTTAATGCAATATATCTGTACTGAATAACCGATATCTATATACAGAATTTCGCAGGGACCCCGGGTTGCCCCGTGATCAATACCCCTCCAATTTACCTATCATTGCCACTTCACCTCTCTTCGCATTGGTTCGATTCAAAGACTGTGCCTGTCTGGACATGTGAGCTTCCTGTGTGTAGCTGATTAGTACTGGTGTTTTCCCTGGTTCAATCCGTAATCCAGCCCACAATGTATAGCCTATCTTGCGCTGAGACATGACGTTAATACCAAATTCACATACAAATGATTTTCATTTTACGTAGGGAGTTTTGTGAACCTTTTTTTTATAACTTAGTTGTAACATGTTTAGCCACGTCACTATGAAATTTGCAGTTACACAGTGGATAGATATATCTAGCATTTGTACATAATGTTGTAGATATGAAGCAATAGGTCCGTCCCAGTCTGTTTCCTGATACCAGGCCGACCAAATGTAAATCTTACCTCTTACTGCTGAGTACCAAGATAGGTAAGATCTAGTACCATCGTATAAGTCTCTGGTATGACTCAGCCATGGTTCCAACCTGCAATATGCCACATCCAAAACGGACGCGAGAAGCACTTAAGCCGCCAATAACCGTCGACACATTGAAATACAAATGTATTTCGACCCAGTTTCAAAACGGTTTCTGAACGCTCCAAAACAACCCCTTTACTAGTGGAAAAAAGAAATATCATATCAATAAAAACGCTGAACACAATATCTGCTCAAAATTCTGTACTTCTTGCAGTTATAATCATTGGGCACATTTTACATCAAGAAATATAATAATACAAAGTTCAACACACAAAGTTGGACATGGGGTTTATGTTGTCTATATCATAGCGAACCAGTATGTTTCGACATATTTGTAAGTTGTGAATAAAGGACGGAAACAGCGTTGCAAGAGATAAGTCAAAAACTAGATTTGGAATAGACATTATATCCATGTAGAGTAATGCAAGGGGGTTTAGAAGCAAAGAACTTAAAATAATCTTGCGTATGCATAATGCATTTGAAATGAATAATAATAATAATAAGAAGAAGAAGAAGAAGAAGAAGAAGACGAAGAAGAAGAATGACAATACAGATAATAATAATAATAATAATAATAATAATAATAATAATAATAATAATGAAAATAATAATAATAATAATAATAATAATAATAATAATTATAATTTGCACTTTACTTACGTGTCCTTGTTTCGTTTTCCTTTTTTTATCTCAACGTAATGTTTATACTTTAAATCATATTGCTACGATATCAGCAGTATTTATATTCATGCCTAGTAAAGGTGAATTTTGCTGCAGACATTCAGGTCAATTTACTCTCCAAAGCTAAAGTGGAGACATAAATCCTAAGATGCCATACATCATGGCGCATCTACTAACTCATGTAATTAATTTCGGAGGAGATTCATCATGTTTCATTGCTTTAGAGTACTTTTGAAGATGTTAGATCCAATAACTGATACGTTCTCTAGACTTAGTATATTTGTAAGAAATACAAGGTATAGGGTGCAGGAAATCAATTTATTGTCCTCTTCGAAACGGGCATCCTTTGCAAAAAATTATTCAAGAGTGAATTACATAAATTTGGATGACAATAAGTATCACATTAACTAAAATATTCAAATGGTCCGACTATTGATTCTACATAAATTATATTGATTGCATTTCTCCACATCATGATCCAGAGGACGTTTTATGTCGACAAGAAAATATGCTAATTATGAACGATTCTAAATAAAATAGCAGCTCATGATCCTTAGCAAGACAACGATGAACTTAATTATGTTTCAAATTATTCTCAAAACAGGTAAAGTATTTTCGGCAAATGAAAAACAACTCTTTCAAATTTGTCTATCGTCGTCAGTGCAGTTCTATTTGTTGACATTATATGTGTTACATTCGATATATCTGTTCGAGTTTGTACGCGCTACCTTCTGTGCAAGGAAATCACCACAAACCAGGAGTGACAGACAAAATAAAAACGAAAGTGTCTACCTACGACACTAAAATCAATACTTAAATATCCGAATCAATGCAACGCGTTTAAAAGAAGAAATAACACTCTGTGTGATTTTTTGAAAGCATCATTCTTCAAAAGAAATAAAAAGATTGCTTATTCCAGCTAATATGTATATATACATTAAAAAGTACAAACTGTTATGAAGGAATGATGTATTTTGATGAAATAAATTAAACAAATAAAGTAACGAATGTTCATAATACTAGCTGCCAATGATTTAATTGAATTTTTTTCGTATCTTGTTCATCATCGGCTCGTGTTTCTCTGCAGTACACGATAATAATCAATTTCTATGATATTTTTCGTGCTATTGATTAAGCGACTTGACTAAATAAGACAGACTCTTAAGAAGATCGTCTTTTCCTTCATGTTGTTGTCATTCAAAGAGATTCGATTTCATCACGTTGAGCACTTTCGTGAATCACAATTTATACAAAATCGATTAGAAAGATTAGTTCTAAGCAGAATGCTGTTTATAAATATTCTTACCGGCACTGCTCTGTGTGTGTAAAGATATATATATATATATCTATATAATTTAATGGATGGATGGATGAATAGATAGATAGATAGATAGATAGATAGATAGATAGATAGATAGATAGATAGATAGATAGATAGATAGATAGATAGATAGATAGATAGATAGACATGAAGAGATAGAGAGTAAGTGAGAGAGTGAGAGATAGATAACTTTTATCAATAATACAGTGTTTCCATGGGTTATTTCTAAATTTAGATATCTAACATACAATCACTCGTCGTCTCAAAGGTCTAGGTCAATTCAAGCAACATACTGGTTACTAAATTTGCCTCCAAACCAACCTCATTTATTTCTTGCAAAATAGAAACCACTTGTGTTATAATGACACAAGAGCCGTGTAATTGAATTTGGACAAACACGAAGTAGTTGCAATACGAGTTTATATTTATTAGATGCATTAAAAAGGTCTAACAAATGCACTTTCAAATGGTTTGATCTAATTTGATTCCTTTTCTCTTTTTAATACAGGTAAAAGAAGTCATCCGCAAATAAATACTGATATTTATTAACGATTCCATATACGTTCCATTACGACAAAAGCTAATTATTCTTAGTACTAAAATGTAGTATCTTGACTAAATTAATTATTCCTGAATGTTATATCAAACCAAGGAGAATTATCTTTATTAAAAACAATTTGTGCAATAAATGTTGAGCGACAATGCGAAAATGTCTATGGAACAGTATGAATCTCTTTAAAATCTGAAACTGATTTTGTCTGCACAAAATCCCCATCTTAAAACTGGGATAAGAAAAAGGTTGGAAACACTTGACACACAAAAGCAGATGTCATATTAGTCAACCATGGATACACCACTTTACTTTCGAGCACGCGACGCTACGCAATGTAAGTAGATGGAGGATGGTCGATGTGATTCACTGAAGAACTATTCGTATAAGTGTTTCAAGTAATAAGACGAAAGCTCTTTAACTAACCTAACAGGATGTGCAACATGATCCTCTTCAAAGGCTGTATTTTATCAAGACAAACTGGCCGTCATCGTGCATCATCGAGACAGAAGTTACAATATCGGACAGATACAGAAAAAGAATTTAAATAAATTAGAGACAGTTATTATTGAAAAATTATGCGTTACTTTTTTTTTACTTTATTTCATAAAATTATATCTTTTTTACTAGAATAGTTTATACCTTTTAATCCACATATAGATTCAAGCGAGAAGAAAAATTTTTAAGCTGATTATTTTGATGAATGATCTGTTGCAAGAATCAATATCACACACACAATGTTTAGTTTTTTCATGAAGACGCGTTGTTCCTTTGTTTTTGTTCAATTATTTCTCTATTCTTTTTATTGTAGCAGGTACCTATTTTCTTCTTTTTATTCTTTCTCTCGTCACTCGAGGATTTTTTAAATGATTTATTTGCATAGAAACAACGCGTATGAACTCAAGTTGATATATAGATTACAACATACATATTGTCTCCTGATGAAATTATATCGACTATAGAAAGTTGAGAAAGATATTTATATCATTTGCAGAGGATATTTGACTTGTTTTTCAAATAATTTGAATTATAATGGGTTTATTTATATATTTTACTTGATACTAGTATAATGAGCTGTGATTATAATTTAGAATATTTTGAAAATCATGCATTATTAGCATATTTTTCTTCTTGTAATACGTCATCATCTGGATTATGATGTGGAGAAATGCAATAAGTATTACCCGAGACATTTTGTAAACACAAACGACTGACGATTAAAATGTATTAGTTACATGTAATCTTTCTAGTCTTCCAAAAAACTCTCATGCGACTTATTGTTAGAGATAGTCTTTAGCAAGATTGCAATCAGGTTAATTTCATGTCAACCCATTTGACAGTATTTTAAACGGATATACAAAGGACCGAGAATGCCGCTGTTTTTGAATTTAGCGTCTCCAAATTTCGTTATAAACCAAAGAAATAGACTAAAAGAGATGTTTAGAACAAGTATTTACAGTAAGATGATGCCTTCGTGCTCGACTGGGCGAACGGAATGTCCTCTGGAACTAAATACATGAGCTAGTAAATGCACCATTGTGCGAAACGTAATAGGATTTAATTTTCAACTTTAGTCGTAAGGTCTAAAATCGAACAGAGTAATGGAAAATGTATTCGATTAAACTGATAACAAAACACCAATTAATATTATTCGTTTCTTAAGCCTTCAAGAACAACAAGTAAAATATTTGATTTTGCCAAAAAGATAGGTCCAAAGGAGTTGGTTTGATTTAATGTAGTCAAACGTTTGAAAGAAGCAATTTAACTGTATTTAACAAATCGATACTTCAGCAAGACATTTGATAGAGTGGATATACTTCTCCTGATTGTTTCAATAACTTTTTAAATATTGAAACTTAATAATGTTTAATATAATGAAATTAATTCGTACAGCAAAAGCTGACATATAATGTATGTTCCACTTCATTTTATTTGAACGACAACAACACTACAAGTTAGAGCTTCAGCTATTGCATATAAAAGCATTCATAAATCGTCTTCTATTGATTTAATTACACATTTTTGCTGGAGCTAACAAACGCTGACATTTGTTTCTAACGTATCCATCATTTAATGAATGAAAGTTTCTCAATTTCTTCTCTGTCCGTCTGCATGTATGTCCATCTGCCTAAGTGTTTCCTATCAATTCGTCACGACCTCTCAGTCTCAATATGGTCGTCACTACTACTCCTGCTCTAAACGCCGACGATCTATCGGCAACAACGGATCCGGGTAGCTGAGTGGTATTAACCGCTTGCTTTTATTGATCACTGAAAGTGCATCTCTGTTTGCGGGGGTTAGAGTCGCTTTCTAGGCTAGTCTAGTTCCCTGACCTCTCTCCACTCCGTTACTCTTCGTATCAAAGAATAACGGAGTGGAGAGAGGTCAGGAAACCATACTAAGGCTAGACCAGTGTGTGCCTTCGAGTTAGCTGTTAGAAGGTTCCTGCGGTTGGGTGGTTTCAACTGGTGCTTTTCCGTGTTCTTGTTGCATAGGGTATTTTGCTCTGTCAAATGTTGTTACACCCAAACTTACATACACAAACACCGTACATTAGATCCAAACCTTAAATATAATTTAAAGGGACATTAAACGAAACAGACATATTTTGAACGGAATCAAGTTTACACTATGCAATCATCTGCTATGAAATACATATATCTTCATCTCTTTTCAACATTAGCCAATATCACTCGTTAATCAGCATGACGCATACCGAAATATCAAATAATAATAATAATAATAATAATAATAATAATAATAATAATAATAATAATAATAAATATCATAAAAAATATAATAATAATCAAAATATTAATAATAATATTTTTCTTAAAAATATATTGACACAATAAAGCCATAAAATCATGTCATGGTTTTGGTAAATATTAGTTTAAAATTTGTATAGAATACTAAACTGACTAGCTGAAAATTTGACAAGAATACAACGGGAAAATTAGATTTTCCATTTAGTCCAAACTTCTTAAGTGTTCTTTCTATGTCTGTCCTTCCCATGTTAGATTAGATAACATCTCAATGGACTCGACCGATGTCCATTCGAGTTGTAGTACTTGGTAATTTTTGCATTGATTATGTTGCAAATTTGACATTTGTGATCATTTTTTCGTTTTTCTGAAATCAATGGTTGCGAAAAAATATTGAATATAAAAGATCACGTATGTCGGTTTTGTCTATTATCTGACTCACCATGTATTTCCGCAAACTCTGCTTGGTTCCATCGCTGTCATTTGCGTCATACCTATACTCTGTTATATTTTCAATCTTATTTTTCACAGGAAACGTTAAAAACATTAACGCCTCATTCGCGATGCATTACGGCACACTGGATGTATCAAATTCATGTAATTATACCTCTTGGCCTTTTATGGTCGAAAGCGTTTGAAAGTTATACCATATATATTGTCATCATCCCACAATCCCCCCCCCCAAAAAAAAAAAAAAGATTTGTAATCTTTCTATCGTTTAGATCTTAATATGGAGATCCTAAATCCACTGACACTTCTTCTTCCCATTCTTGATATATCCATTACAACATATTGGTGAACGTGCTTTATTAAAATTAACCTATTTTTATCAGGTTACAAAGAGCAGATATGTCAGATTGCTATAATTCTACTATTACAACTGGAATTGCGATGGATATATTCACAGAACCCTCATGTTCCGTACATAAAATAGAATATATTTTCTAAGGACATGTAATGAAAACAGAAAATATGGTTTGAGAGGATATATACACGTCCACGACTGAATTAAAACTCTAAAGCATAGAAACAGGATGAATCTTCGGAGAGTAAATTGACCTGTATGTCTGCAGCAGAATTCACCTGCACAAGGCATGAATATAAACACTGCTGATATCGTAGTGATATGACTAAAATTATAAACGTTACGTTGAGATGACAATAAAAGGAAAAAAACAAACACATAAGTAAAGTGCAAATTAGTCTTATCATTATTATTATTATTATTATTATTATTATTATTATTATTATTATTATTATCAGATCCATTATCCATACGAAAGATTATATTAAGTTCATTGTTTCTAAACCCCCTTGCCTTTTTTTGGGTGGGAGTTATATTACCTAAGTGACCCTTATCCAAAACTATGAGTTGGGCCTATATGTCAAATGTTATTCTTGGTAACCCACACGTTTAGAAAGGTTTGAGTTCTCGATTTAGCCTTGATTGTGACTGTGCAATCTTCGACAGAAGGGCTTTGCTTACAGTTGGAAGGAAATTTTCATTTAAAAGACCCTCATTCTTGTCTTCAAACCGTGTCTTAAATCTTAAATCAAAACGGATTGTATTAGAAGTACTCCTTCCATATCTTAACATCAGTCTCAGTTAAAAACTTTTACGTTATGTTAGAGTTATACTTTGAGATAATGTTTTTATTTAAATTAGTCACTGGAATTACAAAGTGCTGAATAACATTTTCGACATAAATCAATCAAAAACATTTTGTATTAGCTCATGTTGGTTCATCAAGGCTGTTATAAATATTGAAAGAAATTTGTATCCTGGACAAGTTTCCCAAAACAAAATATTGCGACCCAATGCAACACCATATCAGGCTATTGGTACATTAACAAGGTTTGAATTCATTAAGAATATTTTATACTTGAGGACTATTTGGGATTTAATTCACAATCCTTGAATTTCCTTTAAATATAAACAAAAGTACTAGTATTGTCTTAAATTGTATAATCAAGTATCTTCGTTAGTCAAAAAAATACCTTTGTAGAAAGTCAAATTATAAATTCATTTCTAATTTAAATTTAAATCAACTCATGTCGATAACAAATATATATATATTTATTTATATATATATATATATATATATATATATATATATATATATATATATATATATATATATATATATATATAAAATCTTGTCATCTTCTTGATATACTGTGCTTCTAGTTCTAAACGGATCCACTCCACATACAATCTACCTCTGCATTTTTACAACCGTACCATTATTAATGTAAATAAGATTTTATCTGGATAATCCTGATGTCCCACAACAAAAGCTAAGTATATTTGTCACTAGTTACATTAAATAAACACCCAAACAGATTTGAAAAATGTTAATTACTCTATGCTTAAATTAGAAACACAATGTAAAGTTGTTTACATGTTTTGTATAGTATGCACCCAAACATAACACGTAAATGTATAATCGGTAAGACAGAGATAATGTAATCAACAAGCAAGAAATAATAATGCTCATCACTTCATTCAATTATTTTCAATACATTCCTATACATGGCCAGTTGCAATAATGTGGAATGTTTCAGTCTAAAATAATCACATAAACATGCACATGCTACCTGGTGAAAATAACATCGTTCAATAGTCCACTTCACCTATAATAAAAGAAAGCATTCCGTTTATACATTGTACATATTTCTAAAATACCTGATTTTATTTGGGCCTGGCTTAGAGCTAAATTTGCAAATCTTATACCCAATCATAATTCTTCACCCGACCTAGATTTAAGACACAAGATCCATATCAACAATCGGCATCCGAATAAACCTAACTGGATTATTTCAATAAAGCAGGACATTGTGCTATTTCACAACAGAGACGTGTAATAACATTTAAATGATTTTCTAACGCTTATGCCGCATTTTACCTATTAAACATAGATGTTTCGAAAACATTCCTTGAACTCTGATTGCCTGTCTCCAATTCATAATGCTAGTGGAAGAGGGCGACATGTATAATAAACAAACTGTCTTGATTAAATTAATGCGGAATGATTTAGTCGCAGCTTCTACAACTATACAAAGAAAATAGTAAAATGATGAAAAAGGTGATAAACAATGATATAGTTATCCAGAAAATAACAAAATAACACTAACATGGGGTACCAAACTCATCAAAAGACAGAATTAGTGAACGGTGGAGTGACTCTTATAGTAATTGTATTTTATGACAAAAGAATCAATCAGCAGATGGTAGAGTTTTCCAATTCCATTTTATCTTATCCTGAAACTGTCAACTATATCAATTGCTAGTTCGGTGAAAAGCAATATAAAGGCAATAAGAACCTCTTCATGTTCATATTTAATGCAATATATCTGTACTGAATAACCGATATCTATATACAGAATTCCGCAGGGACCCCGGGTTGTTCGTGATTAATACCCCTCCAATTTACCTATCATTGCCACTTCACCTCTCTTCGCATTGGTTCGATTCAAAGACTGTGCCTGTCTGGACATGTGAGCTTCCTGTGTGTAGCTGATTAGTACTGGTGTTTTCCCTGGTTCAATCCGTAATCCAGCCCACAATGTATAGCCTATCTTGCGCTGAGACATGACGTTAATACCAAATTCACATACAAATGATTTTCATTTTACGTAGGGGTTTTTGTGAACCTTTTTATTTTTAACTTAGTTGTAACATGTTTAGCCACGTCACTGTGAAATTTGCAGTTTCACAGTGGATAGATATATCTAGCATTTGTACATAATGTTGTAGATATGAAGCAATAGGTCCGTCCCAGTCTGTTTCCTGTCACCAGGCCGACCAAATGTAAATATTACCTCTTACTGCTGAGTACCAAGATAGGTAAAATCTAGTACCATCGTAAAAGTCTCTGGTATGACTCAGCCATGGTTCGAACCTGCAACATGCCACATCCCAAACGGACGCGAGAAGCACTTAAGCCGCCAATAACCGTCGACACATTGAAAGACAAATGTATTTCGACCCAGTTTCAAAACGGTTTCTCAACGCTCCAAAACAACCCCTTTACTAGTGGAAAAAAGAAATAACATATCAATAAAAACGCTGAACACAATATCTGCTCAAAATGCTGTACTTCTTGCAGTTATAATCAATGGGCACATTTTACATCAAGAAATATAATAATACAAAGTTCAACACACAAACTTGGACATGGGGTTTATGTTGTCTATATCATAGCGAACCAGTATGTTTCGACATATTTGTAAGTTGTGAATAAAGGACGGAAACAGCGTTGCAAGAGATAAGTCAAAAACTAGATTTGGAATAGATATTATATCCATGTAGAGTAATGCAAGGGGGTTTAGAAGCAAAGAACTTAAAATAATCTTGCGTATGCATAATGCATTTGATATGAATAATAATAATAATAATAATAATAATAATAATAATAATAATAATAATAATAATTATTATGAAAATAATAATAATAATAATAATAATAATAATAATAATTTCCTCTTTACTTACGTGTGCTTGTTTCGTTTTCCTTTTTTTATCTCAACGTAATGTTTATACTTTAAATCATATTGCTACGACATCAGCAGTATTTATATTCATGCCTAGTAAAGGTGAATTCTGCTGCATACATTCAGGTCAATTTAGTCTCCAAAGCTAAAGTGGAGACATAAATTCTAAGATTCCATACATCATGGCGCATCTACTAACTCATGTAATTAATTTCAGAGGAGATTCATCATGTTTCATTGCTTTAGAGTACTTTTGAAAATGTTAGATCCAATAACTGATACATTCTCTAGACTTAGTATATATATGTAAAGAATACAGGGTATAGGGTGCAGGAAAACAATTTACTGTCCTCTTCAAAACGGGCATTCTTTGCAAAAAATTGTTCAAGAGTGAATTACATAAATTTGGATGACAATAGTTATCACATTAACTAAAATATTCAAATGGTCCGACTATTGATTCTACATAAATTATATTGATTGCATTTCTCCACATCATGATCCAGAGGACGTTTTATGTCGACAAGAAAATATGCTAATTATGAACGATTCTAAATAAAATAGCAGCTCATGATCCTTAGCAAGACAACGATGAACTTAATTATGCTTCAAATTATTCTCAAAACAGATAAAGTATTTTCGGAAAATGATAAACAACTCTTTCTAATTTGTCTATCGTCAGTGCAGTTCTATTTGTTGACATTATATGTGTTACATTCGATAGATCTGTTCGAGTTCGTACGCGCTACCTTCTGTGCAAGTAAATCACCACAAACCAGGAGTGACAGACAAAATAAAAACGAAAGTGTCTACCTACGACACTGAAATCAATACTTAAATATCCGAATCAAAGCAACGCGTTTAAAAGAAGAAATAACACTCTGTGTGATTTTTTGAAAGCATCATTCATCAACAGAAATAAAAAGATTGCTTCTTCCAGCTAATATGTATATATACATTAAAAAGTACAAACTGTTATGAAGGAATGATGTATTTTGATGAAATAAATTAAACAAAGAAAATAACGAATGTTCATAATACTAGCTGCCAATGATTTAATTGAATTTTTTTCCGTATCTTGTTCATCATCGACTCGTGTTTCTCTGCAGTACACGATAATAATCAATTTCTATGATTTTTTCGTGCTATCGATTAAGCGACTTGACTAAATTAGACAGACTCTTCAGAAGATCGTCTTTTCCTTCATTTTGTTGTCATCCAAAGACATTCCATTTCATCACGTTGAGCACTTTCGTGAATCACAATTTATACAAAATCGATTAAAAAGATCAGTTCTAAGCAGAATGCTGTTTATAAATATTCTTACCGGCGCTGCTCTGTGTGTGTAAATATATATATAATTTAATGGATGGATGGATGGATAGATAGATAGATAGATAGATAGATAGATAGATAGATAGATAGATAGATAGATAGATAGATAGATAGATAGATAGATACATAGATAGATAGATAGATAGACAGACAGACAGACAGATAGATAGATAGATAGATAGATAGATAGATAGATAGATAGATAGATAGATAGATAGATAGATAGATAGATAAACATGAAGAGATAGAGAGTGAGTGAGAGAGTGAGAGATAGATAACGTTTGTCAATAATACAGTGTTTCCATGGGTTATATTTAAATTTAGATATCTAACATACAATCGCTTGTCTTCTCAAAGGTCTAGGTCAATTCATGCAACATACTGGTTACTAAATTTGAATCCAAGCCAACCTCATTTATTTCTTGCAAAATAGAAACCACTTGTGTTATAATGACACAAGAGCCGTGTAATTGAATTTGGACAAATACGAAGTAGTTGCAATACGAGTTTATATTTATTAGATGCATTAAAAAGGTCTAACAAATGCAATTTCAAATGGTTTGATCTAATTTGATTCCTTTTCTCTTTTTAATACAAGTAAAGGAAGTCATCCGCAAATAAATACTGATATTTATTAACGATTCCATATACGTTCCATTACGACAAAAGCTAATTATTCTTAGTACTAAAATGTAGTATCTTGACTAAATTAATTATTCTTGAATGTTATATGAAAACAAGGAAAATTATCTTTATTAAAAACAAATTAACGACTCATAATACAATTGTGCAATAAATATTGAGCGACAATGCGAAAATGGCTATAGAACAGTATGAATCTCTTTAAAATCTGAAACTGATTTTGTCTGCACAAAATCCCCATCTTAAAACTGGGATAAGAAAAAGGTTAGAAACACTTGATACACAAAAACAGATGTCATATTAGGCAACCATGGATACACCACTTTACTATCGAGCACGCGACACTACGCAAGGTAAGTAGATGGAGGATGGTCGATGTGATTCACTGAAGAACTATTCGTTTAAGTGTTTCAAGTAATAAGACGAAAGCTCTTTAACTAACCTAACAGGATGTGCAACATGATCCTCTTCAGAGTCTGTTTTTTATCAAGACAAACTGGCCGTCATCGTGCATCATCGAGACAGAAGTTACAATATCGCACAAATACAGAAAAAGAATTTAAATAAATTAGCGACAGTTATTATTGAGAAGTTCTGCGTTACGTTTTTTTTACTTTATTTCATAAAATTATATCTTTTTTACTAGAATAGTTTATACTTTTAAATCCACATATAGATTCAAGCGAGAAGAAAAATTCTTATGCTGATTATTTTGATGAATGATCTTTTGCAAGAATCCATTTCACACACACAATGTTTAGTTTTTTCATGAAGACGCGTTGTTCCTTTGTTTTTGTTCAATTATTTCTCTATTCTTTTTATTGTAGCAGGTACCTATTTTCTTCTTTTTATTCTTTCTCTCGTCACTCGAGGATTTTTTTAATGATTTATGTGCATAGAAACAACGCGTATGAACTCAAATTGATATATAGACTACAACATACATATTGTCTCCTGATGAAATTATATCGACTATAGAAAAGTGAGAAAGATATGTTTATCATTTGCAGAGGATATTTGACTTGTTTTTTTAAATAATTTGAATTATAATGGGTTTATTTATATATTTTACTTGATACTAGTATGATGAGCTGTGATTATAATTTAGAATATTTTGAAAATCATGCATTATTAGCATTTTTTCTTCTTGTAATACTTCATCATTTGGATTATGATGTGGAGAAATGCAATAAGTATTATCCGAGACATTGTGTAAACACAAACGACTGACGATTAAAATGTAATCTTTCTAGTCTTCCAAAAAACTCTCGTGCGACTTATTGTTAGAGATAGTCTTTAGCAAGATTGCAATCAGGTTAATTTCATGTCAACCCATTTGACAGTATTTTAAATGGATATACAAAGGACCGGGAATGCTGTTTTTGAATTTAGCGTCTCCAAATTTCGTTATAAACCAAAGAAATAGACTAAAAGAGATGTTTAGAACAAGTATTTACAGTAAGATGATGCCTTCGTGCTCGACTGGGCGAACGGAATGTCCTCTGGAACTAAATACATGAGCTAGTAAATGCACCATTGTGCGAAACGTAATAGGATTTAATTTTCAACTTTAGTCGTAAGCTCTAAAATCGAACAGAGTAATGGAAAATGTATTCGATTAAACTGATAACAAAACACCAATTAATATTATTCGTTTCTTAAGCTTTCAAGAACACCAAGTAAAATATTTGATTTTGCCAAAAAGATAGGTCCAAAGGAGTTGGTTTGATTTAATGTAGTCAAACGTTTGAAAGAAGCAATTTAACTGTATTTAACAAATCGACACTTCAGCAAGACATTTGATAGAGTGGATATACTTCTCCTGATTGTTTCAATAACTTTTTAAATATTGAAACTTAATAATGTTTAATATAATGAAATTAATTCGTACAGCAAAAGCTGACATATAATGTATGTTCCACTTCATTTTATTTGAACGACAACAACACTACAAGTTAGAGCTTCAGCTATTGCATATAAAAGCATTCATAAATCGTCTTCTATTGATTTAATTACACATTTTTGCTGGAGCCAACAAACGCTGACATTTATTTCTAACGTATAGATCATTTAATGAATGAAAGTTTCTCAATTTCTTCTCTGTCCGTCTGCATGTATGTCCATCTGCCTAAGTGTTTCCTATCAATTCGTCACGACCTCTCAGTCTCAATATGGTCGTCACTACTACTCCTGCTCTAAACGCCGACGATCTATCGGCAACAACGGATCCGGGTAGCTGAGTGGTATTAACCGCTTGCTTTTATTGATCACTGAAAGTGCATCTCTGTTTGCGGGGGTTCGAGTCGCTTTCTAGGCTAGTCTAGTTCCCTGACCTCTCTCCACTCCGTTACTCTTCGTATCGAAGAATAACGGAGTGGAGAGAGGTCAGGAAACCATACTAAGGCTAGACCAGTGTGTGCCTTCGAGTTAGCTGTTAGAAGGTTCCTGCGGTTGGGTGGTTTCAACTGGTGCTTTTCCGTGTTCTTGTTGCATAGGGTATTTTGCTCTGTCAAATGTTGTTACACTCAAACTTACATACACAAACACCGTACATTAGATCCAAACCTTAAATATAATTTAAAGGGACATTAAATGAAACAGACATATTTTGAACGGAATCAAGATTACACTATACAATCATCTGCTATGAAATACATATATATTCATCTCTTTTCAACATTAGCCAATATCACTCGTTAATCACCATGACGCATACCGAAATATCAAATAATAATAATAATAATAATAATAATAATAATAATAATAAATATCATAAAAAATATAATAATAATCAAAATATTAATAATAATATTTTTCTTAAAAATATATTGACACAATAAAGCCATAAAATCATGTCATGGTTTTGGTAAATATTAGTTTAAAATTTGTATAGAGTACTAAACTGACTAGCTGAAAATTTGACAAGAATACAACGGGAAAATTAGATTTTCCATTTAGTCCAAACTTCTTAAGTGTTCGTTCTATGTTTGTCCTTCCCATGTTAGATTAGATAACATCTCAATGGACTCGACCGATGTCCATTCGAGTTGTAGTACTTGGTAATTTTTGCATTGATTATGTTGCAAATTTGACATTTGTGATCATTTTTTCGTTTTTCTGAAATCAATGGTTGCGAAAAAATATTGAATATAAAAGATCACGTATGTCGGTTTTGTCTATTATCTGACTCACCATGTATTTCCGCAAACTCTGATTGGTCCCATCGCTGTCATTTGCGTCATACCTATACTCTGTTATATTTTCAATCTTATTTTTCACAGGAAACGTTAAAAACATTAACGCCTCATTCGCGATGCATTACGGCACACTGGATGTATCAAATTCATGTAATTATACGTCTTGGCCTTTTATGGTCGATAGCGTTTGAAAGTTATACCATATATATTGTCATCATACCACAATCCCCCCCAAAAAAAAAAAAAATATTTGTAATCTTTCTATCGTTTAGATCTTAATATGGAGATCCTAAATCCACTGACACTTCTTCTTCCCATTCTTGATATATCCATTACAACATATTGGTGAACGTGCTTTATTAAAATGAACCTATTTTTATCAGGTTACAAAGAGCAGATATCTGTCAGACTGCTATAATTCTACTACTACAACTGGAATTGCGATGGATATATTCACAGAACCCTCATGTTCCGTACATAAAATAGAATATATTTTCTAAGGACATGTAATGAAAACAGAAAATATGGTTTGAGAGGATATATACACGTCCACGACTGAATTAAAACTCTAAAGCATAGAAACAGGATGAATCTTCGGAGAGTAAATTGACCTGTATGTCTACAGCAGAATTCACCTGCACAAGGCATGAATATAAACACTGCTGATATCGTAGTGATATGACTAAAATTATAAACGTTACGTTGAGATAACAATAAAAGGAAAAAACAAACACACATAAGTAAAGTGCAAATTAGTCTTATGATTATTATTATTATTATTATTATTATTATTACTATTATTATTATTATTATTATTATTATTATTATTATTATTATTATTATTATTATTATTATCAGATCCATTATCCATACGAAAGATTATATTAAGTTCATTGTTTCTAAACCCCCTTGCCTTTTTTGGGTGGGAGTTATATTACCTTAGTGACCCTTATCCAAAACTATGAGTTGGGCCTATATGTCAAATGTTATTCTTGGTAACCCACACGTTTAGAAAGGTTTGAGTTCTCGATTTAGCCTTGATCGTGACTGTGCAATCTTCGACAGAAGGGCTTTGCTTACAGTTGGAAGGAAATTTTCATTTAAAAGACCCTCATTCTTGTCTTCAAACCGTGTCTTAAATCTTAATTCAAAACGGATTGTATTAGAAGTACTCCTTCCATATCTTAACATCAGTCTCAGTTAAAAACTTTTACGTTATGTTAGAGTTATACTTTGAGATAATGTTTTTATTTAAATTAGTCACTGGAATTACAAAGTGCTGAATAACATTTTCGACATAAATCAATCAAAAACATTTTGTATCAGCTCATGTTGGTTCATCAAGGCTGTTATAAATATTGAAAGAAATTTGTATCCTGGACAAGATTGCCAAAACAAAATATTGCGACCCAATGCAACACCATATCAGGCTATTGGTACATTAGCAAGGTTTGAATTCATTAAGAATATTTTATACTTGAGGACTATTTGGGATTTAATTCACAATCCTTGAATTTCCTTTAAATATAAACAAAAGTACTAGTATTGTCTTAAATTGTATAATCAAGTATCTTCGTTAGTCAAAAAAATACCATTGTAGAAAGTCAAATTATAAATTCATTTCTAATTTAAATTTAAATCAACTGATGTCGATAATAAATATATATATATATATATATATATATATATATATATATATATATATATATATATATATATATATATATATATATATGTATATATATATATAAAATCTTGTCATCTTCTTGATATACAGTGCTTCTAGTTCTAAACGGATCCACTCCACATACAATCTACCTCTGCATTTTTACAACCGTACCATTATTAATGTAAATAAGATTTTATCTGGATAATCCTGATGTTCCACAACAAAAGCTAAGTATATTTGTCACTAGTTACATTAAATAAACACCCAAACAGATTTGAAAAATGTTAATTACTCTATACTTAAATTAGAAACACAATGTAAAGTTGTTTACATGTTTTGTATAGTATGCACCCAAACATAACACGTAAATGTATAATCGGTAAGACAGAGATAATG
Source organism: Unio pictorum (assembly GCA_030141615.1). Lineage (NCBI taxonomy): Eukaryota > Metazoa > Mollusca > Bivalvia > Unionida > Unionidae > Unio > Unio pictorum. The sequence goes on from JARLTB010000250.1 coordinate 3,321,993, forward strand.
TAATCAACAAGCAAGAAATAATAATACTCATCACTTCATTCAATTATTTTCAATACATTCCTATACATGGCCAGTTGCAATAATGTGGAATGTTTCAGTCTAAAATAATCACATAAACATGCACATGCTACCTGGTGAAAATAACATCGTTCAATAGTCCACTTCACCTATAATAAAAGAAAGCATTCCGTTTATACATTGTACATATTTTTAAAATACCTGATTTTATTTGGGCCTGGCTTTGAGCTAAATTTGCAAATCTTATACCCAATCATAACTCTTCACCCGACCTAGATTTAAGACACAAGATCCATATCAACAATCGGCATCCGAATAAACCTAACTGGATTATTTCAATAAAGCAGGACATTGTGCTATTTCACAACAGAGACGTGTAATAACATTTAAATGATTTTCTAACGCTTATGCCGCATTTTACCTATTAAACATAGATGTTTTGAAAACATTCCTTGAACTCTGATTGCCTGTCTCCAATTCATAATGGTAGTGGAAGAGGGCGACATGTATAATAAACAAACTGTCTTGATTAAATTAATGCGGATTGATTTAGTCGCAGCTTCTACAACTATACAAAGAAAATAGTAAAATGATGAAAAAGGTGATAAACAATGATATAGTTATCCAGAAAATAACAAAATAACACTAACATGGGGTACCAAACTCATCAAAAGACAGAATTAGTGAACGGTGGAGTGACTCTTATAGTAATTGTATTTTATGACAAAAGAATCAATCAGCAGATGGTAGAGTTTTCCAATTCCATTTTATCTTATCCTGAAACTGTCAACTATATCAATTGCTAGTTCGGTGAAAAGCAATATAAAGGCAATAAGAACCTCTTCATGTTCATATTTAATGCAATATATCTGTACTGAATAATCGATATCTATATACAGAATTCCGCAGGGACCCCGGGTTGCCCCGTGATCAATACCCCTCCAATTTACCTATCATTGCCACTTCACCTCTCTTCGCATTGGTTCGATTCAAAGGCTGTGCCTGTCTGGACATGTGAGCTTCCTGTGTGTAGCTGATTAGTACTGGTGTTTTCCCTGGTTCAATCCGTAATCTAGCCCACAATGTATAGCCTATCTTGCGCTGAGACATGACGTTAATACCAAATTGACATACAAATACAAATGATTTTCATTTTGCATAGGGGTTTTTGTGAACTTTTTATTTTTAACTTAGTTTTGTAACATGTTTAGCCACGTCACTATGAAATTTGCAGTTTCAAAGTGGATAGATATATCTAGCATTTGTACATAATGTTGTAGATATGAAGCCATAGGTCCGTCCCAGTCTGTTTCCTGTCACCAGGCCGACCAAATGTAAATCTTACCTCTTACTGCTGAGTACCAAGATAGGTAAAATCTAGTACCATCGTATAAGTCTCTGGTATGACTCAGCCATGGTTCGAACCTGCAACATGCCACATCCCAAACGGACGCGAGAAGCACTTAAGCCGCCAATAACCGTCGACACATTGAAAGACAAATGTATTTCGACCCAGTTTCTAAACGGTTTCTCAACGCTCCAAAACAACCCCTTTACTAGTGGAAAAAAGAAATAACATATCAATAAAAACGCTGAACACAATATCTGCTCAAAATGCTGTACTTCTTGCAGTTATAATCAATGGGCACATTTTACATCAAGAAATATAATAATACAAAGTTCAACACACAAACTTGGACATGGGGTTTATGTTGTCTATATCATAGCGAACCAGTATGTTTCGACATATTTGTAAGTTGTGAATAAAGGACGGAAACAGCGTTGCAAGAGATAAGTCAAAAGCTAGATTTGGAATAGATATTATATCCATGTAGAGTAATGCAAGGGGGTTTAGAAGCAAAGAACTTAAAATAATCTTGCGTATGCATAATGCATTTGATATGAATAATAATAATAATAATAATAATAATAATAATAATAATAATAATAATAATTTGCACTTTACTTACGTGTGCTTGTTTCGTTTTCCTTTTTTTATCTCAACGTAATGTTTATACTTTAAATCATATTGCTACGATATCAGCAGTATTTATATTCATGCCTAGTATAGGTGAATTCCGCTGCAGACATTCAGGTCAATTTACTCTCCAAAGCTAAAGTGGAGACATAAATCCTAAGATTCCATACATCATGGCGCATCTACTAACACATGTAATTAATTTCGGAGGAGATTCATCATGTTTCATTGCTTTAGAGTACTTTTGAAGATGTTAGATCCAATAACTGATACGTTCTCTAGACTTAGTATATATGTAAGGAATACAGGGTATAGGGTGCAGGAAATCAATTTATTGTCCTCTTCGAAACGGGCATCCTTTGCAAAAAAATTATTCAAGAGTGAATTACATAAATTTGGATGACAATAAGTATCACATTAACTAAAATATTCAAATGGTCCGACTATTGATTCTACATAAATTATATTGATTGCATTTCTCCACATCATGATCCAGAGGACGTTTTATGTCGACAAGAAAATATGCTAATTATGAACGATTCTAAATAAAATAGCAGCTCATGATCCTTAGCAAGACAACGATGAACTTAATTATGTTTCAAATTATTCTCAAAACAGGTAAAGTATTTTCGGTAAATGAAAAACAACTCTTTCAAATTTGTCTATCGTCGTCAGTGCAGTTCTATTTGTTGACATTATATGTGTTACATTCGATATATCTGTTCGAGTTCGTACGCGCTAACTTCTGTGCAAGTAAATCACCACAAACCAGGAGTGACAGACAAAATAAAAACGAAAGTGTCTACCTACGACACTCAAATCAATACGTAAATATCCGAATCAAAGCAACGCGTTTAAAAGAAGAAATAACACTCTGTGTGATTTTTTGAAAGCATCATTCATCAACAGAAATAAAAAGATTGCTTCTTCCAGCTAATATGTATATATACATTAAAAAGTACAAACTGTTATGAAGGAATGATGTATTTTGATGAAATAAATTAAACAAAGAAAATAACGAATGTTCATAATACTAGCTGCCAATGATTTAATTGAATTTTTTTTCCGTATCTTGTTCATCATCGACTCGTGTTTCTCTGCAGTACACGATAATAATCAATTTCTATGATTTTTTCGTGCTATCGATTAAGCGACTTGACTAAATAAGACAGACTCTTAAGAAGATCGTCTTTTCCTTCATGTTGTTGTCATTCAAAGAGATTCGATTTCATCACGTTGAGCACTTTCGTGAATCACAATTTATACAAAATCGATTAAAAAGATTAGTTCTAAGCAGAATGCTGTTTATAAATATTCTTACCGGCGCTGCTCTGTGTGTGTAAATATATATATAATTTAATGGATCGATGGATGTATAGATAGATAGATAGATAGATAGATAGATAGATAGATAGATAGATAGATAGATAGATAGATAGATAGATAGATAGATAGACAGACAGTCAGACAGATAGATAGATAGATAGATAGATAGATAGATAGATAGATAGATAGATAGATAGATAGATAGATAGATAGATAGATAAATAAACATGAAGAGATAGAGAGTGAGTGAGAGAGTGAGAGATAGATAACGTTTATCAATAATACAGTGTTTCCATGGGTTATATTTAAATTTAGATATCTAACATACAATCGCTTGTCTTCTCAAAGGTCTAGGTCAATTCATGCAACATACTGGTTACTAAATTTGAATCCAAGCCAACCTCATTTATTTCTTGCAAAATAGAAACCACTTGTGTTATAATGACACAAGAGCCGTGTAATTGAATTTGGACAAATACGAAGTAGTTGCAATACGAGTTTATATTTATTAGATGCATTAAAAAGGTCTAACAAATGCAATTTCAAATGGTTTGATCTAATTTGATTCCTTTTCTCTTTTTAATACAAGTAAAGGAAGTCATCCGCAAATAAATACTGATATTTATTAACGATTCCATATACGTTCCATTACGACAAAAGCTAATTATTCTTAGTACTAAAATGTAGTATCTTGACTAAATTAATTATTCTTGAATGTTATATGAAAACAAGGAAAATTATCTTTATTAAAAACAAATTAACGACTCATAATACAATTGTGCAATAAATATTGAGCGACAATGCGAAAATGGCTATAGAACAGTATGAATCTCTTTAAAATCTGAAACTGATTTTGTCTGCACAAAATCCCCATCTTAAAACTGGGATAAGAAAAAGGTTAGAAACACTTGATACACAAAAACAGATGTCATATTAGGCAACCATGGATACACCACTTTACTTTTGAGCACGCGACGCTACGCAAGGTAAGTAGATGGAGGATGGTCGATGTGATTCACTGAAGAACTATTCGTTTAAGTGTTTCAAATAATAAGACGAAAGCTCTTTAACTAACCTAACAGGATGTGCAACATGATCCTCTTCAGAGGCTGTTTTTATCAAGACAAACTGGCCGTCATCGTGCATCATCGAGACAGAAGTTACAATATCGCACAAATACAGAAAAAGAATTTAAATCAATTAGCGACAGTTATTATTGAGAAGTTCTGCGTTACGTTTTTTTTACTTTATTTCATAAAATTATATCTTTTTTACTAGAATAGTTTATACTTTTAAATCCACATATAGATTCAAGCGAGAAGAAAAATTCTTATGCTGATTATTTTGATGAATGATCTTTTGCAAGAATCCATTTCACACACACAATGTTTAGTTTTTTCATGAAGACGCGTTGTTCCTTTGTTTTTGTTCAATTATTTCTCTATTCTTTTTATTGTAGCAGGTACCTATTTTCTTCTTTTTATTCTTTCTCTCGTCACTCGAGGATTTTTTAAATGATTTATTTGCATAGAAACAACGCGTATGAACTCAAATTGATATATAGACTACAACATACATATTGTCTCCTGATGAAATTATATCGACTATAGAAAAGTGAGAAAGATATGTATATCATTTGCAGAGGTTATTTGACTTGTTTTTTTAAATAATTTGAATTATAATGGGTTTATTTATATATTTTCCTTGATACTAGTATGATGAGCTGTGATTATAATTTAGAATATTTTGAAAATCATGCATTATTAGCATTTTTTCTTCTTGTAATAAGTCATCATTTGGATTATGATGTGGAGAAATGCATTAAGTATTATCCGAGACATTGTGTAAACACAAACGACTGACGATTAAAATGTATTAGTTACATGTAATCTTTCTAGTCTTCCAAAAAACTCTCGTGCGACTTATTGTTAGAGATAGTCTTTAGCAAGATTGCAATCAGGTTAATTTCATGTCAACCCATTTGACAGTATTTTAAATGGATATACAAAGGACCGAGAATGCCGCTGTTTTTGAATTTTGCGTCTCCAAATTTCATTATAAACCAAAGAAATAGACTAAAAGAGATGTTTAGAACAAGTATTTACAGTAAAATTATGCTTTCGTGCTCGACTGGGCGAACGGAATGTCCTCTGGAACTAAATACATGAGCTAGTAAATGCACCATTGTGCGAAACGTAATAGGATTTCATTTTCAACTTTAGTCGTAAGGACTAAAATCGAACAGAGTAATGGAAAATGTATTCGATTAAACTGATAACAAAACACCAATTAATATTATTCGTTTCTTAAGCTTTCAAGAACACCAAGTAAAATATTTGATTTTGCCAAACAGATAGGTCCAAAGGAGTCGGTCTGATTTAATGTAGTCAAACGTTTGAAAGAAGCAATTTAAATGTATTTAACAAATCGACACTTCAGCAAGACATTTGATAGAGTGGATATACTTCTCCTGATTGTTTCAATAACTTTTTAAATATTGAAACTTAATAATGTTTAATATAATGAAATTAATTCGTACAGTAAAAGCTGACATATAATGTATGTTCCACTTCATTTTATTTCAACGACAACAACACTACAAGTTAAAGCTTCTGCTATTGCATATAAAAGCATTCATGAATCGTCTTCTATTGGTTTAATTACACATTTTTGCTGGAGCTAACAAACGCTGACATTTGTTTCTAACGTATACATCATCATTTAATGAATGAAAGTTTCTCAATTTCTTCTCTGTCCGTCTGCATGTATGTCCATCTGCCTAAGTGTTTCCTATCAATTCTTCACGACCTCTCAGTCTCAATATGGTCGTCAATACTACTCCTGCTCTAAACGCCGACGATCTATCGGCAACAGCGGATCCGGGTAGCTGAGTGGTATTAACCGCTTGCTTTTATTGATCACTGAAAGTGCATCTCTGTTTGCGGGAGTTCGAGTCGCATTCTAGGCTAGTCTAGTTCCCTGACCTCTCTCCACTCCGTTACTCTTCGTATCGAAGAGTAACGGAGTGGAGAGAGGTCAGGAAGCCATACTAGGTATCACGGTACCAATTGTTTTTCCGTAGACCTCAATGCTAATATTTGGAGAGATAAATATATTTTCTATCTTAATTTAGCATGCATCTCACACACTGTTATAGAGAACAATGTTAGATTGTCAATTTGATGATGACAAAACCAGGTACTCCATTGCATTTAAGAGAGATAACTCTGCTGGAACTAGACAGGGGTATGAGTTATCTAGTCACAACATACTTATTTTCAGTCATGTCTATGACATTTTCAAAAAATCATAAAAAATACAAAATATGATCTATATAGGAATTAACATAAATTCACATGTTGCCAAGAGGCTAAACTATTTTTTAAGCCTAACAGAAAGTACAACTCTTACATAATCCACCAATCATAGCTCGTGTTGTCCTCTAGTACTGCCTGCAATGGACCCTACACTTTAAGCTCCACCCATCTGGTCATGCGCAATTGGTACCGTTATACCTATAGCAAACCTTGATTTTTCCAATAATCTGTGAAATAGCTCGGGACTATATAACTAACAAGTGTACTTAGTCTCGCTTGTCAAAAACAATTTTATGAAGTACTAAGCTATGTTCTATATGATTGTATATAGAAATGTTATTGAGCTATTGGAACTCTTGTTTGCAAACTTTTGCTTCACTATCAAACTCATGTTTTGAAATAAAATGAATTCTTTAAACTATGAGTTGTGTTTTGTTCATATTAGCACTTATCAAACTTCATTTTGGTGATATGCGATAAATCACATTATGTCATATTGTTTAATAGTAAGGTCAAAGGTCAACACACTAGTTAGCATGTACCAGTTCTACTCTTAAAGAGACATTTTGATCTAAAATAAAGGACTTATAATTGTTTCATTAACACAGAAAGTAACAACAAGGACAGGTGGACATGGCCCAATCTAATTATAAAGTATTAGCTTTGAACACTTTACACTGTCTGCATATGCAATAGGTCACTAACCTCTAGTCCTCACACAAAGGTCAAGCTACCCAGCCTCTTTGTCATACTAATAGAAATCTTCCCTCCTTTCTGTAGTGCATACAATTGATGCAATAAGCCAATCTGACACCAAATAAAGTAAATAACAGCTTTTCTAAGTGGTTATCATGGATTTGGGGTTGAAAATGTGGACTGATATACAGAAAAATGCTAAAGTTTAACAATGAGTATAGTGAGTCCAATGGATTTATAAACAGAAGAAAAGTGTGTATCTAAATGGGAGATTTAGCTAATGATACTGGAATTAAAGGAGACACAAGCAGCAATGAGAAAAATGAGAAGCGAGAGCTTGATGATGTTACCTTGGACAATATTTTGAGGCAGTGGATCATAGGTAAAGGGACAATAAAAAAGGGACCTGTGCTATAACATCCCTTACAGACACCAACTATCAGGTGACGTGGTGTTCATTCCTAGCTAATATAAAAGGGTGAATAATGTAGATAATATAGATGCATATAAGTTATATTTCTTCTAAATAAGAAATTAACAATAATGGGCTTCTGTTAGACAGAAAAAATACCTAAGCAAAAATCCCAAAGCATGTTTGATCAGTTTTCAAACTTTTAAACTTTACTGGGAAAAATTATTAAAGTACTTCTAGTTCAATTTGCATCAAGACCAAGGGCTAATATGATTCTTCACAAATCTTCTATTGATTTTCTTACACATTAACTTAAATTGTGGGTTTTTATCTATTGAAATTTTAGGTTTGGTGTAAGGGAGATAACTTAATGATATACATAAGGTGTGGTCTTTTTATTTTCTCCAAGATCTTATCCATGTTATATATAGATGAGTTCAAGGACACATGTATTAACTTCAATGCAATTAAATTATCCAAAAATGCATTACTGATAAAGTGAGGACCTAAAATCCAGGTTTCCATATGTAGTAGAGACCTCAAGAATGATTATCTAACTAAGGAATCGCATGTTCATTTTTCATGGCACAAAAGTTTACAACAAAAAAAAGACATTTAGAGCAGGACTATTCAAGTCAAAATAGGAAGGAATACCATATCTTTAATAAATTACCTAAAATACTCATACCAGAATATTGTTTATGCTACAAGTGAACTATCTACAAGAGGACCAGTAGAGGGCCTCTATCCTGGTCTATAACATGCTTTAGAAGAACAAGAGAGTTGTTTTCTATCCATGATTTTTCATCTTTTGCGCATAAAATAGTCAATACTTTGGCTAAAATTAACTATATTAACTTTACATAACCTTTTTATGGCCTGTATGCTAATATTGGAGCTGACTACACACACAGTCACAAAGCCATCAGTCTATATATACTATAGATATAATTACAAAAGCCCCATTCCAAAGCTAATGTGTGTTATTTTCTACATTTTCTATGTAAAAGTCTGTCAATATTAGACCAAAACATCTCAATATCCATTGTTTAACCAAATGACACTATGACAGTATAGAAGTGGTGGTTATGTATACTCGTTACTATGGATACACTGTGAAGCTGGTATTATCTTTAAGGTATCACGGTACCAATTGTTTTTCCATAGACCTCAATGCTAATATTTGGAGAGATAAATATATTTTCTATCCTAATTTAGCATGTATCTCACACACTGTTATAGAGAACAATGTTAGATTGTCAATTTGATGATGACAAAACCAGGTACTCCATTGCATTTAAGAGAGATAACTCTGCTGGAACTAGACAGGGGTATGAGTTATCTAGTCACAACATACTTATTTTCAGTCATGTCTATGACATTTTCAAAAAATCATAAAAAATACAAAATATGATCTATATAGGAATTAACATAAATTCACATGTTGCCAAAAGGCTAAACTATTTTTTTAAGCCTAACAGAAAGTACAACTCTAACATAATCCACCAATCATAGCTCGTGTTGTCCTCTAGTACTGCCTGCAATGGACCCTACACTTTAAGCTCCACCCATCTGGTCATGCGCAATTGGTACCGTTATACCACTAAGGCTAGACCAGTGTGTGCCTTTGAGTTAGCTGTTAGAAGGTTCCTGCGGTTGGGTGGTTTCTACTGGTGCTTTTCCGTGTTCTTGTTGCATAGGGTATTTTGCTCTGCCAATTGTTGTTACACCCAAACTTACAACACAATAAAATCTTATTTGCACATACACAAACACCGTACATTAGATCCAAACCTTAAATATAATTTAAAGGGACATTAAATGAAACAGACTTATATTTTGAACGGAATCAAGTTTACACTATACAATCATCTGCTATGAAATACATATATATTCATCTCTTTTCAACATTAGCCAATATCACTAGTTAATCAGCATGACGCATACCGAAATATCAAATAATAATAATAATAATAATAATAATAATAATAATAATAAAAATAATAATAATAATAATAATAATAATATTAATAATAAATATCAAAAAAATAAATATAATAACAATCAAAATATTAATAATAATAATATAATTCTTAAAAATATATTGACACAATTAAGCCATAAAATCATGTCATGGTTTTGGTAAATATTAGTTTAAAATTTGTATAGAGTACTAATTTGACTAGATGAAAATTTGACAAGAATACAACGGGAAAATTAGAGTTTCCATTTAGTCCAAACTTCTTAAGTGTTCGTTCTATGTCTGTCCTTTCCATGTTAGATTAGATAACATCTCAAGGGACTCGACCGATGTCCATTCGAGTTGTAGTACTTGGTAATTTTTGCATTGATTATGTTGGAAATTAGACATTTATGATCATTTTCTCGTTTTTCTGAAATCAATGGTTGCGAAAAAATATTGAATATAAAAGATCACGTATGTCGGTTCTGTCTATTATCTGACTCACCATGTATTTCCGCAAACTATGATTGGTTCCATCGCTGTCATTTGCGTCATACCTATACTCTGTTATATTTTCAATCTTATTTTTTACAGGAAACATTAAAAACATTAACGCCTCATTCGCGATGCATTACGGCGCACTGGATGTATCAAATTCATGTAATTATACCTCTTGGTCGAAAGCGTTTGATTGTTATACCATATATATTGTCATCATCCCCCAATTCCCACCCCCCACCCCCCAAAAAAATAAATATATTTGTAATCTTTCTATCGTTTATATCTTAATATGGAGATCCTAAATCCACTGACACATCTTCTTCCCATTCTTGATATATCCATTACAACATATTGGTGAACGTGCTTTATTTAAATGAACCTACTTTTGTAAGGTTACAAAGAGCAGATATCTGTCAGACTGCTATAATTCTACTATTACAACTGGAATTGCGATGGATATATTCACAGAACCCTCATGTTCCGTACATAAAATAGAATAAATATTCTAAGGACATGTAATGAAAACAGAAAATATGGTTTGAGAGGATATATACACGTCCACGACTGAATTAAAACTCTAAAGCATAGAAACAGGATGAATTTTCGGAGAGTAAATTGACCTGTATGTCTGCAGCAGAATTCACCTGCACAAGGCATGAATATAAACACTGCTGATATCGTAGTGATATGACTAAAATTATAAACGTTACGTTGAGATAACAATAAAATGAAAAAACAAACACACATAAATGAAGTGCAAATTAGTCATATCATTATTATTATTATTATTATTATTATTATTATTATTATTATCAGATCCATTATCCATACGAAAGATTATATTATGTTCTTTGTTTCTAAACCCCCTTTCATTTTTTTTGGGTGATGGTTATATTACCTTAGTGACCCTTATATAAAACTATGAGTTGGGCCTATAAGTCAAATGGTATTCTTAGTAACACCCACGTTTAGAAAGGTTTGAGTTCTCGATTTAGCCTTGATTGTGACTGTGCAATGTTCGACAGAAGGGCTTTGCTTACAGTTGGAAGGAAATTTTCATTTAAAAGACCCTCATTCTTGTCCTCAAACAGTGTCTTAAATCTTAATTCAAAACGGATTGTATTAGAAGTACTCCTTCCATATCTTAATATCAGTCTCAGTTAAAAACTTTTACGTTATGTTAGAGTTTTACTTTGAGATAATGTTTTTATTTAAATTAGTCACTGGAATTACAAAGTGCTGAATAACATTTTCGACATAAATCAATCAAAAACATTTTGTATTAGCTCATGTTGGTTCATCAAGGCTGTTATAAATATTGAAAGAAATTTGTATCCTGGACAAGTTTCCCAAAACAAAATATTGCGACCCAATGCAACACCATATCAGGCTATTGGTACATTAGCAAGGTTTGAATTCATTAAGAATATTTTATACTTGAGGACTATTTGGGATTTAATTCACAATCCTTGAATTTCCTTTAAATATAAACAAAATTGCTAGTATTGTCTTAAATTGTATAATAAAGTATCTTCGTTAATCAAAAAAATACCATTGTAGAAAGTCATAAAATAAATTCATTTTCAATTTAAATTTAAATCAACTGATGTCGATAATATATATATATATATATATATATATATATATATATATATATATATATATATATATATATATATATATATATATATATAAAATCTTGTCATCTTCTTGTTATACTGTGCTTCTAGCTCTAAACGGATCCACTCCACATACAATCTACCTCTGCATTTTTGCAACCATACCATTATTAATGTAAATAAGATTTTTTCTGGAGAACCCTGATATCCCACAACAAAAGCTAAGTATATTTGTCACTAGTTACATTAAATAAACACCCAAACAGATTTGAAAAATGTTAATTACTCTATACTTAAATTAGAAACACAATGTAAAGTTGTTTACATGTTTTGTATAGTATGCACCCAAACGTAACACGTAAATGTATAATCGGTAAGACAGAGATAATGTAATCAACAAGCAAGAAACAATAATACTCATCACTTCATTCAATTATATTCAATACATTCCTATACATGGCCAGTTGCAATAATGTGGAATGTTTCAGTCTCTAAAATAATCACATAAACATGCACATGCTACCTGGTGAAAATAACATCGTTCAATATTCCACTTTACCTATAATAAAAGAAAGCATTCCGTTTATACATCGTACATATTTCTAAAATACCTGATTTTATTTGGGCCTGGCTTAGAGCTAAATTTGCAAATCTTAATAACATTTAAATGATTTTCAAACGCTTATGCCGCATTTTACCTATTAAACATAGATGTTTCGAAAACATTCCTTGAACTCTGATTGCCTGTCTCCAATTCATAATGCTAGTGGAAGAGGGCGACATGTATAATAAGCAAACTGTCTTGATTAAATTAATGTGGATTGATTTAGTCTCAGCTTCTACAACTATACAATGAAAATATTAACATGATGAAAAAGGTGATAAACAATGATATAGTTATCCAGAAAATAACAAAATAACACTAACATGGGGTTCCAAACTCATCAAAAGACAGAATTAGTGAACGGTGGAGTGACTCTGATAGTAATTGTATTTTATGACAAAAGAATCAATCAGCAGATGGTAGAGTTTTCCTATTCCAATTTATCTTATCCTCAAACTGTCAACTATATCAATTGTTAGTTCGGTGAAAAGCAATATAAAGGCAATAAGAACCTCTTCATGTTCATATTTAATGCAATATATCTGTACTGAATAACCGATATCTAACCGATATCTAACCGTTTATACATCGTACATATTTCTAAAATACCTGATTTTATTTGGGCCTGGCTTAGAGCTAAATTTGCAAATCTTAATAACATTTAAATGATTTTCAAACGCTTATGCCGCATTTTACCTATTAAACATAGATGTTTCGAAAACATTCCTTGAACTCTGATTGCCTGTCTCCAATTCATAATGCTAGTGGAAAAGTGCGACATGTAAAATAAGCAAACTGTCTTGATTAAATTAATGTGGAATGATTTAGTCGCAGCTTCTACAACTATACAATGAAAATAGTAACATGATAAAAAAGGTGATAAACAATGATATAGTTATCCAGAAAATAACAAAATAACACTAACATGGGGTTCCAAACTCATCAAAAGACAGAATTAGTGAAGGGTGGAGTGACTCTTATAGTAATTGTATTTTATGACAAAAGAATCAATCAGCAGATGGTAGAGTTTTCCAATTCCATTTTATCTTATCCTGAAACTGTCAACTATATCAATTGTTAGTTCGGTGAAAAACAATATAAAGGCAATAAGAACCTCTTCATGCTCATATTTAATGCAATATATCTGTACTGAATAACCGATATCTATATACAGAATTCCGCAGGGACCCCGGGTTGCCCCGTGATCAATACCCCTCCAATTTACCTATCATTGCCACTTCACCTCTCTTCGCATTGGTTCAATTCAAAGACTGTGCCTGTCTGGACATGTGAGCTTCCTGTGTGTAGCTGATTAGTACTGGTGTTTTCCCTGGTTCAATCCGTAATCCAGCCCACAATGTATAGCCTATCTTGCGCTGAGACATGACGTTAATACCAAATTCACATACAAATGATTTTCATTTTACGTAGGGGTTTTCTGAACCTTTTATTTTTAACTTAGTTGTAACATGTTTAGCCACGTCACTATGAAATTTGCAGTTTCACAGTGGATAGATATATCTAGCATTTGTACATAATGTTGTAGATATGAAGCAATAGGTCCGTCCCAGTCTGTTTCCTGTCACCAGGCCGACCAAATGTAAATCTTACCTCTTACTGCTGAGTACCAACATAGGTAGGAGCTAGTACCATTGTATAAGTCTCTGGTATGACTCAGCCATGGTTCGAAACTGCAACATGCCACATCCCAAACGGACGCGAGAAGCACTTAAGCCGAAAATAACCGTCGACACATTGAAAGACAAATGTATGTCGACCCAGTTTCAAAACGGTTTCTCAACGCTCCAAAACAACCCCTTTACTAGTGGAAAAAAGAAATAACATATCAATAAAAACGCTGAACACAATATCTGCTCAAAATGCTGTACTTCTTGCAGTTATAATCATTGGGCACATTTTATATCAAGAAATATAATAATACAAAGTTCAACACACAAACTTGGACATGGGGTTTATGTTGTCTATATCATAGCGAACCAGTATGTTTCGACATATTTGTAAGTTGTGAATAAAGGACGGAAACAGCGTTGCAAGAGATGTCAAAAACAAGATTTGTGATAGATATTATATCCTTGTAGAGTAATGCAAGGGGGTTTAGAAGCAAAGAACTTAAAATAATAATAATAATAAGAATAAGAATAATAATAAGAATAATAATAATAATAATAATTTGCACTTTACTTACGTGTGCTTGTTTCGTTCTCCTTTTTTATCTCAACGTAATGTTTATACTTTAAATCATATTGCTACGATATCAGCAGTATTTATATTCATGCCTAGTAAAGGTGAATTTTGCTGCATACATTCAGGTCAATTTACTCTCCAAAGCTAAAGTGGAGACATAAATTCTAAGATGCCATACATCATGTCGCATCTACTAACTCATGTAATTAATTTCGGAGGAGATTCATCATGTTTCATTGCTTTAGAGTACTTGTGAAGATGTTTGATCCAATAACTGATACGTTCTCTAGACTTAGTATATGTGTAAAGAATACAGGGTATAGGGTGCAGGAAAACAATTTATTGTCCTCTTCAAAACGGGCATCCTTTGCAAAAAATTATTCAAGAGTGAATTACATAAATTTGGATGACAATAAGTATCACATTAACTAAAATATTCAAAAGGTCCGACTATTGATTCTACATAAATTATATTGATTGCATTTCTCCACATCATGATCCAGATGACGTTTTATGTCGACAAGAAAATATGCTAATTATGAACGATTCTAAATAAAATAGCAGCTCATGATCCTTAGCAAGACAACGATGAACTTAATTATGTTTAAAATTATTCTCAAAACAGGTAAAGTATTTTCGGCAAATGAAAAACAACTCTTTCAAATTTGTCTATCGTCGTCAGTGCAGTTCTATTTGTTGACATTATATGTGTTACATTCGATATATCTGTTCGAGTTCGTACGCGCTACTTTCTGTGCAAGGAAATCACCACAAACCAGGAGTGACAGACAAAATAAAAACGAAAGTGTCTACCTACGACACTAAAATCAATACTTAAATATCCGAATCAAAGCAACGCGTTTAAAATAAAATTTTTTGAAAGCATCATTCATCAACAGAAATAAAAAGATTGCTTCTTCCAGCTAATATGTATATATACATTAAAAAGTACAAACTGTTATGAAGGAATGATGTATTTTGATGAAATAAATTAAACAAAGAAAATAACGAATGTTCATAATACTAGCTGCCTATGATTTAATTGAATTTTTTTCCGTATCTCGTTCATCATTTCTCTGCAGTACACAATAATAATCAATTTCTATGATTCTTTTCGTGCTATCGATTAAGCGACTTGACTAAATAAGACAGACTCTTAAGAAGATCGTCTTTTCCTTCATGTTGTTGTCATTCAAAGAGATTCGATTTCATCACGTTGAGCACTTTCGTGAATCACAATTTATACAAAATCGATTAAAAAGATTAGTTCTAAGCAGAATGCTGTTTATAAATATTCTTACCGGCGCTGCTCTGTGTGTGTAAATATATATATAATTTAATGGATAGATGGATGAATAGATAGATAGATAGATAGATAGATAGATAGATAGATAGATAGATAGATAGATAGATAGATAGATAGATAGAGAGAGAGAGAGAGAGAGAGAGAGAGAGAGAGAGAGAGAGATAGATATATAGATAGATAGATAGATAGATAGATAGATAGATAGATAGATAGATAGACAGATAGATAGATAGATAGATAGATAGATACATAGATAGATAGATACATATATAGATAGATAGACATGAAGAGATAGAGAGTGAGTGAGAGAGTGAGAGATAAATAACTTTTATAAATAATACAGTGTTTCCATGGGTTATATCTAAATTTAGATATCTAACATACAATCACTCGTCGTCTCAAAGGTCTAGATCAATTCAAGCAACATACTGGTTACTAAATTTGAATCCAAACCAACCTCATTTATTTCTTGCAAAATAGAAACCAGTTGTGTTATAATGACACAAGAGCAGTGTAATTGAATTTGGACAAACACGAAGTAGTTGCAATACGAGTTTATATTTATTAGATGGATTAAAAGGTCTAACAAATGCACTTTCAAAATGTTTGATCTAATTTTATTCCTTTTCTCTTTTTAATACAGGTAAAGGAAGTCATCCGCAAATAAATACTGATATTTATTAACGATTCCATATACGTTCCATTACGACAAAAGCTAATTATTCTTAGTACTAAAATGTAGTATCTTGACTAAATTAATTATTCTTGAATGTTATATCAAAACAAGGAAAATTATCTTTATTAAAAACATTTTAACGACTCATAATACAATTGTGCAATAAATGTTGAACGACAATGCGAAAATGGCTATAGAACAGTATGAATCTCTTTAAAATCTGAAACTGATTTTGTCTGCACAAAATCCCTATCTTAAAACTGGGATAAGAAAAAGGTTAGAAACACTTGATACACAAAACCAGATGTCATATTAGGCAACCATGGATACACCACTTTACTTTCGAGCACGCGACGCTACGCAAGGTAAGTAGATAGAGAATGGTCGATGTGATTCACTGAAGAACTATTCGTATAAGTGTTTCAAGTAATAAAACGAAAGCTCTTTCACTAACCTAACAGGATGTGCAACATGATCCTCTTCAGAGGCTGTTTTTTTATCAAGACATACTGGCCGTCATCGTGCATCATCGAGACAGAAGTTACAATATCGGACAAATAGAGAAAAAGAATTTAAATAAATTAGCGACAATTATTTTTGAGAAATTATGCGTTACTTTTTTTACTTTATTTCATAAAATTATACCTTTGTTACTAGAATAGTTTATACCTTTAAATCCACATATAGATTCAAGCGAGAAGAAAAATTCTTATGCTGATTATTTTGATGAATGATCTTTTGCAAGAATCCATATCACACACAATGTTTAATTTCTTCATGAAGACGCGTTGTTCCTTTGTTTTTGTTCAATTATTTCTCTATTCTTTTTACTGTAGCAGGTACCTATTTTCTTCTTTTTATTCTTTCTCTCGTCTCTCCAGGATTTTTTAAATGATTTATTTGCATAGAAACAACGCGTATGAACTCAAATTGATATATAGACTACAACATACATATTGTCTCCTGATGAAATTATGTCGACTATAGAAAAGTGAGAAAGATATGTATATCATTTGCAGAGGATATTTCACTTGTTTTTTTTAAATAATTTGAATTATAATGGGTTTATTTATATATTTTCCTTGATACTAGTATGATGAGCTATGATTTTAATTTAGAATATTTTGAAAATCATGCATTATTAGCATATGTTTCTTCTTGTAATACGTCATCATCTGGATTATGGTGTGGAGAAATGCAATAAGTATTACCCGAGACATTTTGTAAACACAAACGACTGACGATTAAAATGTATTAGTTACATGTAATCTTTCTAGTCTTCCAAAAAACTCTCGTGAGTCTTATTGTTAGAGACAGTCTTTAGCAAGATTGCAATCAGGTTAATTTCATGTCAACCCATTTGACAGTATTTTAAACGGATATACAAAGGACGGAGAATGCCGCTGTTTTTGAATTTAGCGTCTCCAAATTTCGTTATAAACCAAAGAAATAGACTAAAATAGATGTTTAGAACAAGTATTTACAGTAAGATGATGCTTTCGTGCTCGACTGGGCGAACGGAATGTCCTCTGGAACTAAATACATGAGCTAGTAAATGCACCATTGTGGGAAACGTAATAGGATTTAATTTTCAACTTTAGTCGTAAGGACTAAAATCGAACAGAGTAATGGAAAATGTATTCGATTAAACTGATAACAAAACACCAGTTAATATTATTCGTTTCTTAAGCTTTCAAGAACACCAAGTAAAATATTTGATTTTGCCAAACCGATAGGTCCAAAGGAGTCGGTTTGATTTAATGTAGTCAAGCGTTTCAAAGAAGCAATTTAACTGTATTTAACAAATCGACACTTCAGCAAGACATTTGATAGAGTGGATATACTTCTCCTGATTGTTTCAATAACTTTTTAAATATTGAAACTTAATAATGTCTAATATAATGAAATTAATTCGTACAGTAAAAGCTGACATATAATGTATGTTCCACTTCATTTTATTTCAACGACAACAACACTACAAGTTAGAGCTTCAGCTATTGCATATAAAAGCATTCATAAATCGTCTTCTGTTGGTTTAATTACACATTTTTGCTGGAGCTAACAAACGCTGATATTTGTTCCTAACGTATACATCATCATTTAATGAATGAAAGTTTCTCAATTTCTTCTCTGTCCGTCTGCATGTATGTCCATCTGCCTAAGTGTTTCCTATCAATTCTTCACGATATCTCAGTCTCAGTATGGTCGCCAATACTACTCCTGCTCTAAACGCCGACGATCTATCGGCAACAACGGATCCGGGTAGCTGAGTGGTATTAACCGCTTGCTTTTATTGATCACTGAAAGTGCATCTCTGTTTGCGGGGGTTCGAGTCGCATTCTAAGCTAGTCTAGTTCCCTGACCTCTATCCACTCCGTTACTCTTCGTATCGAAGAGTAACGGAGTGGAGAGAGGTCAGGAAACCATACTAAGGCTAAACCAGTGTGTGCCTTTGAGTTAGCTGTTAGAAGGTTCCTGCGGTTGGGTGGTTTCTACTGGTGCTTTTCCGTGTTCTTGTTGCATAGGGTATTTTGCTCTGTCAAATGTTGTTACACCCAAACATACAAACTCAAACACCGTACATTAGATCCAAACCTTAAATATAATTTAAAGAGACATTAAATGAAACAGACTTATATTTTGAACGGAATCAAGTTTACACTATACAATCATCTGCTATGAAATACATATATATTCATCTCTTTTCAACATTAGTCAATATCACTCGTTAATCAGCATGACGCATACCTAAATATCAAATAATAATAATAATAATAATAATAATAATAATAATAATAATAAATATCATAAAAATAATATAATAATAATCAAAATATTAATAGTAATATATTTCTTAAAAACATATTGACACAATAAAGCCATAAAATCATGTCATGGTTTTGGTAAATATTAGTTTAAAATTTGAATAGAGTACTAAACTGAATAGCTGAAAATTTGACAAGAATACAACGGGAAAATTAGATTTTCCATTTAGTCCAAACTTCTTAAGTGTTCGTTCTATGTCTGTCCTTCCCATGTTAGATTAGATAACATCTCAAGGGACTCGACCGATGTCCATTTTAGTTGTAGTACTTGGTAATTTGTGCATTGATTATGTTGCAAATTTGACATTTGTGATCATTTTCTCGTTTTACTGAAATCAATGGTTGCGACAAAATATTGAATATAAAAGATCACGTATGTAGGTTTTGTCTATTATCTGACTCACCATGTATTTCCGCAAACTCTGCTTGGTTCCATCGCTGTCATTTGAGTCATACCTATACTCTGTTATATTTTCAATATTATTTTTCACAGGAAACGTTAAACACATTAACGCCTCATTCGCGATGCATTACGGCGCACTGGATGTATCAAATTCATGTAAATATACCTCTTGGCCTTTTATGGTCGAAAGCGCTTGATTGTTATACCATATATATATCGTCATCATCCCCAATCCCCACCCCAAAAATAAGATTTGTAATCTTTCGTTTATATCTTAAAATGGAGATCCTAAATCCACTGACACATCTTCTTCCCATTCTTGATATATCCATTACAACATATTGGTGAACGTGCTTTATTAAAATGAATCTATTTTTATCAGGTTACAAAGAGCAGATATCTGTCAGACTGCTATAATTCTACTATTACAACTGGAATTACGATGGATATATTCACAGAACCCTCATGTTCCGTACATAAAATAGAATATATTTTCTAAGGACATGTAATGAAAACAGAAAATATGGTTTGAGAGGATATATACACGTCCACGACTGAATTAAAACTCTAAAGCATAGAAACAGGATGAATCTTCGGAGAGTAAATTGACCTGTATGTCTGTTGCAGAATTCACCTGCACAAGGCATGAATATAAACACTGCTGATATCGTAGTGATATGACTAAAATTATAAACGTTACGTTGAGATAACAATAAAAGGAAAAAAACAAACACACATATGTAAAGTGCAAATTAGTCTTATCATTATTATTATTATTATTATTATTATTATTATTATTATTATTATTATTATTATCAGATCCATTATCCATACGAAAGATTATATTAAGTTCATTGTTTCTAAAACCCCTTGCATTTTTTTGGGTGGGAGTTATATTACCTTAGTGACCCTTATCCAAAACTATGAGTTGGGCCTATATGTCAAATGTTATTCTTGGTAACCCACACGTTTAGAAAGGTTTGAGTTCTCGATTTAGCCTTGATTGTGACTGTGCAATGTTCGACAGAAGGGCTTTGCTTTCAATTAGAAGGAAATTTTTATTTAAAAGACCCTCATTCTTGTCCTCAAACCGTGTCTTAAAACTTAATTCAAAACTGATTGTATTAGAAGTACTCCTTCCATATCTTAACATCAGTCTCAGTTAAAAAAAATTAAGTTATGGTAGAGTTATACTTTGACACAATGTTTTTATTTAAATTAGTCACTGGAATTACAAAGTGCTAAATAACATTTTCGACATAAATCAATCAAAAACATTTTGTATTAGCTCATGTTGGTTCATCAAGGCTGTTATAAATATTGAAAGAAATTTGTATCCTGGAAAAGTTTCCCAAAACAAAATATTGCGACCCAATGCAACACCATATCAGGCTATTGGTACATTAGCAAGGTTTGAATTCATTAAGAATATTTTATACTTGAGGACTATTTGGGATTTAATTCACAATCCTTGAATTTCCTTTAAATATAAACAAAAGTACTAGTATTGTCTTAAATTGTATAATCAAGTATCTTCGTTAGACAAAAAATACCATTGTAGAAAGTCAAAATATAAATTCATTTCCAATTTAAATTTAAATCAACTGATGTAGATAATATATATATATATATATATATATATATATATATATATATATATATATATATATATATATATATATATATATATACAATCTTGTCATCTTCTTGATATACTGTGCTTCTAGTTCTAAACGGATCCACTCCACATACAAGCTACTTCTGCAGTTTTGCAACCGTACCATTATTAATGTAAATAAGATTTTATCTGGAGAACCCTGATGTCCCACAACAAAAGCTAAGTATATCTGTCACTAGTTACATTAAATAAACACCCAAACAGATTTGAAAAATGTTAATTACTCTATACTTAAATTAGAAACACAATGTAAAGTTGTTTACATGTTTTGTATAGTATGCACCCAAACGTAACACGTAAATGTATAATCGGTAAGACAGAGATAATGTAATCAACAAGCAAGAAACAATAATACTCATCACTTCATTCAATTATTTTCAATACATTCCTATACATGGCCAGTTGCAATAATGTGGAATGTTTCAGTCTAAAATTATCACATAAACATGCACATACTACCTGGTGAAAATAATATCGTTCAATATTCCACTTCACCTATAATAAAAGAAAGCGTTCCGTTTATACATCGTACATATTTCTAAAATACCTGATTTTATTAGGGCCTGGCTTAGAGCTAAATTTTCAAATCTTCTACCCAATCATAACTCTTCACTCGACCTAGATTTAAGACACAAGATCCATATCAACAATCGGCATCCGAATAAACCTAACTGGATTATTTCAATAAAGCAGGACATTGTGCTATTTCACAACAGAGACGTGTAATAACATTTAAATGATTTTCTAACGCTTATGCCGCATTTTACCTATTAAACATAGATGTTTCGAAAACATTCCTTGAACTATGATTGCCTGTCTCCAATTCATAGTGCTATTGGAAGAGAGCGACATGTATAATAAACAAACTGTCTTGATTAAATTAATGTGGAATGATTTAGTCGCAGCTTCTACAACTATACAATGAAAATAGTAACATGATGAAAAAGGTGATAAACAATGATATAGTTATCCAGAAAATAACAATATAACACTAACATGGGGAACCAAACTCATCAAAAGACAGAATTAGTGAAGGGTGGAGTGACTCTTATAGTAATTGTATTTTATGACAAAAGAATCAATCAGCAGATGGTAGAGTTTTCCAATTCCATTTTATCTTATCCTGAAACTGTCAACTATATCAATTGTTAGTTCGGTGAAAAACAATATAAAGGCAATAAGAACCTCTTCATGCTCATATTTAATGCAATATATCTGTACTGAATAACCGATATCTATATACAGAATTCCGCAGGGACCCCGGGTTGCCCCGTGATCAATACCCCTCCAATTTACCTATCATTGCCACTTCACCTCTCTTCGCATTGGTTCGATTCAAAGGCTGTGCCTGTCTGGACATGTGAGCTTCCTGTGTGTTGCTGATTAGTACTGGTGTTTTCCCTGGTTCAATCCGTAATCCAGCCCACAATGTATAGCCTATCTTGCGCTGAGACATGACGTTAATACCAAATTCACATACAAATGATTTTCATTTTACGTAGTGGTTTTTGTGAACCTTTTTATTTTTAACTTAGTTGTAACATGTTTAGCCACGTCACTATGAAATTTGCAGTTTCACAGTGGATAGATATATCTAGCATTTGTACATAATGTTGTAGATATGAATCAATAGGTCCGTCCCAGTCTATTTCCTGTCACCAGGCCGACCAATTGTAAATCCTACCTCTTACTGCTGAGTACCAAGATAGGTAGGAGCTAGTACCATTGTATAAGTCTCTGGTATGACTCAGCCATGGTTCGAACCTGCAACATGCCACATCCCAAACGGACGCGAGAAGCACTTAAGCGGCCAATAACCATCGACACATTGAAAGACAAATGTATTTCGACCCAGTTTGAAAACGGTTTCTCAATGCTCCAAAAGAGCCCCTTTACTAGTGGAAAAAAGAAATAACATATCAATAAAAACGCTGAACACAATATCTGTTCAAAATGCTGTACTTCTTGCAGTTATAATCATTGGGCACATTTTACATCAAGAAATATAATAATACAAAGTTCAACACACAAACATGGACATGGGGATTATGTTGTCTATATCATAGCGAACCAGTATGTTTCGACATATTTGTAAGTTGTGAATAAAGGACGGAAACAGCGTTGCAAGAGATAAGTCAGAAACAAGATTTGTAATAGATATTATATCCATGTAGAGTAATGCAAGCTGGTTTAGAAGCAAAGAACTTAAAATAATCTTGCGTATGCATAATGCATTTGATAATAATAATAATAATAATAATAATAATAATAATAATAATCCAAATAATAATAATAATAATAATAATAATAATAATAATAATAATAATAATAATAATAATAATAATTTGCACTTTACTTACGTGTGCTTGTTTCGTTTTCCTTTTTTTATCTCAACGTAGTGTTTATACTTTAAATCATATTGCTACGATATCAGCAGTATTTATATTCATGCCTAGTAAAGGTGAATTCTGCTGCATACATTCAGGTCAATTTACTCTCCAAAGCTAAAGGGGAGACATAAATCCTAAGATGCCATACATCATGGCGCATCTACTAACTCATGTAATTAATTTCGGAAGAGATTCATCATGTTTCATTGCTTTAGAGTACTTTTGAAGATGTTAGATCCAATAACTGATACGTTCACTAGACTTAGTATATATCTAAAGAATACAGGGTATAGGGTGCAGGAAAACAATTTATTGTCCTCTTTAAAACTGGCATCCTTTGCAAAAAAAGTATTCAAGAGTGAACTACATAAATTTGGATGACAATAAGTATCACATTAACTAAAATATTCAAATGGTCCGACTATTGATTCTACATAACTTATATTGATTGCATTTCTGCACATCATGATCCAGAGGACGTTTTATGTCGACAAGAAAATATGCTAATTATGAACGATTCTAAATAAAATAGCAGCTCATGATCCTTAGCAAGACAACGATGAACTTAATTATGTTTAAAATTATTCTCAAAACAGGTAAAGTATTTTCGGCAAATGATAAACAACTCTTTCTAATTTGTCTATCGTCAGTGCAGTTCTATTTGTTGACATTATATGTGTTACATTCGATATATCTGTTTGAGTTCGTAATCGCTACTTTCTGTACAAGGAAATCACCACAAACCAGAAGTGACAGACAAAATAAAAACGAAAGTGTCTACCTACGACACTAAAATGAATACCCGAATCAAAGCAACGCGTTTAAAAGAAGAAATAACACTCTGTGTGATTTTTTGAAAGCATCATTCGTCAACAGAAATAAAAAGATTGCATCTTCCTGCTAATATGTATATATACATTAAAAAGTACAAACTGTTATGAAGGAATGATGTATTTTGATGAAATAAATTAAACAAAGAAAATAACGAATGTTCATAATACTAGCTGCCAATGATTTAATTGAATTTTTTCCGTATCTTGTTCATCATCGACTCGTGTTTCTCTGCAGTACACGATAATAATCAATTACTATGATTTTCTTCGTGCTATCGATTAAGCGACTTGACTAAATTAGACAGACTCTGAAGAAGATCGTCTTTTACTTCATGTTGTTATCATTCAAAGAGATTCGATTTGATCACGTTGAGCACTTTCGTGAATGACAATTTGTACAAAATCGATTAAAAAGATCAGTTCTACGCAGAATGCTGTTTATAAATATTCTTACCGGCGCTGCTTTGTGTGTGTAAATAAATATATATGACGATGACTAAATGGAAAATTCGTAGAATTTTCATCTAGGAATTTTCAGTCGCTTTGATAATCCTCCACTAACTCGCCAATGAAATTTCGGTATGTTGCAATATCCATGATACCGCCTGCAAATAACCGCCTGCAGATATCAGCTGCTTCATTAATTACTTCCGGTGAGTTATTTCCAGCTCGTTTCCCTCCGACGAGAACTTCTAATCGTGCTATATCGCTGAGAACATTACCAGGACATTGAATTGATACCCCACTTGGGGTCCCACTGGAATCTTTGGAAATTGCTGGCAATTTTTGGGAAAATCCCTTCCCGATACTAGTATCCAGTATTTCTGTATCCGTGGTTTGTAAACAATCAAGAGTATCATCAGATGGTCCAAGCGAAGGTTGTTTTAGTTTTTTAGGTGAAAAAGATATTTTCTTTGCAGGATGCTGTCGCTTTCCTTGCAATTTTTGCGGTTTTTGTTGTTGTTTAAACTCTTCATATTGTTTATACACTGTACCCACCACATTGATATATTCAATGTATGATGCACTTGTTGTGTCAATTTGACTTTTGTTAGTTTTGATTTTGTAGAATATATCAGCCCAATGAGTTATATTTCTAACATATTTATGATGTTCTGGTTTCAACATTTTCTTTCTGTTTTCATAAGTCTCAACAACAAGCGTGGGAATTTTTGCTGGATCGGCCTTATCAATTACTGCTAACACTTCCTCGTTAAATCTCGCGCGTAGGTCATCTACTGTTCTTTTTGATTCAAGTGGTTTAGATAATTCAGTAACATCAATATCACCTAATCGTTCAATTTCCATATCACCGTGGAGTTTTGTACAGCTTGTTTTGTTTGTTCAGTTCTCGCTGCTATTTTTTCAAGTTCAACAAAAAGAGGTTTTCCCGTAGTCTCGGGAACATGTCCCTATATAGCACGCTCTATCCCCTTCGCTGCTATGGTTATTGGTTTAAACAATTCTTCAGATCCCACAGCAAAATCCGTTTGTAAACTCTGTCTAGCTTGCAGTTTATTCCTTACCGAGTTGCGGATTGGTATAAATTTTTTGATCGCGACCAGTCTCTCACGAGCCAATCGGGTCGTTAATGCTTCATTCACCATTATTTAAAATTGTAAACAATTTTCCAATTGTAAACAATTTTCCAATTTGAATCTCGAAGAGATTTTCACTTAAGTGAAAAAGTCTACGGGAAATCCCATGCAAAATCGACCATTTGACCGTAAAAACTCTTTGAGATTTTCAACTGAAAACAACAGTCATTTTTTGGTCATTTTTGGTCGTTTTTGTCGCTTTTTAGTCGTTTTTAGTCAGTTTTTGACCTAAAATATCATAAAAAATTATTTTCGTGAAAAAGTCTACGAGAAATCTCATGCAAAATCGACCGTTTGAACGTAAAATTTCTTTGAAATTTTCAACTGAAACCGCTCAAAACCAGTCAAAAAATAGCCAAAATCAGTCAAAAACGGCCAAAATCAGTCAAAAAACGACTAAAAAAAATTATTTTACTATGAAAAAAATATTTACTATGAAAATTTATTCCAGTAATAAAAAAAAATATTTTACTATGAAAATTTACAACTTCCTGGTAAAACCGTCCATGGATTTTACTAACAATTATCCGAAGGGGTTTTTTCGTTTTGTTCAATTAACAATCTAATATTTCTGATTTTTTAATTAATTGTTCTTTTTACTTCATACTGTTTCCCTAATTGTTTTCTTATTTTTTCCACGATAGTAAATAGCGGGACAAACGTACTGACGTCGTCACAGCATAACAAGGAGTCAGGATAGAATTCTGAATTCGTTTGATTAGTGCATATTGTTTGCGTAACACGTATTTGTTATTGTTAGCGCCGTTTACAATATCCTGGAAGTCGGACATAATTTGATCGCAGTCTAAATTATCTGATGTGTAAATCCCCTGAGATTTCAAAACTAAAATTTCGGTTATTACATCAATGATATTTTGAGAATTCATATTACTAATAATTATATACTTCTAATTGTTTATATAAACGAACTGAATTTTTTGTCCGATCTTTTTTGAAATCGCAGATCGGTAAATTCCCTCTGCGACTTTTCGTACTGAGGGTTCACAAATATCAAAATATCTACCGGCTTCATTCATTGATTGGAATATTTTTTCTTCGTTAGTTATTGTATTAAATGATTTTACGGGTCCTTTCCCAATCGATTTATAAGTACCAGTTCCTCCTCGTTTGGTATTCTCACTCTGTGAAACAACTTCTAGATTATCAAATTTGTTATTCTTAGGATTGGAATCAATGTGATCGATAACAAAACCATCCTTGATCAATCCATGGAAACATTCATACACGAAACGATGGCAGTAATAATTCTTCCCTCCAGCGGTAAACACCAAAAATCCCATATTATTCACAAAACCGACTGGCTTCTTCAGTCTACGGTTTCTGATAATACCATCAGGGGAAGCCTCATAGTTGCTGATCACGGATGTGGTCGGAATTCTTGGTTCATTTGTATACATAATACTATTTGTCTAATTCATTGTTTGGTCGAATGATTACATTTGGAAATCTTTCGATGTAGTCTTGAGGAGTTCTTATGATTTTATCCTTGACAGAGTCAAGGACTTTGTCAGGGACGCTGTCAAGGTCAGGGTCAAGGTCATTGATGGATTTTTTATGGAGTTTTTAACTCTATTGTCATAATAACGCTTCAACTCTCTATATCGCTTACCACCGCAACTGAGACACAATTGTGATTTTCCACGCACCCCTACCCCACATCGAATACAAGGAATAGGACCAAGGCTTTCACGTCGAACACTTTGCATATGATATCCACAGAACTCCTTTCTGCATGATTTGTTACACACGGTTGTTGATCTAATCATAAGCCATTTGCAATGATTCGTTATACAATATTCTTCTATTTAAATCCTTGTTTTAATTATAGCATGAAGGAGTTTGAGAGATTATCGAAAATTGCACTTTGGAAAAATGCTAAATTCAATCTCAACAGAGTCTCTGATAAGCCAAAGAGTAAAATTCGTGATAGAACCATGATAACTGAAATCAGAGACTGTTTTAATGAATTCAAGCGTGATGGAGCATCTCATTGTTGGTCGACATTTAGAATTGATGGTGAAGTTGATGCTACTTTGAACGATAAAAACGCAGCAGTGATAATTTCACATCTTTCGCGGAAAAGGTATTTTTTTAGAATAAAATTCATTATCCGTTCATACACTGGAGATTGGATTATTCGTGATAAATTTTAACCAATTCTCAAGGAAAAGAAAACTGTCACTGTGAGTCAAGATTCCAAACCAGGAATTTTGACTGGAAATGACAAACCGTATTACGAGAGATCTTATCCTGTAGCAGCAATAGTTTACGGGGTATATCCGTTAAATGATAAACCGAGTATTAAAAAACTAAAAACCATGAAACTGTCGTCAGTGGCTTTGCCACTCAATTGTGTAGCAGAACGAATAATAGAACACTTCACAAATGCATCCCGGGGAAACAAATTGACTGATCTAAGACGCAAAAAAATAACCGAGTGGGAATGAACAGTTAGGAAAAACGGAGCATCGATTCAGGATATAGCTGAATTAGAAACATCATTAAGATTCCCAATATCAGTAACGACGATAACCGGCGAAGTATTATACGAACCGAAATATAAATCAAATGGAACCCCAATCAAAATTATTGATCATAACGAACACGCATGGACACCTGCAGAAACAATATTTCCGCGGAATAGAACCATAAAATATATACCCGAAGAATTTTCCACTCCAGAATTCTCTGAGAAAAAATTGTTTGATGCTATTTACCAGTTTAGTAAAAACGATCCTGTATCAGTGTGGTTACTTCACAGCGCCGAAAACCCCGAGGGCGGATTTGATCAGTTTGTAAGACCCTATTGAGAATTATATCGCACTGAAGCCCTCCAACAGGCAATGAAAAAACTAGCCAGTTGTTTCTCGGAGAGTTTCGACGACGAACAATTACTAACAAATTGTTTTACAATTCCGTCAGTTGCAGCTCAAGTTGTATAGAATATAACCACGGAGGATTATGGAATACAAAATACGACCGTGAAAGTATTATTACAGTTGATATAGTCGCGTGTTATCCGGCGAGTTTTCTCGGGTACGGAGAATGCGCTAGATATTTTAAACGATTTGGACATCCCACACACGAGATGACCCGTGTTGCTATTAAAGGACCACTGCCTGATTTTGATTTAACCGGTATCATTTGAATTGGCTACAGGGTTAGATCTGTGCTGTTATGTTTGGATTGGTAGACACATGTCTGAAAAACACTGGATGCCAATAGTGCTATTACGGTATAAGATTGTTTGTACCATGCTGATATCGCTGATTGTCAGTGAAGCGATTATATCATATCGAGCTCAGACTGAGGTCTGGTTACCACAACCTGAACGTCTAGATAGTATAATCAGCAAACAACGAAAACAGTTTCCCGATCTTGACGAAGAATATATCGTGAAATGGTCCAAAGAGCTATTTGAAATCAGAAACAAAGACACAAAAGATCTCGGTAAAAGAATAATCGGTAAATTCACTCAAGGTGGAAAATACGAAAATAACAGATATTCTTCACGTTTGATTATAGATAACGTCGAATACGATTTTATAATTACGGATATAACATCTAAGGGTATATACGTCGATCGTAAAGACGCTTTCTTGTCCGATGGAACAAAATTTGGTACAATTGTTACTTACGCAGACGGAGAAAATCTTCAGTATACACATTTGAGAGCATCTATGCTAGCTTATGCTTCTGTCAATTTATTTTCGATGATAAATAGATTTCCCGACACTGCGGTTAGAGTCGCCACTGATTCATTTTATATCAAAGTGAAACACAACGAAGCAGTGGCCGAATTCACAAATTCTGACGAGAGTTGGGGATGTTGGAGAATTAAATGGGAAATACCGTGTGATTATTCCGAATCAGCAGATGTTACGATTGAAAACAATTACTTGCAAAATAATCAGATATCAGAACTATCTAATGCACCGCAGATATCTGATCCAATATGTAGATATAAAACAGTTTATTTAAACGGCTGTGGCGGGTCAGGAAAGACGACTCGCGCGATTGAATTCTTTCGTAGAAACGCTAGCGTTTCCAACTCAAATATGATTGTGCTAACACCAACACACAGACTTGCAAGAGAAATGAAACAACGAGGGGTACATGCTTGCACTTATCACAGTTTCTTTCGATGGAAAGGTGACGAATGGACTCCTGAACGAATGGGCGAGAAATTTATTCCTGAAGTCATAATTTGGGATGAGATATGCACGGTGTCGTTAGATGTATTACAAAAAATTCTCGATTGGTTATTGCACGCGAACACAAAAGTCGTCATGTGCTTTGATCATGGCCATCCACCACCATTTGTCGGTTTATCCCCACATGATTGGCTAAAGAATTTTGTAGACTATTATGAAGAAATTAACACCGACCATAGAGCACTTGATGAACAATTACGCGAGTTCAAGAAACTAATTAGATTACAACCGGATAGAATCCAATGTAAAATAGCGCGTGAAATAATTTCAGAAACTCTCATGGAGGAATTTTGGGAAACTTGGAGACCAAACGATTTGATAATAGCAAGTAGAAAAATAGTCAGAGACACACTTCAGATGAAGTTATTTGAAACGCATAAAGAAAAATTTACAACACTTCCAGTACCGTTATGTTATAGGCCTTTGGATACACGAAATCATAATATTGAAGTTGATATTCCAGGACAGCGTGAAAAGCAGAATTTAGTGTTAAACGATATTGTGCTGGTTGATATCAGCGTCGTCGAAGATGCATTGCGTGCTAATAAATCCCCATGGACGCTAGGATACGCAGCGACGATACATTCTTCACAGGGATTGACTATATCGGATACAATCGTTTGGATAGTCGATAATCGCATTGAGTGGTCAAATTTAGTCTATCTTGCAGTATCCAGAGTACGGAGAATAAATCAACTTCGAAGAGTTGTCAGGAGAGGACGCAGAAGTTAGTTAAGACCACGCGGTGGTAATTGAGTATCCTCGGGTATCACTTGTAATTGTTGTCGAATAAATCCTCGCTGAGGAGCAGTTGAATCCAGTTTATAAATTGCTGGTCTACCCGTAGATCGTATTATGCCGGATATTTTATGCGCGGTAACACTCCAAATAGGATCAGTAGCCCTTTTTGTGCCACATTCAAGCTCTCCTGGTTCGTATAAATACCTAACAGTGACATTACCGAGTATTGGCTGGGAAACGCTAGCGTCTCGTGGTTGTGGTATATACTTCTTTTTAATCGCATTGTTAGGTTTCATGTTGATTGTTCGAGTAATCTCATTATTCAGCGCGATAATCACAGCTGGTAATCTCTTGACCCATTCACGTGATCGTTTATCCTGAATGAATTCCTTTGCGTATTGATATCCAAATAACCGCTCAGCAAGTGTACTATTAAATTGTTCAACAATTGCCTGATCGCGATGTAGTGCAGTATGCCCTCGTCTGATGGTGACATTATGATGTTTCATCGTTGATAGAACTGCACCCTGAAATTCCTTGCCAGGATCAACTTGTAACAGATTTGGCCAGTGCAGAGGACCCCTTCAATAAATCCTTTCAAATGCAGAAGCTACTTCAGTGGCCGACTTTGTTTTTAACGGTTCTGCTTGTTTGTATCGACTAGCAACATCAACTACAGTTAACGCGTATTTGTAACCACCATCATGCGGCAGAAATAGTATATCATCTCGATGAACTTCGTTAGGAACGGTCACATCAAAATGCGAGTAGTTAATTTGTTTAGGCGGTTTTTAGATTAATTTGCCATATCGCCTGTTTGGATAACCAATCGGCTGCAGTGGTATATTTCACAGATGCTGCACTAGCGAGTTTACCAATTGCTGCTTTGCCCCTCCAGTATCCTTTTGGAGAATAATAAATAGATTCCATAATTGTTATTAATTACCGGAAACTAACATCAATTTACCTTTCATTGTCGATTTTATTAACCATGAAGCTAATTTTTCTTTGAAGGATTTATCAGTGATAGAATTCAACGCGTGAATCAATTTCACATCTGCGATATGTCTGTGTTGCAGATTGCTGCTTTTATAAGCGACATCATGAGCATGACATGCTTTATCAATGACGTTTATTGGTTCTTCACCGGGTTTGGGTTGGTTTTGATCGTCTAGTCTGATATCGAGTCTGGTTCCGGGTCCACAATAACTATACCCTGGAAGATGTTTTTCTCCTGGATACTTTGCCCATGGTGTTCCCGGGAGTTTAGTTAGTTTGGCTGCAATATCACCTCCTCGTTTTTTTTAAATCATCAGAAATGCTAGCATTTCCTGCAGATTTCATAGAAACGAATCTAAATTTCTTTGTACTGCATTGTACGCATTTACCAGAAAGTGCTGATCGGTTATTTTTAGTTGTAATCGTCGTCAAGTCATCTGTGTCAGTACGCGCCTTACACTTCACACAATATAGATCCATAATTTATATATAACAACATGAATGTAATTGATTATTCAGCTACCCGACGACGAGAACCTATTAAACACCATGTGATGTTGCCGAATTCAATTAGAATGATTATAATCGGACCATCTGCAAGTGGCAAAACACAACTGCTACTTAATTTAATAACGAGATGGATGAAATGGGACAAGTTGTATTTGATAGCTCCTAGTGTAGACGATCAGCGATGTTACAATGTGTTAAAGGATTTTAACGACAACGCGGTAGAAGAATCTGGCGAGGGTATTATTGAGTTTATAATCGATATTGATGAAGCACCGAGCATTGATGCTATTGATGGAAGTATTAACAATTTAGTCGTATACGACGATATCATGTTAGACAATCAAAAGAATCCCGCTAGGATATTTTCCAGAGGTAGGCATAAAAGCACTGACGTGATATATGTCACTCAACGTTATACACAAATTCCGAAGGTGATCAGAGATAACTGCAATTTATTGTGTGTGTTTAACGGAGTTGATACTCATACACTACGAAATATTCATCAGACCTGGTGCAGCGGTGATATGGATCATAATCGATTTAGAAATTTCTTTAGTCACGCTCAGTCAATCCCACACGGATTTGTGACGATAAATTTATCAGACCCTCGGACGCGATATCGTGTCGGACTTGATAAAATATTCGGTTAATCCATAGGGGGCGGCGACGACGATTTTTTAGAGGTTTTTGCACCCTCGGGTTCCCCTTAATTTGACAAATAGGGACCTAAAATCGTTGGCAAAAGGAGACTTAAAATCTACCCTAATTAGAGACGTCGGATTCGCCCTTCTGGTTCTTTTTCGTAAAGAGGTTTCGAGAAAGACTTAATTTGACAAATAGGGCTTTAAAATCGTTAAGGCTCCATTTGGCAAAAGGAGACTTAAAATGTTTTGCTTAAAATCTACCCCAATTAGAGACGTCGGATTCGCCCCATCTGCTGCTAACCCTAAAATTAACCCACGGCTACACGATTGTATGTAAGGAGATACACTCCGTCATCAGCAACACTTTATTTCAGCTCCACGGGTGATACAGTTCAGCTTCACATCTGCTACAGTTAATTCCTGTAGCTGGCTTTCCCCTAATATAACTGATGTATTTACCTATTGGAGCATTTTTGTGGAAGTAGGAGCATTTTCATTCTGATGTCCTTTGCTGCGCATTATTCCGTATTTGATCAAAGTATATGCATTGTGTTCCAATACTAGTTTATTGGATTGGAAAATTATCGCTACGACTGAGTTGTGAATGCACGCTTCAACTTTTCGTCAGCCAAACTTTAATTGTTTCTGGTGTGATAGTTCATGCCGAAATTGCTGTGTGACGGTATGAATTGTATGATGGGGTGGGGTTCGGGGTGTATAAAAAGAAATTGGTGAATATTCTTTTAAGTTTTGAATAGCATCTTCTAGCATTTATTTCCTGATAAGTATTGGTGTGAAACCTTTAACTTCAAAGTGACGTAGCATTGATTCTCTACCGATGGACTTTCTAGCAGGCTCCCTATCGACTCAATATGTGTATAAATTCCATCCAGATAATTGATGATTTATTGCTCATCAAAGTCTCATCTATGCCAGTATTTTTAAGCTGCTAGCATACAATAGTTTTGGTTTTATCGTTTCTGAATTTATTTCAAACGCCCATGATAGACCTGCGCATCCGTACACATTCCGTCTGTGCATAATTCGAATCTGTTGTGATCACTCAAACAATAACTTGGACATATATGTGATATATCATTGTTTGCTACAAGATTCATGACAAACACGGTTACGGATGTGGACGGGAAGATAATACGATATGTTGTATTTGTTAAACATCCTCCACTAAAATAATTTTCTTCCCCCAGTGATCACATTCCTCTTTTGGCAGATCAATCGTATTGCAATGTGCCTCCTTACGTTTTTACACTTTTTCTTCGGCAATTATTTAAAGTAATGGTCATACTACGTAATCGACGGTGATCTCTCAAAGAATTGATGAAAATTATTCACTTTTTCTTTGAAAGATCAAAATGAGAACAATATACGAACAGTTAATACTAAATACGCACTGTATATTAATCTCACGATTACTCTTATTAACTCTTAAGTCGTATTTACTTCAGGTTATGTCATCGTCGCTGCTAAAGGCATTTGATTGGCTAATATTCTCGTGGATAAAAGATGAAGTGAACTGACAGCCCTTCACCTGCAAATGGGGCTCGGTATTATGTTGCAATTGAACAGGGTGCTGACAGAAAACATTGTGCAGCATATAATTCACAATTTCCCGTTTTCTCTGTTCTCTTTTGTTCCTTTTCTTTTTTCAGGTATTTTTGCAGATGTAATCCATAAATGTTGAATAAAGACAACCCGACAATTTGAATTATAATGGTTAAAGTTTTCCATGATGTGCATAGCTGATACAGAGAATGGCCTTCAGACTATTTATTTTGTAAATAATCAGGTAGATATTTACAATTCGAAAAGCACACAACTAAAATCATTAATTGCTATTATGTACATATTTACAAAGACCATATTTTCCTATGTCCCGCAAATAGTTTTTCGTTCACTGTTTCGCAATTACTGTCGATTTCTGAGAGAGCGTAGGATATAAATAAAATTTCGAAGTGATTGTATTGCTGTAATTGTATATAAAATAAATTATCTAGATTTAGAGCGCAAACTATTACATACGTTATAAGCTGGAACATTTATCTTAATCAGATGGAGATAGCTTTCACTATAACTCAAGGTGAATATTTCTCAAAATAAAATTTTATTCAGCCGCTAAATGAAGAAATGTATATAATTTTTATTTTACTTATCGTAACCTATCTATTATATTTATTGCTGATCGACGAATGAATCTAAGCATATACAATATATAAATATGATATTTTGAGAAACATATCGCGAGTAAATTGCAAAATATTACATCTAATAAGCATTTTATTAATGTTTATCACTTATACTTTCAAGTCATCTTTGTAGAATGGGGTTCATTTGATCCTACACCTGTTTGTTTTACCACTAATTGGAAATCTATAATGGCTGATTAAACTGTATACTTTTTGCGAAACCCATCAAGGACGATAACCCAAACCGTAAGAGGTATTCTATACGTTGTCTTTTTATAAAAAGTTGGTATAATTTAGAAAATCGAAATCAATCAATAATTGTCATGAAAGTAGTATACTGCATACAACAGCAATTAAATAAGGACATGTTTGTCACCTCACACTCTTAAAAGAAAAACACAAAATAGCAGTAATATTTTGTATTTGTATTTTATATGTATTTTAAACCAATAATCCATCTGAATCTCATCCTAAGTTCTTCAAACCTAATTTTCACACTTTACATTAAAACATTTTAAAGATTTACAGATAAATTTTTAATATTAACCTTGGTGAAAGAAAACGTTACACGTTCTGCATGCTTTGTCATGGTGTTTGACTTTCGATGGAAATGTTACGTCATCGAATGTTTCCTAACTTTTTTTTCCTTTTCATGCGGTAAACTTTACCCATGCAGTGTTATTGTGCAAACATTATTGCCCGGTAAGAATCGGATTTTTTTAAAAAATCTCTTTGAACGTAAATTATCTTAAGGTCAGTGCGAGAGGATCATATTTCCGTATGTTTGAAAACAATTAATACCTCTTAAACATTAGCTTTTCGTTTAATTGTTGTCATACAAGACAGAACTATCAGTGCTTTGCAATATTTCTTGTCGAATTGAAAGGCCCCTAACGTGTTATGTCATAGGTCTTCCTGCTCATTCAAACGCAGCAAAAAAGCACCAGTTATGGAAAAAGAGAAATAACTCCATCTCAAGCGGAGATGCCATGAAAGAGTTTTGTCTCCTTCGCGATATGCATATAGTATATTTTAAGATTATTTATTGTTTCCTTTGGACAAAACTGATGTTCATTAACACATAATTCGATAAAGATATGAAAAGTGAAGAAAAACACTATAATAACACACTATAATAATAAAAACATAATCTTCACTGTTAACAACGAAAAAGCTTACGAAGAAACATCAATGAGTTAGTATTACACTAATGTTTCCTTCCTATTTTCTTTATTTCTGTACTTTCCGGTGGTGGGGTGCGGGAGATATTATAAGGCGCTTTTACACATCACAGACATCTCACCTCTGTGTCCACATCTCGTCTCGGCCAATCTGGGTTCGTGAGAGGCTTGTCAGTAGTTTCTTGTAGGTCTGTGCTACTTACGAAGAGACTACTCTTCCACCAAATATTCTGACAGCCATCGATAGCCTGTCATGACCTGAAAAGTCCACAAAACAAACACACTCTGTGCATTTCACACTTCAGTAAGATGTTTGGTGAGGTCAGGTTCACGTGAATCAATACCATGCTAGAAACGTTAGTAACCGGTGGCCTAGTGGTTAGAGCGTCCACCCGGAAGCGGGAGGTAGTGGGTTCGATCCCCCGGCCGAGTCATATCAAAGACTTACAAATTGGTACTAACAATCTGCCTCACTTGGCGCTCAGCATTAAGTGTTTAGTGTGTGGACTGGTCGGCCTGGTGTCAGGATAATGTGACTGGGTGGGACATAATGCTACATGTCTGCTGCATGATGCCCCAGTGCTAGACATCACTAATAACTGCCTCATTGTAGACATCGTAACGATATGACTGAAAAATTGTTAAATCCACGTTAAAAATCCTAATCAAACAACAACAAAAAACATTAGTGGCACACATATATACAAATAAAAAATCAAAGTATGTTAAGTGCATTAACTTCAGAAAAGTTGAATTGAAATAAAATAAACAAGTAATAGGTGAATGTGAACAAATTGTCATCCATTATTTATGCGCAATCACAAATAATTCTTGTCAGTAGTTTCTTGTAGGTCTGTGCTACTTACGAAGAGACTACCCTTCCACCAAATATTCTGACAGCCATCGATAGCCTGTCATGACCTGAAAATTCCACAAAACAAACACACTCTGTACAATTAGTCATCAATTATTGCTGCACAATCACATAGCTGAAGAGCACAAATAATTCTTTTCAAACAGCTACAGAGTATTGAATTTCTCCTTCCTTCAGACGTGGACGTATGAAAACGATGCTTGATCATTTTCATTTTTTTTTCTTCAAAGGTAAATTGAGGAAAGACTAACCAATAACGCACTGGTTAATTTTTATATGTTTTGTAATTCATTCATTGTATTTTCATAACCTTGTAGTGCCTACTGTGGCAAAATTATTTTCCCTCTATTTTAATACTTGCCAAAATTAGTTCCCGTTGGACTGGTTCATGTTGTTTTTTCAAGGACATGGGGAATCCACTCTGGTCTCCCACCACTACAACATTTAAAGAATTTTTAGTTACAATATATGGAAATAGATAAATATATGCCGCCATTATCTCTAATGCATGTGCTGCAAATTCCAACAACTTGACCTTACACTTGTCACTCTGTAAGAACTGCCTAACATACATGTATGTGGAGCGTCAACAATATCAATAGACTACAGTGAGAATAGTGTTCATCGAAATTATGGAAGTTGTAAAGGCATCATAACTCACTAACAGATGAAGTGACTCTTTGACCATGTCGTAAAGGCGTGTAATTTGCAATTGTACTTTTTCACTATCAGATAAAAACAAACTTGACATAGAATTATTCTTAGTTTAAATTACAATAATGACATATATTTAGGTTGATTTTAGCAAGTCATGATAATGGGAACAATTGCATGGAACCATTGCATGACAGTATATTGTGAGGAAAATATCAACAATCTTGTATTGAATATTAAATCCAAATATAGCACAGGCGATGGTGCAGAGTGTACCGTTCGTCTGCGTTATCAAACAGTGAATTAATGACCATACTGAGGTCGGAATAAATGAACATTATCAACAAACAAAATGATCAAATATTTAATATAAAATCATTAACCATTTGATAACCACATATTGCTCTGTCAGGCTGAGACAATTGTTTATAGCTAGCTTGTTCATGATTTATTTTAAGGTCATGTCAGAAAAACACCACCTCTCTCTCTCTTTCTCTCTCTCTCTCTCTCTCTCTCTCTCTCTCTCTCTCTCATTTATAATTTTCCTCCTAAAAAAATAGATGTTCTTAGTAACTCAAGTAGATACTAATCATGAAACTCCTCCAATTATGGACAATGGGAAATAACCCCAGAAAAAGCTGAACTGTCATGAAATGGTCTTGCAAGAGTTTTTCTCCATTATAAATATATTTATATGTGAATCTATCTCGAAGCGAAATACAGTCTAATTCTAAGTATGATTTGTGGGTTCCTTTTAATTAAACTGGCATTGATTATTTATTCCCTGTTTGATGGGCAGACGGTGATAAAGTAAATAACATTTTTAATTTGGAAAAATATATAACCTTCCAAACGTACAAGGAATAAGAATGAACATCGATAAGGGATGAGTATTATTGCACTAATATATTTTTCTGTATTTCCTTTAAAATAACATGGAGAAACTGGAGCCGAGGGGATTAAGGCGATCGCCTTTAAAAATCACTGACATCTCACCTCTATACCTCTGTCAGCTTGAATTTAACATTATACTCTGCTAACGTGGGTATGTGAGGAAGCTTGCCAGTAGTTGAGTTCATGTGGGACAGAGGTTCTTCCCAATAGTTTCCCTGGTTCTTCAACCCGATATAACGGTACCAATTGTACAACCCTAGGTAGGCCAACCTTAAGGTGAAGGGAACATTGCATTCAGAAATAAAGAACAACACTAATTGTGATTGGTGCATTATGTAAGAGTTGTACTTTCTGTTATGCTTTAAAAAGGTAAGCCTCTTGGCAACATGTGAGATTAAGTTTAATCATATCTAGATCATATTTTGTATTCTTTATGAATATTTTAAAATGTGGTACACATGGTTACAACTGGGTATGTTGTGACAAGATAACCCTTACCCCTGTCTAGTTATGCAGAGTTATCTCTCTTAAATGCAGTGGAGTACCTGGGTTTGATCCTTGTCAAATTGACAATCGAAGATTATTCTCTGTGAACGTGTGTGACATGCATGCTGAAGTAGGATAGACAGTATATTTGTTTCACAAAACAATAGCACTGAGATCTATGGGAAAACAATTGGAACCATGATACCTCCACCAAGTATACTGAATAACATATCATGTATTGAAAAATCGCGTTAAACCCACCACAATATATACTTTACATTTACATTGCATGTATTTATAATATGTTTATAAAGTTCAAGTTCGCGTGAGTCAAGACTATCTTCTACTGGTTAACAATAAATAAGCTCACACGTAGAAATAATATCAGAATAGGTTACGCGGCATTGTATTGAGGGGGAAGGATCGAAGTTGAACGACGTAACCGATTAATTGGTGACTAAATTGCAATAAATGATAACTGTATGCGCAGACAGCTAGGGAACACAACTCATTCCAATTAAACAAGTATATAGCTTGTCCTTACTTCAGATCTGTGTCAATTAAAAAAAAAAACATTCTTGTTCCGATTGTTCATTCATTTATAAGTCCTGAACTTCAACGGTTGATTGAGAACACGACGAGCCGATATCTGTTTGAACTTTTAATATATTTTGTAATTCATTCATTGAACTTTCAGAAGCTGGTATTGCTTACTACGGCTAAATTCGTTTTGTCTTTTTTAATACCTGATACCGTTAGTGCACTTTGAAGTAGATCAGACTAGGGTTTGTTTTTCAATGGCATGGGGTGGGGGACAGCCATTTTAATCAGATGTGTATCTCATTATGAGGCTCATACACGGGTTCTACAATTATAGCAAACAGCATGTAATTAAATTTTAGTCACATGAAAACAATTAACGGCATGCCAACATAATAAACCGCAGTGA
The DNA here is from genome assembly GCA_030141615.1 of Unio pictorum. Lineage (NCBI taxonomy): Eukaryota > Metazoa > Mollusca > Bivalvia > Unionida > Unionidae > Unio > Unio pictorum. Next base: position 3,362,712 of record JARLTB010000250.1, read on the forward strand.
AAATAGTGTCCATTATTAACTGAGGGGCATAACTCTATCAAAATTCGTTAATAAATGTATTGACAATTCTGAATTATCTCTCTTTGACTGTGTCTTAAACGCGTGCCATTTTACTTAGCAATAGCACACGCTAACACATTTTGCGAGTAACAGTCCTTAATATTACAACCATGACATTGATTTAGCATGATTTAAGCAGATCATCATAATAATATATCTAATGGGGCCAATTTGGAATTAACATATATATGGTGATGGGATGATATTCAACATTGGATAGTGAATTGCCAGAAAACAGAAGCGATGGTGGAGTGTGTCTTTCCAAGCCATGTTCATAGAGGGGGAGGACACAAAATATGAAGACCGTATTACATGAGAAGAAAACAATTGGAACTGTTTGATGAAATTGATCTGTGCTCTTCAGCTAAATGTGTATTAAACTATTATTGACTGTTATTTGATCACGATCACCAAAACATATGTTTACATCGTTTAAGTTCAACCCTCCAATTTTTCAGTATACTATAAGCTATACATGGCAGACAGTATATTTGTGTGGAAGTAGAACAAATCTAACCCCGGAATGAACCACCGACTCACTGACCACCCCCTTCCTCCACTAATCCAACCCATCCCCAATATTTGCAGAAATAAAGTAAATACAACGTTCTTTCTCATGCCATACAGATTCTTTGTTTGAAGGATATATATTGTTGCTATGTAAGTTATATTTCCCTTTCCATCTTTATCTGTTTCTTTGCTGATCAAACAGTGAATCAATGAGCATACCAAGTTTTTTTTAAAGAAATAAACCGTAAATAAGGGTATATATCCAGGAAACAAAACTCCTTCAAGATTCGTTCATGGCATCTCCGCTTTAGCCTTGGTTATTCCTTATTCCTCTTCGTCCATAACAGGTGTCGTTTGATGCCTTATAATCACTGAGCCCATTATTTGATAATGTTATCTTGTACATTCTCTCTCTCTCTCTCTCTCTCTCTCTCTCTCTCTCTCTATATATATATATATATATATATATATATATATATATATATATATATATATATATATATATATATATATATATATATATATATATATATATATATAAAGTTTTATTAGCATCTTTGATTTCCTAGTTGTTTATCCTGCATACAATAGTATCATTGGTATTCTTCAGGTGCAAATTTATTTCATCTTCTTCTTAGCAATCCCATACAATGTTTAACTGATAAGGAACTTCATGGCAGTTTCCGACTTATAAAGGACGCAACTCTAGATCTGTCATGCCAATCTCTGCAGTACCATAGGCAGCATTATATGGTTTTCACGGCATTTTCAACACACAGTGAAATGGAACTAAGTGCTTTTTAATAACGACTAACTGATGCAGGCGATTGAGTTAGGATGGGTTTTCTAACATCCACGACCAATGGATTTTGAGTCTACTACGGGGCCTGATATTGCTCTGCTACTGGTTGCAGGCAAACGCAACAAAAACGATGTTGGAAGCTCATCATGTTGGGCCCATCCTAAAATGACTGAAGCATTCATTGCAGTTTATAAAATTCAAATCTTTGAATGGGGTGAAAATTAGTTTGTAATTCATAGACTTTTATTAAAAACTATTCCAATTAGTTTTCCGAATCAAGGTTACTTCGTACGGATCAAAAGTAGTGTATTGTAACTTGTACAATTCTTTATCGGCTCTATGTGTCTCAAACAACAAACAGTGTTGACAACTCCAGAAAAGTAAGAGTTGCATCGTCAACTTTCTTAACGACATTGCAATTAATCAAAACATAGGAATACGTAAGCCTATGATGGACCCACAAATACATTGTGAGCAAATCCTGTTTCTTCCGGCATTTATCACACGATGAAACTGCCAATTTTTATATCTAACACCAACAAGCACTTCTTGTATCGGTAGATAGCAGACAACTAATAATAATACCATCCCGTTCTCTTAATTAACTCAAGGTAACTCTCGTTGATCGAAATCTTACCACACCATTATATTTTGGTATTTTTGTATACCGTCTGCGCATTTATTCACTCATAACTTAAACCACCGTAAAGATGTCTGTCCAACCCAGCCACCACCCCACCCCATCCCCCGCCCCGTCTTCGATTTAATTACCGTACTGAGCTGTTTATTCTTCTTTTATTATTTTGTTTGTTTGTTATTGATGACTACGTTTACTTGAAGTTTCTCCATTGCTTTGGATCTTTGTCTGCTTTACCACAGTGCGGATATTCCCATGTCCGTCTACTAAGGATTTAATGTAATATACTGGCTTTCAATGGCGCTCGTATCGTCGCTTACAGTTTAACTGCCAGTCATACATATAGTATAAGGGAGGACGACACTTCTCTCTTTTATCATGCGACCTATTTAAAAATCAACGCTGATATTTCAAGCTACATTTTGAAAAGGTAATACATTTGGCACCTATGCTTAGCTAAGGCATTCGACTTCATATGTGTATCCCAAGTTTGGCTTAGTAATATGCCTTTAAGGAATGCCAGACCATTTCCCACGATACTGATCAACGTGGTCGTGATCGATCCCGCTTAATATGCCAGAACAATACGCTGAATGGAATAATGCCTTCACATTGGTCAGCTGAAATTAAGTTTTAAATAATTGCAGGATGTCAATTTATTTTAACCAATGAGAGGACAGTATCGCATCCAGCGGGATTAACTTGCATATTAAGCGGGCACGATCACATCCATGTCGAGCATGTCTTTGAGTTCTCTTTTCCTCTTTCAGCTCGCTGTCGAAGATCTCCTTTGGTAATCTTTCTTCTATCATCTTGATGACGTGCGCTTTCCATCGCCTCTGTGATTCCATCAGCAGAGCATGTGACTGTGAGCACTTCATTGTCTTGAAAACTGTCCTGCCATTTTATTCTTATCAGCCTCATCCGGCTCCCCATGTAAAAATGTTTCAGCAACATGATTTGGCGTCGTCTGTACTGCATTCAGTTTTGACGTACATACGACAGGGTCGACAATACGGTGGCATTTTAGACATTCAGTTTTTATTTTAAAATGATGTCTCTTCGCCTTCACACATTTACGCGCAGTCTATCAAAATCCACATTTGATTTAGCGTGGGGTTTCATCATTGATACAACAAGATAAGATTTATTTAAGGTCGGAATGATTACAAAACAACAATTCAAGATAGGCTCCATGAGGATTGTTCTAAAGTAAACCGACATTACCTAAAATAAATGAGTCATTAAAACAAGCATGATTTTGTAAAGAATACAAAAAAACAGCATAATGCATAAATAGAATTTGAAGAAAAACACACAGTGCGCAACCAAAAACATTTAAAACTAAAGCATTTAAAAGAAAGAGAAGTGATTAAAGGTGAATTTGATATACGGATACATTAAAACCACAGTTTATGATAATTTTTACCAAAATCGAAATGATATGGATTGCGCGTGACAGTTTGCTGCCGAGATAGATGAAATGTCAGTAAGGGATCGACCATTTACTGTAATGGTATGTTCCATGTAATGCTTTCTTAGTTTATGATCGTGCTTCCCAGCAAAGAACGTGTTAGATTTGTCAATGACTGGGTGTTGAATAGCATATTACGGAATGATGCTCAATCTAAACGGAGTGTTCTTGATATAGTGTAGGTACTGGATAGTAGATAACCAAGGTTTGGAAAGTAGATAACTGAGTGTTGCCGTACTTTTAAGTAAGTGTTATTTTAACATTAAATTTTCCGTTATAGAGCATAGAGAACCATACTGTTGAACCCCCCACTGATATGTTTCAAAATCTCACTATGAAATATAGATAATAAATGCTTATAGCCACTATGCAGAAGGTAACCATGGTGTGGTGATAGTAGAATGTAGAGTATTGGATAGTAGATGACTGGGTGTAGGTGACTGCACTTGCTGGACAGTAGGTGTCGAGAATTGGTTATTACACGTAGCATGATGATCGTTTAACGTAAGGTGCTGGGTAGGAATTAATGAGTATTGGTCACTACATACACCAAGTTGATGGTATAGTGTGCTATATGAGTCACTAAAAAAGGCATATTCATGCCCGGTCGTATAGTTTGCGCGGGGACCAAAGCAGCCGCCATGCTCGCCTTGCCTTAAGGTTGGTCCTGGGCATGTTGGAATGGAAGTGCAAGGTATCAATCACTAGACAGGGCATGTTGATAATGTAATGTGCTGTAGATGACTAATGGTTGGTTAGTATATACAGCGTGCTGTGAATACTTGATAACAATGTAACATCATTAATTAGTTTCCATCCGAGGTCTTAAGTTCCCATATGATGACAAAATCTTCCAACATTTAAAAAGTTTATACAACTACTCTCAGCATCATAGAAACCGAGTAACTTGTGACATAATACAATATTTTAGATTAAGAGCAAACAGTCTCATAACGTAATACCTCTATGAATATACGTTTCAAAACGGAGACCTAATAAATGGGCCCAGAAAGTACCTATACATTTAAGTCCTATTTAGCATGAGTCACCTGTCTGAGGCTTTTACTAATGAAAGCTTAATGCCTTTCCCAAAGTACAAAGAGACTCCCATGCCAAGTCGGTCTGCATGGATACTGAACTCCATACTGTAAAATCGCCTGTATGTATTTTCCCTACGTCAATCAACTATGACAACACGTCTGTACGTGAATAATAACGAAATATTTCCAAATAATTGGACCCAATACAGTACTTTGTTTATTCTCATGATTTGCTAATCTGAGCCTAATGTATTACTTAATCGTAATTTAAAATAAGTAAACTTTGTCATGAATGATGTATTATTAACATATGTTTATGAAAAACGGAAAACAGGCTATGGTTTATAGCGTCCTTCAACAGTCAAAACTTCAGTTCCAAAGCTGCATAGTTTATCATTATGCCAATCATTTCAATTTAGAAGATAATTAAATATTGTATTTAGTCCGCAATTATATGATGCCTAAATAAAAGTAATCTGTTATTAAAAATTTTAAAAAAACAATTCAAAAAAAAAAACACAAAATAATTTTAAAAAGCAAAGATTTAAAAATCTAAAATCTTCTCCCTAAACATGAAGATGAAACAGTTTTCTTACGTTGAAAAATTATAAAACAGCTTTTATGTTTATACTTCGCACTTCTTATGGAAAGATGGACAGCGTCTGCACACGTATTCTTTGATTTGTTTGTTAAGTCTTGAAAAGAACTAGTATGAATTATATCTTGAATCTTATCAATGCCTCTTAAAGAACAAATACAATGTATTTTCTGAAAATATAAATTCACACTTCTAAAAAAAATGATTATGTGTTTTATTCGTTTCGTGAAACATGCTTCAATACTGTAAACCATGAACGGTACTTTAACTAGTAAAACAATTTAAGTACAGGCATCTTTCAGGATTCAGATCATAATTCTAGTTGTAATATAAAATAAAATAAAATGAATTAATATTTCAAATGTTATTATTGTGGAGGGAAAAAAACAGTTTTCACAATTGTCTTTTTTGTTTTAAAATTTGTATTTATGTCTTATATTTAAGTTCCAAACAATCTGAAAGAATGCCAGTTTCTGCAAAGACGAATTCGAAACTAAGAATAAGCCCAGATTTCCGTTTTAGGTTGCTGGTGAGAAATTTCATAAGATACGTTGGCGACTGTATTTAAATATAGATTGCCAATGCAGTGTAAAGTATAATTGGGTTGATTTTATTAAACCGAGTAGAAAAAAGTAATTCACATAGGGGTAAAATGAATGATTCAGCGTTTTTGTTTGGAGCATCCGTTTAGTGCAGTGGAAAATGGGTGTACATTGTAACTAATTCATTTGATCATAAAGCAATAATAATAATAATAATAATAATAATGCTTTATATGGGCATAGTGGCCGATTCATTAAAATATGGCAGATAGACGCCGACTGTGTATGATAGCGCTGTGTTTTGAATAAAATATTCTTTGCATGTGTATGATAATAGTAAACATAGATGAATTTAGTTTGAGCCATCTTTTGTATGTTACAAACTTAAAAGCACTGTGATACTGCAGCTTACCGGTTGATGCACGAACAAATGAGCTCTTTTCGTTTTAATTGTCTTTCTAATGCTAGTCTGGACTGGGACTACAAAACATTTTAATCATAGACACTCACTTCTGTCAGTACAAACAAGAAAATATATTGACACTACCCGTTCTAATTCTACATAGCGTTAATTTGTAGTAATGGGTTGAGAATTGTCAACAATTTTTCTTTCTTGCTGACAATCGAATGCCATTTTTTTAATATAGTGTTCTTATTATTCTCCTGGAGTATCAATGTTTCAGAAGCATATAATATATAGTCTGCCATTTAGCAGTATTATTTGGTCGTCCATTAATTATGTCAACAAAATAGGGCGGAGGGGGGTTGAAGAAGTTTGACAATTGTTGACTTGGGGGAGGGAGGGAGATAAAGATAAATTGAAGTTAACAATGTTATTTTTTGTACAATAAATGTAATAAATAACAAAAATAGGAAATTAGTCGGTGCGTTGGTATGACACAAACTCGCTCGCCCGTCAACAGTCCTAAACATGTTGAGCTCTTCCCAAGGAAGTCATAGTCATGCATCATCATATTTTGTTTTTAATCAATGTAGATTGTAGGCAGATTAACCACATATGGCATTAATCTGAAGATGTTTGAACGTACCTGCACAATCTCACCTCTATGTTGCTTCACAAGTCAAGTTCAAGAAGCATGTTCAACAGCACCGAAAACGCAATCTTGGGCCTAGGCAATTACCACATGCTCCTCAACCACAAAGAATTCTGCCAATGTGAGTGGCTGCCAAAAGACAGAGAGAGCTGAAGAAAATTATTATTGCTCATGGAGAGATGTTAAGCGCAGAATGGTTACATGAAGATGCTGTTGACTTGTCGGGTGTATCTGTTCTACAAGAAATTAATGAATCGGCCACTATGCCCATTATAACAAATGAGGAACATTTGGCTTCCCCATGGGAAGATGATAGAAGCTAGAATATAAAGTATCAATTTTTTTCATGAATTCAGAGTGTTATAGTCAATTTGAACTCTGTTAAACAAGTTTTAAAAATATGTATTAAAATTTATTTGTAGACCTTTTAATTTACATAATTCTGTTTTTAGCATAAAATCCAGCCGTATAAAATATTGTTAGTTTGTAGGGAGGGGTAGAAAAAAGTTGACATATTTTTATTTGGGGGGGTCACTGAAAGTCTGACAGTTGTTGACAAGGGGGTGAGGGGGGTAAAAAATTGCCTAAAAATTGTTGACATAATTAATGAACGTCCTCTATTGGTTGTTTTCACTGACGTCACAATTGAGTATGCAAACACCCACAATACAATGCATGCACACAAAATGCCGCAATTTAATTGTCATCTTGAAACAATATTTCCTGATAATGATTTTCGGGATACAATATCAGTCAGGAATTAAAATTTCATAGCATGTAATTTATGCTAGAATATTTGTGTATAAATACTTTGCCAAATAAGATGTGTTTGTGCCAAAAGACAGTTGACAAATCAATTTAATTAGTATGGTCAAATATTGTGTTTGTGGTGGAGATGGACATAGGATGATGCTGAATGAAAGCTATAACCGTTCAAACAAGTGTCATTATCAGTGTATTCAAACGAACAATTGTCTAACGGAACATGACTTTGTGTTGAATGTTAATATGAGGTATTCCTGAAATGCTTTTAGAAATATGAAATTGTATATTAAAAATTAGATTTTTATCTTTGAATGGTAACCAAATTATTGATTTAAACCCATCAAAATTGAAAATCATTACATGTTTCTACTTATTTGTGTATCCATTTGTTTATGCAATGTTTATTGATCAATCTATTTGTTTATGAAACAATACCAAAGATGGTCGAAATTAAATATATTTTACTTGAAGAAAACAAGTAGAAAAGTCACACATTCGATCTCGTGCATTTTAAATACTTCTGATTACTGTGTACTTGCTAGGCTACATTTTACGCTTTTTTTGGCAATAAATGTCACACATGTAAAGTCATTATTAACTATAGGCTATACATGGTGGCCATTATTACTGGCGGAGGAAGAACCCAGGAAAAACCCTGGAAAGAACCACTGACCCACGAGAAACTACTCTCACACTTTCTCACATACCCACATTGGCCAAATCTGAGACTTGAACACATGTTTTGGGGTTACGGTGTCTATGCTTACAGCCATTCCTTGTGTGAGCATCATGGAGTCACTAAGTTGTATTAACATTGTGACACAGATCAAACTGTATAATGTCCTAATTAAACCATTAAGTGACAATCCCAGACAGGTTAGCTAAGACAGAGATTACATACAGAGACAAGACGAAATAGGGTAGCAAAGATCTTAATTTGTTTAGTCAAATGGGTGAACAATTTTAAAAGCATTTATTATAAATTTTAATTTATAACATTTTCATCTAGTTTTTTTTTAAAATTACATTTTCATATGTTTTTCATACTTTCTTTATGAATTTGTAGTTAATGATTTGGAAACAAAAGTAAATATTTGTATATGTCAATTACATTTTAAAAAAATCAGCGACCTACAGGCTGGGTGCCATTAAATAAGCTAGACGTGCCATCCTGCATGTCGTACAGGGTTACTAATGGAGATATCAGCCACACTGGTTTATTAAGTAGCATTTCTTACTGGGCTTAAAAACGGTGAAGGTTCAGATCCAATGATCGGGTCAGCTGCCATGGTAAGTCTTTGGTCAAGGCACTTTTTACTTCAGTTGTTTCAACAATAAATAACCAAAATGCATTTCTTTGCCATAGAGTTTAGAAATGAAATTTTTAAAAATCTTTTTAGTGGATAGCTTTTTATACATTTTAATTCTGATTTAACAGAAGTTTTCTTTTCTTTTCACCATGACATTACGTTAGAGGTGGTCACTTTTCAGTCCAATTCTATCAGTATGACATTACCCTAGAGATGGTCACCATTCAAACCCAATCTGTCTGTGCAACATTACCTTAGAGATGGCCACAAATGAAAAACTCATAAAGGCCTTTGAGGCTTTGAAGGTTTTCCAGGCTGCCACCCTTAATGTGGAAGATGTTCTTAAGTAAGTACTATTAGAGATAGTTTCTTTATGTCATTCCCTTATATACCACTCCCTTGATAACTCACATCCTTATAACTCGTGAACCCGCTTATACTGTGGGGTCATGTGTGGATCCCTATATGTTAAACTAGATGAAAATCAAGATAAAAGTTGGTAAATGAAACTTGTTATATTGCTTGTTTTATTCAACATTATGAAATATCAAATTTAAAAATCGGTAATACAGCTTTTAATTTTTTTTCTTCAAATGACATTCCTAGTACGCCACAAGTAACTATATGGAAGTAAAGTTTGATTAATGAAAATGTCATGTTGAGTGGAGGCAGTACTTGAATAAATAAATACAAATTAAATTAAAAAATTTCAATTGAAATTGTATTTTAGTTCTATCTGTTCCTTTTAAGTGTAATCGTCATAAATGCAATGTGTCCTCTTGTAGGCCAAATTAAACGTAAAATATATAAATATACCATAATGGCTATGTCTGCGATCGTTTCTTTAAGAACCTAATTAAGTACCGACCATATTTTAATAACTGACTTGTGGAAGTATTTGTTGTATTATTCCACTATATTAGAAGCTGACCCCCTTTGTATTATCACTTTAATTATGTCTTTTGAATCAAATAAAGGATGTGGAATAAAAGAAAATCCTTCAAACTTAAAATCTAGTGGACGTAGTCGTATGTCAGGTGAACTCATTTCATTTGATCAATCAAACACTGTTATAACGTTATTGTATATATAACATAGACTACCTTAAATTAACTCATTCCTTTATAACTGTGATCAAAGATAGCAAGGCAGCATAGCAAACTGAATACTTGATAAAATAAGATATGGATCATTGTGGGCAAGTGAGTTTCAGAGATTTATTGAACTGCAACTTAGAGATATCATCAAGGATGAAAAGAAGTTTTATAATAATAATAATAATAATAATAATAATAATAATAATAATAATAATAATGAGGACTTTGTATAGCGCCTAATCTTTAAAAGCTCTAAGCGCTTTACACCATCAATAATGATATGACTACACTACAGAACAACAAATGACAAAAACAATGAAATTGGAAAACATAAAAACATGCTGAAAATATATAAGATACAAAACTTGATTAGGTCGCTAAGTTTGTCCCTGCAGTCGAAACAGGCTAGTCTTGAGAACACTCTTAAAAGGGACCACTTTGTCTTTGTGTCTAATTTCAATGGGCAATTCGTTCCACGTCGCCGGGCCCTGGTATGCAAACGAACGTTGTCCATATGACTTTGTTTTCACTTTGGGAACAATGAGTATACGATTATCAGAAGAAGAGCGTAAGGATCTAGCTGGTGTATACACATGGGTGAGGCTGGATAGGTATGTTGGACTGGAGTCTGTCATTGAAATACAGCACAGAGAACAAATTTTGTGTTTGATTCTGTATTGAATTGATAGCCAGTGTAAGGTATAGAGCAGTGGTGAGGTGTGCTCTGATCGAGGTACTCTAAAGATGATCCGTGCAGCTGTGTGTTGAACTTTTTGAAGTTTCTGGAGTAAATATTGTGACGAACCAGACAGAATTGAGTTACAATAGTCCAGTCTTGAAAGTACTAATGAACACACAAGTGTTTTAGTGGCATCAACTGAAAGATATTTACGAATGGAACTGATGCGTCTTAATTCAAGATATGCAGCCCTGCAGATGTTCATGACATGTTGGTGCAATGTGAGAGTACTGTCTTGAGTAACGCCTAGGTTCCGTACTGACTGTGAGAATTTAATGTTGGTGTTGCTGATATTTATTGTCTGAGGTAACGGATGTGGATGAGAACGTCTTTGTGTTGTGATCAGAATAGCCTCAGTTTTATCATCATTCATCTGCAGCTTGTTACATGTCATCCATGATTTCACATCCGAAATGCACTTCTCTACTCCATGGATGGTAGCATCAACTTCAGTTGGGTGGCTAGACTTGTATATTTGGGTGTCATCAGCGTACAGTTGGTGCGACACTGGGTGATGATCTATGACACTTGAGAGCGGTTGAGTATACAGAATGAAGAGAACAGGTCCAAGAATGAAATCACAAAATCAATATTGTACTAACTGAACAATACAAAGATTGAGTTTCGACTTAGATGAATGTCTCATGAAAGAAATGTCACATGTTTTTGAAAGAAAAGAATCTTGTTTGGTGGTGTATCAACATTTAGTCTGGTTCCCTGTTCTAATGACTCCCAATTTGGAAGGATAATATTAAACACCACTACGGGAACCAGACTCATCAAGAAAACAAAAAAAAAAGTGACATAATACACATATTTTTCGCATACATGTGATGGTTGCTGAAACCAGTTGGAATGATCTTTCACATGTTGGACATTTTGAAAGTAAATGTTATTTAAACAGAAGAGCAAACAACTTCATTAGAAAAAGCAAAATTATTACAAATTATTATCGATGTGATTGTAAAATAAGAATTCAGCCATTAAACAGCCCACATCCCTAATGCTGCCCTTGTCCCCCGCCCAGTATTCTCGATGTCAAAGCAAACTTTTCCAAGTTTTGGAGTTCCTTCAGTAACTGGCACCCTCGCTTATGGGGTGTTCACCAGTTATTATGTGCTTTTCGGAGAGCGACGTATGTAAGGTAAAGTTGTTTTCATTTGTAACATGCACAATGGAGACAATGTTAGCATATCTCTATGCTACTTTAATATAATGTGGCTGACATTTCTTTGAATACTGTAATTGTGGAAATCGTACATGATCTAAGCATATAGTAAAACAAAATGGATGCTCCCATGTGCTTGACAAATTAACCAGAATTAATCAAACGTACACTGACTTTAGCAGTTATTAAAATCAAGAAAACAAATTTTGCTGAAGTAGGCAATAGCAGCTTCTGAATGTGCAATAAATGAATTACAGAATGTCTTAAAAGTAAAAAAAAAAGTTATTTCTTTTTTCTACAATTTACCTCTGAATTCCAGGAAGTGAAAATTACCATGCTGAGCTAGCAGTTTTTTTTTGTATTTGAGCTCATCTTAAGTGATCCCATGCTGTATACTCTAGAACCTAAATTGCACCTATCAATCATACATCAAAATAAAGGGAATTAAAAGTTCTTCTAATAACACCTAAAATATACAAAGTCATTACTATATAGCCAGTATAACCAGTGAAGAAATCCTGGGAAATTCTTTTTCTATAAAATTCTAACCCTATGCAAAATACAAAACTTTAGAGCACCACCTTACAGTGCGATCTCTGTTTGTGGACTCCATTGTGTTTGAGTTATCAGAGAAAGGTGTATAATAGAACACACTGGAATTTGATATATTAGGATGTATTCAGAAATAGTCCCCAACTAAGGGAGACAAATTTATTTGAGATACCTAAACTTAGTTGGTATTATGCATGTTCATGCCTAAAGATTAAAAAATGTATGGCCAGCCTAGTGCTTGAAACCAGGACCTCTCCATCTTTTGATGGGTGCTATATCACTTCAATTTTTCGAGGTAATGTACCCTATATATTTCTTGTACCCTTGCTTTTAAAAGATATATGCTAATATCTGCATCATCCATACCATGTAAAACTCTTGGCTTGTCTGATGAAGTAAAAATTAAAGGAATAACTTTTTGTTTTACTATGGCCAGCTCTGTACACATGTTCTTGTACAATTTCATGTGGAATGTTTAGATCAGAAATGAAACATAATAACCCATGTATCAATGAATTCCTGTAGGAATATATCGCCTTTGCATTCAGTTGATTTTCTTTGTTTCCCTATTGAAAGCAAAGATTTCTTTTTCTTCCAGGAGAAAGGAACAGCCTATTAGTAAAAAGGAGAAGATCAGTAATTGCAACATGGTGGCTGATTGCATTTGTGCACCAAACATGAATCAAGTCTATTAGTATATGTGCTTAGGGATTTGTTAGACATGGGATTAACATAGACTTGTGCAATTTTGTTCTGACTTGTATGGTTTTGTTCCAACTTATAAGGATTTGTTGAGACTGTTAAGGATTTGGTCTGTCATGTAGAGATTTGTTCAAACTGTTAAGGATTTTTCAGTATTTGTAATATTAATAGAATTATACAGCAATATTTTTGCAAATGCTGGGGTCTCGGAAGTTCTTCCTTATTCATCCTGTTTTCTAGTGATGCTTTAATACATACAATATAAGTTTTTCTTTAATACATACAATATATTCACCTTTCTGTATATAAAGTGTAATGCATACAGTTATGTATATAGTGAATTATTTTAAATGTAATGCATACTGTTATGTACATGGGGAATTATTTTATATGCAATGCATACAGTTAAGTACATTGGGAATTATTTTATAGGTAATGCATACAGTTACATACCTAGTAAATTATTGTATAATGTAATGCAAACAGTAATATATATGTTAAATTATTTTATAACATGTATTGTAAACAGCTATGTACGTGATAAATTATTTTTTGTCAAATGCATACAGTTATGTACATGGGGAATTATTTTATAGGTAATGCATAGTTACATACCTAGTAAATTATTTTATAATGTAATGCAAACAGTTATGTACATGGTAAATTATTTTATGTCAAATGCAGACAGTTATGTACACGGTGAATGATTTTATATGTTATGCAGACAGTTATATGGTGAATTTTATAATATGTAATGCAGAAAGTATGTACATAGTGATCTATTTTTATGTATTTCCTGCAATATTACACAGAAAACAGTCAGTTCCAGATTATTAGCTTTGCAACAAGATATAAGAACTATTGAAATGACAGTAATTTTCATTTGAACCAATTAAAGAAGGATAATAATGATAATAACAATTCTTTATTTAAGAGGGTAGCTTTAGTTAATATACACTATTGGTAGCCATTCTTAAGGTCATCTTCATTCATGCAGTATTTAAATATTTGACATGATTAATCAAAGTAATCTATAAAAAAATATTATTGCAAGGAACAGTTGACTCTTTTCCATATAACTTCCAAAATCAACCATGCAAATCCCTGTATCCAGTGTTCAGTGTTATTTGTCAAATGGTTGGCATCAGATTAGGACTAAAAACATAATTTGTGTGTGTGGTTTCATGCTGAAGCATATATTATTTTGCTGGAATATGATTTTCATTGCTCAATTAAATGCTTCCTCCATTTACAACCACTCTGAAGGCCTAGTGGTTAGAGCGTCCACCTCAGAAGCAGGAGGTCGTTTGTTTGAACCCCTGACCAAGTCCAAAGACTTACTAAAATGCTACTAACAGCATTAAGAGGTTAATGTTAGGACTGGTCGGTCTGGTGTCAAGATAATGCGACTAGGTGGGATATCATGCTACATGTCTACGGCATGATGCCCAAGTACTCGACATCACTATAAACTGTCACAGTGCAGACATCATAGCGATATGACTGAAAAATTCTTAAATTTTTTATTAAAACGCCTAATCACACACAGACACATACTTCATTTACTGTTTGTGAACCACAGTTGTGTGACCATTCTTTTGAGATAGGGCCAGAGATACTCGTCTGTATTAGCAGCAGGAAGGGCGAATCGGACAACTTTATAGAAGCGTCCATTTGGGAAACCAAGGCTTCCTCCAAACTTGTATAAAAAAAGCATTTATTTGGCAAACAAAGGCTTCCTCCAAAATTGTAAAAAAAAAAAGTTTTCTTGGGGGGGGGGGGCGCAAGTCGTTGTCGCGCTCTTCCTGCTGCTATGGGTTAAAAATCCTTTTAGGATTTCAACCGAATATTTGATCAAGTCCGATACGATATCGTGATCTCGGGTCATGCAAATTTATCATTACAAATCCATGTGGGATTGACTGAGCGTGACTAAAGAAATTTCTAAGGAGATTATAATCCATATCTCCACTGCACCAAGTCTGGTGAATATTTCGTAGTGTATGTGTATCAACTCCGTTGAATACAGCAAGAATATTACAGTTATCTCTGATCACTTTTTTCATTTGAGTGTATTGTTGAGTGACATATATCACGTGAGTGTTTTTATGCCTAACTCTGGAAAATATCCTAGCAGGATTCTTTTGATTGTCTAACATCACATCATCATATACAACTAAATTGTTAATACTTCCATCAATATCATCAATGCTTGGTGTTTCTTCAATATCGGTTATAAATTCAATAATACCCTCACCGTTGATTTCTGCTGCCTTTTCGTTGTAATCCTTTAACACTTCATAGCATCGCTGATCATCTACACTCGGGGCTATTAAATACATCTTATCCCATTTCATCCATCTCGTTATCAAATTAAGTAGCAGTTGTGTCTTGCCACTTCCAGATGGTCCGAGTATAATCATACGAATAGAATTTGGTAGCGCTGCATGATGCTTAACTGGTTCTCTTGTTTTTGTCGCCGAAAAATCAATTACATTCATGTTATTATAAATATATTATGGATCTATATTGTGTGAAATGTAAGAAGCGTACTGGCACAGATGACTTGACAACGGTTACAACTAAAAATAGCCGATCAGCACTTTCTGGTAAGTGTGTACAATGTAGTACAAAAAAATTCAAATTTGTTTTTATGAAATCTGCAGTTGATTTTTAAAAAAACGAGGAGGTAATATTGCAGCCAAGCTAGCTAAACTCCCAGGAATACCATGGGCGAAGTATCCAGGAGAAAAACATCTTCCAGGGTACAATTATTGTAGACCCGGGACCAGACTCGATATCAGACTCAATGATCAAAACCACCCCCGACCCGGTGAAAACCCAATAAACGCTATTGATAAGGAGTGTCATGCTGATGATGCTGCTTATAAAAGCAGTAATCTGCAACATAGACATATCGCAGATGTGAAATTAATTCATGCATTGAATTCTTTCACTGATAAATCCTTCAAAGAAAAATTAGCTTCATGGTTGATAAAATCGGCGATGAAGGGTAAATTGGTATTAGGTGCTGGTAAATAATAACAACATGGAATCTATTTATTATTCTCCATGAGGATACTGGAGGGGTAAAGCAGCAATTGGTAAACTCGCTAGCGCCGCAAAGGTGAAAAATACCACTGCAGCGGATTGGTTATCCAAACAGGCGAATATGGCAAATTTATCTACCACCGCCTAAACAAATTAAATACTCACATTTTGATGTGACCGTCCCTAATGAGGTTCATCAAGCTGATATATTATTTCTGCTGCATGATGGTTTTTACAAATACGCTAACCGTAGTTGATGTTACGAGTCGATACAAACAAGCAGAACCACTAAAGACAAAATCATCAACTGAAGTTGCTTCTGCATTTGAAAGGATTTATCGACGAGGTCCTCTGCATTGGCCAAATCTATTACAAGTTGATCCTGGCAAGGAATTTCAGGGTGCAGTGATTTCATCATAATGTCACCATCAGACGAGGACATACTGCACTACATCGCGACCAGGCAATTGTTGAACGATTTAATCGGACACTTGCTGAGCGGTTATTTGGATATCAATACGCGAAGGAATTCATCCAGGATAAACGATCTCGTGAATGGGTTAAGAGATTACCAGGCGTAATTACCGCGCTGAATAATGAGATTACTCGAACAATTAATATGAAACCTAACAACGCTATTAAAAAGAAGTATATACCTGTAAAACTGCAAAATGATTTTTCAAAACAACCAATACTCGGCAATGTCACTGTTAGATATTTATATGAACCAGGAGAGCTTGAAGGTGGCAAAAAAGGGCTACTGATCCTATTTGGAGTGTCACTACGCGTAAAATATAGAGTATAACACGATCTACGGGTAGACCGCCAGTCTATAGGTTAGATTCAACTTCTCAGCGTGGGTTTACTCGTGAACAACTACAAGTGATACCTGAGAATACTCAATTACCGCCGCGTGGTCTTAACTAGCACCTCTTCGTCTCTTGTATTCAAGACAATTCAGCATCACATTATCTCTGGTATGACCAATACTGTTATTTTTTCTGTCTACGGTAAATTGTCTAGTCTTTATCCGACCAACACCAATTCATTATACAATTGCAACTCTCGCAGTGATTATTCTGTTGTTCAGTGTGATTATTAATTCGGCATCAGTGTCAAATTCTGTATTATTTGTTTTTATCCTGTTGTTTATAACCAGATAGTTTTTTTCTGATTATGTCAACGCTGACAATATCACTTATTGTTGTGTCATTAGCAGCTAGAACAACTCTTCGAAGCTGATTTATTCTTCATACTCTGGACACCGCAAGATAAACTAAATTCGACCACTCGATGTGATTATCTATGATCCATACAATTGTATCTGATATAGTCAATCCCTGTGAAGAATGTATCGTCGCTGCGTAACCTAGCGTCCATAGGGATTTATCAGTGCGTAATGCATCTTCGACGACATTGATATCAACTAGCACAATATCATTTAACACTAAATTCTGCTTCTCACTTTGCCCAGGAATATCAACTTTGATATTCTTTTTTCATGTATCCATGGGTTTATAACACAGCGGTGTTGGAAGTGTTGCAAATTTTTCTTTATGCAAGTCAAATAACTTCATCTGAAGTGTGTCTCTGACTATCTTTCTACTTGCCACTATCAAATCGTTTGGTCTCCACGCTTACCAGAAATCATTTAATAAGGTTTCCAAAATTATTTCACGGGCTATTTCACATTGGATTCTATCCGGTTGTAATCTAGTTAGTTTATTGAACTCGCGTAATTGTTCATCAAGTGCTCTATGATCAGTATTAATTTCTTCGTAATAGTCTACAAAATTCTTTAGCCAATCATGTGGAGACAAACCGACAAATGGTGGTGGTTGACCATAATCGCCACACATGATGACTTTTGTATTCGCTAGAAATAGCCAATCAAGAAATCTTTGAAATACATCTAACGACACCGTGCATATATCATCCCAAATAATGACTTCAGGAATAAATTTCTCACCCATTCAATCAGGAGTCCATTCGTCGCCTTTCCATCGAAAGAAACTGTGATAAGTGCAAGCATTAATTCCTCGTTGTTTCATCTCTCTTGCAACTCTTTGGGTCGGTGTTAGCACAATCATTTTTGATGCGTTTCCACGAAATAATTCAATCGCACGAGTTGTCTTTCCTGACCCACCACAGCCGTTTAAGTAAACGGTTTTATATCTGCATATTTGATCGGCACACGACGGTTCATTAGATAGTTCTGAAATCTGATTATTTTTTCAAATATTTATCTTCAATTTTAACATCTGCTGTTTTGGAATAATCACACGGTATTTCCTTTTTAATTCTCCATGATCCCCAACTCTCGTCTGAATTAGTGAATTCAGCTACTGCTTCGTTATATTTTACGTCTATATAAAATGAATCAGTGGCAACTCTAACTGCTGATTCAGGAAATCTATTTATCATCGAAAGTAAATTAATATAAGCATAAGCCAGCATAGACGACCTTAAAATATGTGTATTGAGGATTTTCTCCATCTGTGTAAGTAGTAATTGTACCTAATTTGGTTCCATCGGACAAGAAAGCGTCTTTACGATCGACGTATATACCCCTAGATGTTACATCTGCGATTATAAAGTCGTATTCAGCATCATCTATAATCAACCGTGAAGAATATCGGTTATTGTCGTATTTTTTCCACCCTGAGTGAATTTACCAATTATTCTTCTACCAAGATCTTGTGCTTGTTTATTTCTAACTTCAAATATTTGCTTGGACTATTTCAAGATATCTTTTTTGTCGAGATCAGGGAATTGTTTTTTAGTTTTCATTTATTATACTATCTAGACTATCAGGTTGTGGTAACCAGACTTCAGTCTGTGCTCGATATGATATAATTGCTTCACTGACAATCAGCGATATCAGCATTTTAGAATCAATCATATACCGTAATAACACTATTGGTATCCAGTGTTTTTCAGATATGTGTCTTCCAAACCAAACATAACAGCATGTATGAAGTCCTTTAGCCAATTCAAATGATACCACACGAGCGAATCCAGTTAAATCAAAATCGGGTAGTGGTCCATTAATCGCAACACGAGTCATTTCATGTGTGGGATGTCCAAATCGTTTAAAGTACTTTACTTAGCACATTCTCCGTACCCGAGAAAACTCCCAGGATAACACACAACTATATCAACCGAAATAATATTTTCAGGGTCATATTTTGTATTCCATAATCCTCATGGTTATATTCAACGCAGCTTGATTTGATATCTGATAGAAATTCAGCTCTTGTTGGTTTACATGTGTTTTTCTTTCTCGCAAAATGAGCTGCAACCGACGGAATTGTAAAACAGTTTGTTAATAATTGTTCGTCGTGTTCTGTTGAAAAACTACCTGCTAGTTTTTTTTTCATTTCATTGTGCAGGGCTTCAGTACGGTATAATTCGCCATTGGGTCTTACAAAAGTGATCGAATTTACCCTCTTCGTCTTCACACTGACATAGAATCGTATTTACTTGACTGAGACATAAAATCAAATAAATTTTCTGTGTAATATTTTACGGTTCTATCCCGCGGAAATATTGTTACCGCAGGTGTCCACGCGTGTTCATTATGGTCAATAATTTTGATTGGAGCTCCTTTTGATTTATATTTCGATTCGTGCAATACTTCTCCTTTTATCGTCATTACTGATATTGGAAATCTTAATGATGTTCCTAATTTGGCTATATCTTGAATCGTTGCTCCGTTCTTCCTAACTGTTAATTCCCATTCCTTTTAATTTTTTTTACGTCAATTTGTTTCCACGCAACGCATTTGTGTTCTATTATTCATTCTGCTACACAATTCAGCGATGACAGTTTCATTGGTTTTAGTTTTTCAATACTCGGTTTATTATTTATCGGATAGATTTCATAAAGAACTGCTGTTACAGGATAAGATCTCTCGTACTACAGTTTGTCAATCCTAGTCAAAATTCTTGGTTTGGAATCAGGACTCACAGTGATAGTTCTTTTATCTTTCAAAATTGGTTCAAATTTGTCTCGAATAATCCAATTTCCCATTTCTGAGTGAATAATGAATTTCATTCTAAAAAAATACTTTTCTGGTCAAGATGTGAGATTAACACTGCTGCTCTTTCGTCGTTCATGGTAGCATCAACACTACCATCAATTCGAAATGTTGACCAACAGTAAGATGCTCCATCGCGCTTAAATTCATTAAAACAATCACGGATTTTACTTATCATGGTTCTATCACTTATTAGACTCATTGGTGTATCAGTGAAGACTCTATCAAGATTGAATTTATCAAGGCGTAATTTTTGATAATCTCTCGAACTCCTCCATATTATAATTAAAACAAGTATTTAAATAAAGAATTTATTATATAATGAATCATTGCAAATGGTTGATGATAGGATCAGTAACCGCATGTAACAAATCACGCAGAAAGAATTATGTGGATATCATTTACAAAGCGTTCGAAACGGGAGTTTTGGCCCAGTCCCTTGCATACGATGTGGGGTAAGTGTGAGAGGAAACCGCAGTTGTGTCTGAATTGCAGTGGTAAGCGATACAGAGAGTTGAAGCGTTACTATGATAAGAGAATCAAAAACTCCATCGATGACTCTGACAAAGTCATAAGAACACCTCAAGACTATATTCATAGATTCCAAAGTAATAATTTAACCAAAAAATGAATTAGACAAATAATATATAGTATATAAATGGACCAAGAATTTCAGCCACATCCCGTGATTACCAAATATGAAGCGTCTCGTGACGGTACTGTCAGAATCCGCAGACTGAAGAATCAAGTTGGTGTTGTGAGTAATCATGGATATCTTATGTTTTGCGCTGGAGGGAAAAGGTATCATAATCACAGAATCGTGTACGAGTGTTTTCATGGATTGAGATGGTATTGTTATTGATCACATAAATAATATTAAAACCGATAATTCTTTAGATAATCTACAAGCTATTTCTCAGTGAGAATACTAAACGAGGTGGGACTGGAAAAAGCTCGAAAAATGCCAGGCCTAGAAGATCATTTAATATAGAAAATAATGAAGAGAGGGTATTTCAATCAATATATGAAGCCGCTAGATATTTTGATATTTGTAGAGCCTCAGTACGATATGTTGCAGAAGAGGTATATCTACTTTTTCGAAGCGTTTTAAAAACATAATTCAATTCGTTTACGTATGAATTATGGGTCAAAATTTGACCCCCAATTTTTTGTTTTTGTATTAGAAATATGTATTATTATATATTAATTCTGAAAATATCAATGAGATCATAATTGAGATTTCAAACTTAAAAAATCAAGGAATGCAATTATGAGATAAATTAAATTGTGATCAGATTCTTTCTAATTTTTTCCAGATATTGAATATAGTGCTATTAATAATAAATATGTCTTACCAAAACGATACGCCTTTATAAAAAGAATACAAAATGTTATTCGCGACTCCCTTGTATTCTGTAACGATGTCATTAAGTTTGTCCCGTTATTCACCGTTGTCGAAAAAATCAGAAGGGAATTGGGGCAGCAATATGAAATCAAACGCACAATTAATTTGAGGGTTAAAACAATAAGGGATATTATCCGCCAAACCGAAAATGCCCCCTTGGTAACCTCAAAAGAGTAATGACAAGTTTTAGTTGTTCATGCTTATAGCAATAATGTGGACTGCACATCATGTACAATTGAAATTAGACACAAAGACACATACCTGTCTATTGTATACTTGCAAACAGGTATACGCTTATTCACCTAATGTGTATTTTTATCACTACACGGAAGTAATTGTCGGGGGTGGGTGAGAGCAATCTACGGATTTTTTTTATTTATTAAATGTTGAAATAATATTTTTTTTATTGATTTTTTGTCATTTTTATGATGTGTTTTTGGTCATTTTTGTCATTTTTGGGGGGGGATCATTTTTGTAATTTTTTTGGGGGTCATTTTGATACATTGGGGAGTTAAAAAGAGGGTTCCAATGGTCGATTTTCTCTAAGTGATTTATTTAGAGATTTTTCTCATTAAATATTATTTATGGTTAATAGTGACTTCACTGCATTTACATCGTACATTAATTGGAAATAGCTTGCAATTTTAATAATGGTAAACGAAGCACTAACGACTAGATTAGCGCGCGAAAGATTTTTCCTCAATTAAGAAATTAATTCTAATCCGCGATTCTGTTCGAGAAAATTGCAAGCGAGACAGAGTTTACAGTCTGATTTTGCTGCAGATACGGAACAGTTATTCAGACCAGTAACCACAGCAATCAAGGATGTAAAATCAGCCACTGAAAGAGCGATATACGGAGATATCCCCAAGGAACGGAAAAGGAAAGAAACACCTTACCTTCTGTGCTGGAGCAAATTGCACAGGAAACTGAACAAACAAAGGAATCTTTAAAAGCACTTCCTGGTGATATAATAACTGCAGTAAAACAACAAGAACAACTTGAATGACAACTTCAAAAAGAAATTGAACAACAACGGGGCGATATTGATATTACTCCACCACTTGAACAGCAAGGTGCTATTGCAAGAAAAGACTATTCACCCGAAAATATATTTACAGTTGATGCGTTAAAAAGAATTAGAGGAATCAGCACAGACTCTGAATTAGCTGATTTTGCTAGAGAAAGTTTTAAAAAAGAGATAAGGAAACAATATATAAATGATGAATTTGACGAAGTTATAAAAGACAAAGACACCTGGGCATCAAAAGTATATTTAGCAAACCACGGTGGAACTAGAATCAAACAAAGTAGGCATCCTAATTTTGCTAAATATATGGCTATGGTAAAAGGTGTCACACAACCACCACCAGTATATACAGCAGACCCAATCCCAGGTGAAATACAAATAATGGCAGAAGCTGATTCTGAAAAAGGTGCAACTGGTATCACTAAAACAACAAAAGGAAAGGGATTTTCTCAGAGTGGAATTCTAGGTAGTGGTTTAGTTAGTTGTCCTGGTAATATTCTCGGCGATATAGCACGATTAGAAGTACTCATCGGAGGGAAACGAGCTGGAAATAGCTCACAGGAAATAATTAATGAAGCAGCTGATATCTGCAGGCAGTTATTTCAAGGCGGCATTATGGAAATTGATGTATATCGAGAGTTTGTTGACGAGCTAGTCGAAAATCCTATGGACTTTTACTGTTATCACAGTGACTAATCACCACATAGATAAATATTTAAATAAGATGATCATACACTACAACCACGATAAACCAACCAGTGTCTATGTAGTAAACTCACGATTGCCTGTTTATAGAGCGTACTATGGTGATGGTCTCGGCAATACCATTGCAGGGTTATTTTCAAGAATGGCTCCAAAAGTAGCACCATTAGCAAAACAATTATCAATGAAAGCCATTGATGTTATTCGTGATAAGGGTATTAGCGCTGTTGGAGATGTTTCCGGGAAAGTTTTTTCCGCCGCGAAGGATAAACTAATGTCGCTAGTTCGGCGGCGAAGGAAACCACTGATGGCATCGCCGTTACCATCTACAGAAGTGATGCCTGCAAGTGTTAGCAAAATAATAAATAACGCAGTGGATCAAAAATTAGCATCGTTGGCGACTTCGTCGTTGTCCAGTGATGCATATGAGGCACAGAAAAACGATAGTGCAAACTTGATAGCGGAAAGCGGCTTGAAACCATGACGAAAACCACGAGCAAAATCATGATTTAGATCGAGGAATATATAATAAAATGTTCAAATCGTCTCCTGGCCCAGCGTTTGATATGGACGCCCCAGTGCGCAAGAATGATTCTGTACGCGATTATCAGTATTATTCCTGTCATGCAGTACAACCGGATATTCGATCAAGAATTGAACTTCAAGTCCAAGATACCAGTAAATACTTTTTGCCTTGTGAAGCATTTATTGAAGTAGAAGGAGAACTCGTAACAAATGATGCTGCTCATGATGATCCACCATATGACAATAACCCAACTATCCGAGTAGGTTTTGTTAATAATGGTATCATGGCGCTATTTGAGAGTGCTAGATATATGATTGATGGAAGAGAAATTGAATCTTTAGAGCGTGATGTTGATGTTGCCACAACAATAATAGGGTTAGCAAGATATTCTGATGATTATACAAGATCGGCGGGTCCATCTATGATGTTCGCTAAGAATATTACTGATAACGCTGAACACATCCAGTATTCTAGGGTAAAGGCAACACAGGATATTGCAGTTGATCCAGCACCAGCCGGATATGTAAGACCAGCTGCTGATTTTGATGTCATAAATAATATTCCTAATCACAACTTGGGGTTTGCAACACGCGTAGCAACGTTAGAGGGACAGCGTCGATGATTTTCATGCGCGATTCCACTGCATCATATTTTCGGATTCTGTAGAAATGTTAGAAAAGTTATATATGGAGTGAAGCATACAGTAGCACTCGTGCGAAAGGGTAATGATAATGATGCAATCTGTCGCGGTGCTGGTGTTGCTGATGGTAAAGTTATTTTAACAAAACTATCATTGTGGATGCCAGTAATGACTCCATCAATCACAACAGAAAAGCGATTACTATCATTTATGGATCATGGAGGAAAATCATTACTAAGTTGGCTAACAACAGGATAATATTGATGGTATGTTTACATGGCACCTGGCATCAAAACAAGGTGTTTCAGCTCCACGTCATATATTTATTGCGTTACAGAATAACGAGCGAGTTGGTAATCAAGAACGAAGTCATATGATATTTGATCAGATAGGTGTTAATGAAGTCTCGCTGAGAATAAACGGACAACAGGAACCATCCGAGGATATACAACTTGATTACACCGCTAACCATATTGCACGTGTGTATCATCGTCTGTTGTCATATATGGGACGTGATCAAAATGTCGATACTGGTCTGCAAATATCACAGTTGGATTTTAAAAATCAATATCCGATTTATTACTTTTCGCTGGAACATCTTGATTTAACAAGACAATCCGTCATTGATATACACTTTAAAGCTCGTGTAGCCCATCCTGGTGGTATTGCTAATTACAGAGCGGTTGCTGTCATTCTCAGCGACAAATCAATGTTACTTGAAGGTGTTGGTGGACGCATGAGAGTAATCGATGCACCAGTGAAAAATATGTAGCAATTAGATCATTCTGTTATTAATATAATGTCATATAGTCATATTAGTGTTAACTCCTAGTCAACTCAAGAAATTGCAATCAGAATCGGCTAAAAAATGTGGAACCACGATAACGCTGAAACACAATCAGATGTCTGGTGGTCAGAATAAATTGTCGCTGACAACTCGTCAGATAAAACACTTCAATGATGCTTTCAAAGATAAAATGGGTGTTCAGATCACACTCTCTGCATCTGCGATCAAAAACATGATAAAATCAGGTGGTATATTTCTGCTGTTAGCTGCGATTCCAGCATTAACTGCAGCAGCAGAGGCAGCGGTAGCTAAAGCGGCAGCGTTATGAGCCGTTGGTACAGCGGCAGGGATGGCACTAAAGAAAGCAACCGGGAAAGGATATAAAAAAGAAGGGGTCTAAAACTACCAGGAACCCCGTATTCATGGTACAAAGAAAGTGGCAAATACAAATACCGGGAACGGTTTACTAACTCAAATGTCAAATTTTGATTTACTCGATGCCGCTAAAAAAACTAGCGATAAAAACTTCAGAGGTGTCTTTATGAAATATCAATTGCCGGCACAATCAAAAAATGTTGAAACAGGTATCATTAATCTTGATAACAGCACCGGACCCGGAACCCACTGGGTTGCATAATATGCGATTGATCCGCGTGCAGTTGTTTATTTCGATTCATATGGATTAGCGCCGCCTAAAGAATTTATGCGTTATATGACCAATTTAAAAACTCCTATCTGGTATTCTACGCCACCAACACAGGAAATGAATGACCCACCAATATGCGGCATAGAAGTATTGAATGTCCATGACGCTATTTCATCATCGAGAAAACCACCTCATCGGGTCGTAAATGAATATACTAGTAGTCGCTTTTTAGAGAGAGAAAGTAATATAAAATAACATGGTTGATATTTGGGGACGATCTATCTCAATGTTGAAATAAAAAAAACGTGGAAATATCTGCAACCGGTGATGTAAAAAAAATAATCGAACATGAAATAGCTGAGAAGTTGAACTTAGCAAGTGTTGACCCCAATGAAATTGTCGTATTTCAAGATTGTCAGGGTAAATTGAAAACGAGTAATGTTTCTCTTGATGATATTTTAGTTAAACAACGCAATGTAACGGAGAATGCTATCGCGGTATTTTCCGATCAGGGTAAACTCAAAGCAGGCGCACTTGTTTCAACAACAGATAAAATATTAACACTCGATAACAATTATATATCCTCGGCGAATTCATTGAAATCACTCAATGATAAGTATGACGAACATATAAATACATTTAATAAATTTACTGATTTACAAAAATCCATCATGGACAATATTGATAAACCCGTGTTAGAATTTTTTGGTAATCCTCCAGTGACCACATCGAAGCTCACAGAGATAAAAACTTCTATGTTGGAACTAGCAACACTTCTAGTTAAATATGCAGATCACGTTGAAAAGTCTACATCATTTCGTAAAAATATCATTGATAATTTTTTTGCAACCACGCTGGATAAAATTGACAAAACTCCCTGATATTAAAAAATCCATTGAAGATATGAAAAACTTCATCAAGACAATCAAAAATGATGCAACAAGGATGATAGCAATCATTGAAAAAACAAAAATTCCTCACGAACAAAAAAATATCATAAATAACGTGTACGCAATCCAACATGGATCATTTACGTTGACACCTACAAACAACATATTAAATATCACCGCGACCGTCAAAGGTATTTATCGATTAACACTAGTGACACCAACTCAATTTAATATTTCATCAACGAGTTCATCTGGGGTCAACAATACGATATCAACGATCATCGACAAGGATACAACTCGGTCTCTCTAAACACCCCAAGACACCCCAGGACACCCCAAGACACCACAAGACCACCCCAAGACCACCCCAAGACACCAGAATATTGCATATATTAGCACCAAATCTCGTAATGACGTACCAAGAAGCGGAAAAAAAAGAAATGAAAACACACATACGGACATTATTATCATCAATGATTTATAGTATTGGTAGATGGCCCTATTTCTGATAATCTACGGAAACGAACTCTATGCATCACATAACTTTAATTATATATATATATATATATATATATATATATATATATATATATATATATATATATATATATATATATATATGTATATGTTATATATATATATAACAATTTCCTCATTAAATGGCGATGTTCCAATCTTCTCTCATCTATTTGAATTGTTGAATTGTTTAGGCTCCATGTTAATATTTGTCAAAAAAAAAGGAATGAATGAATAGTTAAATTGTTATTGAGATAAACAATTTTTTTATACAATAAATTTGCCATTTTGTTTAATTTTTTTAACGACTTATTTGTGGTATTGTTAATTATTAAATGTAGATTAATATTCACGTTACTGTACCGGAACACTCTTCATCAAAACGGGAGATGTTTCCCTTGGCAACTCGCGACCTTACTAATTTTACTGTTACACAAAATATTGCTAAATATTCGCAGTTTTTATTTGTTTGTTTGTTTGATTTTGGTTTTTTTGTGCTGTTGTTGAAATTTTAAGTGAGTACTATGTAAGTTTAAGGTGTTCTTGGAGAGTCTTGGGGTGTTCTGGGGTGTCTTGGGGTGTTTAGAGAGACCCGATACAACTGAACGATTCACAATAGCATCCACTGATAATAATTTGGCTAAGGTTTCAGTAACATGGTATGTGGAATTCGTAGCGGATTTAAGTAAATAACTAAATTGAAATCGTAAACAATTTGAAAATAAAATGTCATCACAGCAGTATCACTATGATCAAGTCAGAAAATTTCAAATTAAACTCAAAACCCTCACTGAGGAGTACCAAACAAAAATAATAAAATATCGATGAAGAATCACTGCACTTGACGTTACCGTGTACTCGGTGAGTGGTGTAATCACCGGAGCTGGTATAATACTCTCCTCCGTGACAATGATTGCCCCGATAGATGTTCCAATTTGTATATCAGCGGCGACAACAATCGCGTGAATAATTTCGATTATAACAAAAAAAATATCATCATGCAGCCAACGCAAACTACAAGATTACATAGTTAAATTCCATATTGTGTCAACCGCATACTCGAAATTATCCTCAGTGATATCGTCGTGACTCGATGATACATTAATATCAGATAGTGAGTTCTTAGCGATGGCACGTATTTATGATTCCGCGATGTCGAAATTAGAGCAGGATAATAATAATAATGACAACACCGCAAGAACTACTTCAACAAATAGCGGAAAACACAAACCCACTGAAAACAAGCATGATCTCAATAACATCAACCAATCCTGAATTCAGTGTGAATTTCCCTACTCTTATTCCCGTGAAGAAGATAGCGTCTGCAAAGTTACGAGTATATCACAGTTGGCCAAACATTAGATCAAAATCATTTGGCAGTCAACAACCAAATAATTCCCTGGTGTTTGCGAGTAAGAATAAGCTTGATGGAACTCCAGACTGGAACGTTGTTTCGTTACCATCTGGGTCCTACCAAATTGAACAAATCAATAACAAATTACAACGCAGAATAAAATCCATTACTGGAACAGAATCAAAAATCGCTATAATAGTTCATGAGCCAACATTATCATCCGCAATTGAGATAAACTCACCTGGGTATGCCGTAGATATCTATCAGAGCTCAATCAGAACTATATTAGGATGGCCTGAAATACCACCTGAGGCATCTTATCAAATACCCGAACCTAAAAAGTCTGATTATGTCACGGATGTACAATCATATCATGAAATCAACCCATTATATCGAGATGATTTATCTGATATAAAGAATTATAAATTAACCTATATATCTATTACATTTCTTGATAACAATACCATGCAATGGAATTTGTTTTTGAGAAAAAAATTGATTCATTTTTTACCATTGCATTTACTCTAACTAACATCATTGATTATTTGAAAGAGATTAGTCAATTACATAAAACACAACTAGAATGACTACGACGGAGTTTCCAGAAGCATCTCTCTGATATAACAAGGCCACGTGATGAGATCATAAAACACATTAGGATATTAAATCAGCTTGTATCCGATATGGAATATATCAACAAATGAATAATTCAAGTAATAATTAATGATAAGAACGCAGATAAACAAAACTTCCTAACCGGCTACAATATAACAGAAGCTGATTTACCCGATTTCAAGTTTCCTGGGTATAACGCAAATGAACTAAAAAGAATCTGTTAATGATCTTGTTCAAGAAAACTTTTCTATGATACTCGCCAAATGGAAACAACAAACAACAATCCTCAAACATAAACATGACCCAGACAGCGGTGGTAGACATATCGCTC
Organism: Unio pictorum; assembly: GCA_030141615.1. Classification (NCBI taxonomy): domain Eukaryota; kingdom Metazoa; phylum Mollusca; class Bivalvia; order Unionida; family Unionidae; genus Unio; species Unio pictorum. The sequence goes on from JARLTB010000250.1 coordinate 3,392,295, forward strand.
CTCAAAATGTGAATATATCCTCAGTGATAGCATTGAATTTAGTATGTGATGTTATCGAAGGCAGCTATCAAATAAATCTCAAGCGATCAAATCAAGCTCAACAAGGATATATTTTATATTCATTTGCACCAACAGCTCCTCCAGGGTTTCTAATCATTGAGGATCCAACTAATCCAGTCTATATGCGATGTCATAATGATTCATTAACGAGAATTAATTTCAAACTCACTGACCAGTCCAATAATTTGATTGATTTACAAGGTGAGGTTTTACAAATTAGCCTGTTTGTGAAATCTTAAAAATCATTTACGATGAAAATTGCTAGCAATTTCAACAAGGATTTTTAACCCATAGTAACAGGAAGGGTGCAACAACGACTTTGCGTTCCCCCCAAGAAAACTTTTTTTTTTACGATTTTGGAGGAAGCCTTTGTTTGCCAAATAAACGCTTTTTTTTTTACAATTTTGGAGGAAGCCTTGGTTTCTCAAATGGACGCTTCTATAAAGTTGTCCGATTCGCCCTTCCTGCTGCTGTATTAACAGCACAATGTTATATGATAGATTAGCACTCAATATGTAATTACTTAAATAAAGTGCATTTGTTGTATATAATATGCTATAAATTTGAAACTAATCACAGTTTCATGCTTGAAATATTTGGAGAAATGGTAAGCATCTTGATGGTATGATGTCTAATGTCATTACATATGAACAAAATTTGAAATCTGGCCTGGTCACAAGATTCAGAAAGTCTGCAATTCATTTTTGTTTTAATGTTCAGAATAATTTCAGTGGTCAGCAGGAAAAACAAAGTTGAATCTGAAACTAGAAACATAACTGCTTTTCAGCTGTGTAAAGATCAGGAATGAATACCAAATATACATCAACGTTAAATACATATACACGTCAGTGTTGCAAATGATCAAGGCCATGTGATTATTTTGTAAATTAACATGTCATATTTTCATGCAACTTGCCATTTTGTTGTATTAGGGTTTAACGCCATTTTTCAGTGCACAATAGTCCATGCATGGCAGCCAGTATTAATGGTGGTGGAAGAACCTGGGAAAAACCATGGAAAGAACCACTGACCCACTAGAAGCTACTGGCAAGCTTTCTCACATAACCACATTAGCCGAATCTGAGACTCGAACTCATGCAGCCAGAGGTGAGATGGCAGTGATACGTGACAGAGAGCACTTTAGACCACTCAGCCACTCGGAACCCCTTTCCTGAATGAAATCATCCATTATAGTCACCAATGTAACCATCTCTACTCTCTTGGAATGGATGGATACACTAAAAGACTTCTTATCATGTTGGGTCGGTCCAAAAATCAAAATGGTTCTAAACTAACATCCAATATGTCTCCCAGCAGCCATCTTTTGATAGTCTTATTTTTGCTTCATATCAACATGGGGTTTCAGCTGATGTCTATTTGGATCTAAATGAAAATGATTCAGCATCACATTGGTGATGCTGTTGTCACTACTGTTCAGAACAGATGGTCATATGAACAAAATGCTTCCACTCAATGACTTCTTATAATGTCTAGTTGGTCCTAAATGAAAGCAGTACTACTCTGACATGCAATATGATCACCACTGCATGCCATCTTAAAAATCATATTTGTGCTCCTCCAAAATGCAAATTCATATATTAATACTGGAATTTCAAAAAAATCTATTGATTTCTAGGAGGCCCTAGTTGAAAATGGTGCTGATCTGACATCCAATATGGCCACCATATCAGCCATTATGATCATCTTGTTAGAGATACTTCTCCCAAGTGAAAGACCATATTGACATGTAGTTTTACTTGAAGACTAATTATGATATTTAGTTAGTCATTAATGAAAATGGCAGTGATCTGACTTCAAATATGGATGGCACATGGAATATACTAAACATCTTATCACCATCTCCATGGATTTATCATTAAGCATTCTAATGATGACTTGTTTACCCTAAATGGAAAAAGTGCTGATCTTTACATCCATTATGGCTGCTGCAGTGGCTAATTTGAAAAGCTTGTCAGCCAAGAATATCCAAGATGGTTTCAAAACATTTTTGAACAAATTGTATTTTCTTGTAATCCTGGAAAGTAGAGTATCAATCTCTTTGTCAGACTTATGTTTAATTTTCTTACAGAAAAATGTGTACTCTTTTCATGACAGGGCCATCAGTGACTTTCCCAAGTTTCTGGGTATTGCCATGGAAACATTTCTCCATATGTGTGATGACCCAGAGTCTGATATAAGGATGGTGGCAGACGAGTGTCTCAACAGGACTATCAAGGTAGATAACTCTTAACTTGTACAAAAATTTCTGCTCAGTTCATCTGATATTCTTTGGATTCATGAGACTGAGTGAAATCATTTCACTGTGAGAAAATTGATATGGTAATTTAGACAATCTAATCAAGAAAAGGTCATGTAGACAAGGATTCCAGTGTGACTGTTTCAGATTTTAGGCCTACCAGTCATCCGTTTTTTGTTTTATAAAATCTCTATATTTTTTTAATAAAAAATGCAGCTATTTTATTTCTGTATTTAGCAGGAGATAATCACATAAAATCTCTATATATATTTCCCTTTATTTCTTTTTTGAAAAATGTGGCTATTTTATTTGTTTTTAGTAGATGATAATCACATAGAATCTCAATATTTATTTCCCTTTGTTTCTTTTCAAAAAGTGTGGCATTATTAATTCTGTTTTTAGTGGGAGATAATCACATAAAATCTCTATATTTTTTTCCCATTATTTCTTTTTTTTTTAAATGCAGCTATATTCTTTCTGTTGTTCATAGGAGATAATCACAGAAATCTGTATTTATTTCCCTCCTATTTCTTTTTAAAAAATGCAGCTGTATTTTTTGTTTTCAGTAGGAGATAATGACAAAAAATATCTTTTTTATCAAGCATTTATTTCCCTTGATTTCTTTTTAAAACATGGATTTATTATGTCTGTTTCTAGTTGAGGATAATTACATTAAAAATGCAGTTATTATTTCTGAATTTTAGTAGGAGATAGTTGCATAAATTTGCTAGATTTATTTCCCTTTATGTCTCCCAAAAAGCCCCCAAAGTGTCCTAATCATATAGACAGAGGGCAGTAGCTTTTGTCTGTTACATCCATTTGCTTCTGTGAGGTATCACTGGTTTTAAAATTTTTGAGGCAATATCATATTGTAAATATCCCAGAAAATGTATCATTTGTCTGTGTTTTTTTCAAACCTCCATCCTGAAATTTGGGTTTTTAGCTTGTTGTATAGGTTGCACACGTTATTTGATGAATTTTGACCAGTATATATGTAACTTTGTCACATTCATGCATGATGTATATTGTTCATTTATCATGCTCACAGCTTGTAATTCACTTACTTTGTTATTAATGGGTGTTTTGATTCTGACTTATAGTCTGTTGAAGTTGGAACAGAACTGCCAACCGATATGATTTTGACGTAAGTCTTACAAAAAATTAAATTTAAAATACGGACTTACAGCATAAAAGTAAAAACTACAGAAACATGATCATTGACAAAAAATCTGTAAAATTTGTTCATCCATGCTTGATTTGGATCGAGATTTCAGATTAGATTTAGTTTAATTAGTCAGACTAACTTTACAGAAGTTCCTCATACACTTTAAACTGCACCTATTTGTTCATGTATAGCGCCTGCATGATCAAAACACAGAAGAATAAAGAGGAATATTCAGATTCGTGTGAATAAAAGCTAGAAGGGACACAATTACATGTATTGGACATAACATGTCAATTTGAGTATGACTTGTGGTCGGAGATATGATTGCCATCGTCATATAAAGTGATAAAAGAAATTCCATGAATTACGTCAAGTTGAGAGACAGCAACAAGCCAATGAGCTGCATAGGGTTTGGAACTAAAGTTCATATAATGACCTAAAGTAAATAAAGTCTACACATACTTTAGAAACTTTTCAGTTTTCCATAATGTTTATCGTCGCATGTTTTGAATACTGTTTTTTTAATTACAATTTCCAGCTTTACAATAGCAGTTTATGGAAAACTGGTCAAACTTACAGAAACAAATCAAGCCATACTGAGACAAACTCGTCAGGGTTGGCAGGTCAGTTGGTAATTTATTAAGTTTTGTGCTGCTCTTATCAATCATGTCAGGTAAGCAATGATGCTGAAATGTACGCATTGTAAAATGTTTAGCGCCACACATGACACATGCCTCACCTGTAAAGAGCTCTCATTGTCTAGGACATGCATGATATGTATATATTATCTGGTGAGAGGATATTTGGTTAAATGTTCCCTGCAGAAAATAAGATGTGTTACTCCATTTGAGCATTGCCACATTAACAGAATAGGAGCATGGTGCAAAAACTTAGATCATCCTCAGTCTTCTGAGCATATAAACCACTCTAGTGTCCTAGTGGTTAGAGTGTCTGCCTCAGATGTGTGAGGTTGCTGGTTCAGATCTCAGTTGAGTTGTACCAAGGACTTATAAAAGTGGTACTAACAGCTGCCTTGCTTGGCACTCGGTATTAAGAGATTGGTGTTAGGACTGGTCATCCTGGTGTCAGGATGATGGTACATGTTGTGGCATGATGCCCCAGTGCTTGACATCACTATAAACTGCCACACTGCAAATATCTTAATGATATGACTGAATTTTGTTAAAAGTTATATTAAAAATTCAAATCACATGCACATACTCAGAATATAATACCTTGTACTGAATTTTTGTCAACAGTTTGCCTACTGCAAACCATGCTGTTTCAGCTTAATCAAGAGTCCTGCATGGCTAGAGCCATGTCATGACAGGCCCTGCTTGTGGAGAGTAGTCAAAATATTGGATACACTGGCACCCTCTCTTCTAAATATAACTCTGTACTTCTTATTTCAGACCTTGCTGGAGACTAACTTGGGTCGGCTTCAAGTAGAGTTATATAAAGAGATCAAGAAGAATGGAGCAGCCAGATCATTGAGAGCAGCTCTGTCAAGATTTGCAGAAATGGCTCATCTCATATGTCCACAGAAATGCAGGTAAGGTATACAGGCCAGGCATGTTCATGTAAAAAGTTTTATTAAGAATTTCGGACATTATGTATAAATCTGATTGTGAGATAAGTTAGCTTAATTTGAAAGTGACTTGCATTAAATTGTCCCCTTGTATTGTCACATTAAGTCAATAGTTATTAAATTGTTATTATTAATCTGACAATTGGATATTAAGTTGTTAGATGACTGCTCTGGTGGCCTAGTGGTTAGAGTGTCAACCTTGGATGTGGGTTCAATCCCCGGTCATACCAAAGACTTTTAAGATTGGTATTAACAGCTGTCTTGCTTGACACTCAGCATTAAGAGGTTAGTGTTAGGACTGGTTGGCCTGGTGATAGGATAATGTTACTGGGTGGGACATCATGCTACATGTTTGTGGCACAATACCTCATTGCTAGGCATCACTATACACTGCCACACTGCAGACTTCTTAGCAATATGACTAAAAAATTGTTAAAGCTACGTTAAAAATCTATATCACACACTGTGTTAGACAAATTTATATCACTGGAGTGTGAATAAAAGTGTTATTGCCACTGTGACAGCATTATCTCTGGAACTAGTTTATGTTTCAATAAGGGAAATATACCTGCCCATGGATAAAAAATGTTGTCCATATTCTCTTTTATTTTTCTTCTCTCACTCTGTCCACTGTGCGAACATATTATGCAATGTGCTTATAGTTGACATTTAGGAATGCATTGGGACATCGTGATGATTCACCAGTAAAAAAAATATCTTACAAGGTCTGTAGATCACATTAGATACAGCTTATGTATTATGTAATAATTCTCCACATGCTTCATGCAGATTTACGTGGACAAAACTTATCTATTACTGTTTGATATTCTTTGTAACTTACACACTTAAAGCAAAACACTACAATATTTGTGATTTTTGTGAATAGCTTGCATTTTGGAAAAGACAGATTTCTATCAGTTTGGAGTCAGAAGGTTAGAGGTCAAGGTCACTGCGACTGAAAGTAGAAAATTGGAGTCAGAAGGTGAAATGTCAAGGTCACATGACTAATGGAAGAAAATTGGTTTCTACACAATAGCTCACAAATTTAAAAAAAATTATAAAGATTATTAAGCTTTGTGGACGGCTTGCAATTAGGGTAAGGAAGAAACCTATTGATTGCAGGTTCAAAAGTCAATGAAACTGAAAGTTAAAAAAATGTGATTTCTGCACAATAACTTGAGATCGCCATAATCCCCATTTGACACACTTTGGTGAGATATTAAACTTGGAGATCTTGATGGCATACTTGTTTATACAGCAAGCACAGAATATAATCAAATATGGGTTGTTGGACTTGTATCATAAGAGAAATGATATACTTACTGGTTTGTTTTGTTTCTTTTTATGATTTAACACCATTTATCAGCACAAGATAGGCTATACATGGCAGCCAGTATTAATGGTATAGGAAGAACACGGAAAGACCCACCGACCCACATGTTCTTCCGATGTACTCTTTTAATGACAACATGTACATCTGTGGGTCTTTCAGCCACTGAATTTCTGATTGTAAACAGCTAAAATGACCAATTGATCAACACATTTTCCCACTTAACAGGTGGTCGAAGCAAGACTAGCAAGCCCTTAAATGTGCATCCAGCAAATAGATGCGTACTGAGGACTCCTGTATACGTTATTGTCTATTATCCCAGACATAAAAAATGCATCCAAATACACATTATTACATTTTTCTGAGACCTTTGAAAGTGATTAGTGATTAAAACAAGTTTATTTTGCTGTGAAAGTTTCATTTTAAACTTTTATTTACATTTACAATGGCTACAACAGCACTGTAAAATGCAAATTAAATTTACAGTATCTGGAAACTAAATATCTGGCTGTTAAGGAAGTTGAGGGCTGAACATATCACAAAGAGGTCTGTGAAATTTTTTCGCTTAAAAATAACATGTTCAGGAAGGATGAAAGCTGCGTAGTCTATAAAGAAAGACTACGTTGAAGGTAACTGTGCTCCCCAAAGGAAGAAGCAAAAGACTGCTATATTTGAAGACGTAGAGGAAGCCACAAAAAGGTTCAATGAAGCATTTGCGAAAAACTTATTGTGGAGAACTTCGCTGCAACAAGTGGTTGGTTCAGTCGCTTTAATGTTTATCATAGCATGTCCGATACAAAAGTATTTGTGGAGAATACATGTACTGTTGACAGCTTTTACTTTTTCTGTGAATAGCACCATCCCCTTGGTAGCCTCAATAAGATGGGAAGAGACTGACCAAAATCAAGGCCAATTTAAGTACATGTACATGAGGCATGTAAATAACAACTATCCAACCATGTGCTAATGCTGACATTGAATATCGTAATGTTTTTCATATCAGGATGTGATCGATGCAATACTTTATTTTGGATTTTATTACACAAAGGTAACCAGAATGTAATTTGTCAATATACAAGAGTATTTCACACTGATTCTGTCTTCATGTACTCAAAATTTCCATTTTTTTCTCAAAGTGCAAATGCTACTCACTGACGACAGGTCACCCTTTGCAGACGAATATTAACTTTTATCTTTTAAATCAATGATAGAACTTTATAACAGTTTAATAATTGTCGGGTCATCGAAAGTTATAGAAAAAAATTATTGTCTCATGTCCCAAGATTTACATCCGTTACAGTAGCCAACAAAAAGATCTAAAGACTGTAAAGTTTAGACATTGGTCCATGGATAAGCCAAACCCCCCCCCCCCCCCCCCCCCCCGCTTATTTCAGGCCTTTATTTTTTCCTAAATTATTCAGCTTATATGCAAGTATATACTGCGATAATGAAATAATCGGTCTCATAATCGGTATCGGCAATTATAATAATCAGCTATACTCAGAATCGGCATAATCGGCAAAAAGTGACATCGATATAGCTTTACTGAAATCCAGTATGGCAGCCACAACAGCCATCTTGAATCTTTTTAATTGTTACTCTTACATGAATGGTCATATCAGCATGGGGGTTTACTAACAGATTTCCTTAAGATTTGCACTCTATTTCTTTGAAATTTATATCTTTGCGTGAGTGCTCATTTTGAAATTTTTCAATACATTTGAACAGTGTCTGTATTTTGAAGGCCATTTTGAGACAAAATATTCATTTATTGCAGGTTTTTAAAATAAAATTTAATATAAAATATTAAATATAAGAGTTAAGTAATTGCAGTAGTTTTATCAACATTATATAGAATGAAATTAATGTAATATTTAAGTTATGCTAAGAGTTTTTATCATTTTTTTAAAAATCAGTTTTATCTAAAATTTCAGTTATCTCAACAGTTCTTAATTTTTTAAAATAAAAAATCAGCTTTAATGCAAGATTTTCTTAAATTGTAAAATGTCTTATCTTGTTCTTAGTAGTTAGATGGTTTTGAGGTGTATTCTTTGAAATGTACTTTGAGCTGTGAATTTAACTTTGAGCAGTGAATTGGTTTTGCAGTGTATTTTGAACATTTAAATGACTTTGAAGTGTATTCAGATAGTCGTGACATTATAATATAAGGATTCAACAATTTATTGATGTAGTTATGATATGAATTACTGGTTTTTCAAATATTACAGACCTTACATTGTGAACTTGTTACCATGCTTGATTCGCATATGCCATCGAGAAGAAGAATCAATCCAGGAGGTTTTGCTTGCAACCATGACAAAGATTTGTCCTGTGTTGATGAGCTTTGCTAATGATGCTGAAGTCAAGGCAAGTACCAAAGTTGTTGTAGTATTAGCAGATTGCAAGACCTAGGCATCACTTCTAATAATAATAATAATAATAATAATAATAATAATAATAATAATAATAATAATAATAATAATAACTGTGCTTTTGTTTTAAAACAAAGGCATCGATAATGATAATATCATCCTGCACATCTGTGTCACTGATCATCAATCCTACACCAATGTAGAACTGCTCTGGTGGTCTTGTGGTTAGAGCGTCCTACTCATATGTGAGAGGTTGCAGATTCTTTCCTGGTCAAGTCATACCAAAGACTCACTTGTACTGACAGCTGCCTCACTAGGTGCTTAGCATTAAGAGGTTAGTGTTACGACTGGTCGACCTGTTGTCAGGATAATGTGACTGGGTTCAGCATGCTACATGTCTGCAGTATGATACCCTAGTACTAGACATCACTATAAACTACCACAATGCAGACATTGTAGCAGTATTACTGAAACATTTACATTAAAAATCCTAATCGCATGCACAAATACATGCATGTACCAACATATGCACAGACTTCAAATTCTGGGATGTGATTGGCGGTGATTTGTAGTTCTGCATTGCCACTAGTCATGAAGGTATGTGAAAAAGAATTATTTGAAGGTTGTGCCCCTTTGCATGAAGATCAAGGATCAGATTTGCTGTACTGAAGTTTTTGCATTCGCAGTGACATTCTTTATTGCAAAGCATAAAGAACAACTATCATTGATGTGATGACATCATCATCAATGATTGTATCTTACAATCGTTATTTGAATAAAACAAAAAAAGAATAAAATTAATTGGCATTTATAGTACAATTATAATTTTACACTAATTATACTTGTGATTGTATTTTAATATATTAGTGTTTTTTTTGTATTTTATTTCAGTACAGAACATTTTTAATAAAACAAAGTATGAAAGATATAATTTTTTTTTTCTCTCTATTACTTAAAAATGAAATGCTTTAATAAGACATATGAATGCTCTTGTTCTCTCCCTTTAACAGTCTCAAAAAGTGGCAAACCTACTTTGCTAAATGCATTTCCATTTACTTCCAAATTAGTGAAAATGAAAGGAAATGATGGATGAATTCATTTCTGAGACTATTAATGAAAAACGATGAGATCATTCAGTATATCAAACATTAAATTGAATACAGATATAATGTACAGTGTTTATAGGTTTGGCAAAAATGATCTTTTTCTGGGTTTGTACATCGTCCAGAGTCAGAGCAGAAATAATGATCTATTTCATGTTATGTGCCTCATCTCTGGTAGGTATTGAGCAATAATGAATCATCCCTGGTTGGTATAGAGCAATAATGAATCATCCCTGGTTGGTATAGAGCAATAATGAATCATCTCTGGTAGGTATAGAGCAATAATGAATCATCCCTGGTTGGTATAGAGCAATAATGAATCATCCCTGGTTGGTATAGAGCAATAATGAATCATCCCTGGTTGGTATAGAGCAATAATGAATCATCTCTGGTTGGTATTGAGCAATAATGAATCATCCCTGGTTGGTATAGAGCAATAATGAATCATCCCTGGTTGGTATAGAGCAATAATGAATCATCTCTGGTAGGTATAGAGCAATAATGAATCATCCCTGGTTGGTATAGAGCAATAATGAATCATTCCTGGTAGGTATAGAGCAATAATGAATCATCTCTGGTAGGTATTGAGCAATAATGAATCATCTCTGATTGGTATAGACCAATAATGAATCGACATACAAATTCAGAATAAGATCTCTGGCAATATTTTGGCATGGATGATTAATAAATCATTTACTTGATATTGTGGTACTTTATACAATTTACAATTATGTATTTGCATTACAGATCAAATAACACAAGAAAGGCTGTTATTGTACCTTGATTCACATCTTATTTGAGGTTTCTTATGTTTATTGCCTAATCATGTACCTGAGAAAAAGGGCTATTGCAGGGCAGATGAAGATAGTGGTGCAGAAATGTTTCAGTAACTAGAGCTCTTTTTTGTCAAGATTCTTTCTTGAGAAAGTTTGTTTCATTCCAGCTTTAACATAGCTGGTATCACTTTTTCATTGGTGACTGTTAGCATGGTCAGCAGTATGATTTGCAGCCTTTGTTGAAAACCATACTATCATGCCTTTTTTAACATGCTAGACATAGGGTTCTGTTGATATTTTTTTTTTTACTTTTAGCTCATCATATGACCTAATTATGCATCCATAATTGTTTGTAATTTCAGATATTGCTGAAAGCTTTTCTGGAAGAACTGAAGTCCTCTGCGGCCTCGTGTCGACGTACTGCTGCCAGCAGCCTCACTTTGATCTGCCATTTTTCCCGAAATCCAGGCTTATTCTACAGCTTCCTTCTTAATAACCTACTTGGTAAGGGATGAATTTAATAGCTCTTATTTTATAAATATAAAGATTAGAAAATGTGCAAAATTGATAGTGTAGATATTGCTATTGATGATTATCCCTACATCACCAAAGTTGGGGGTGATATGAGATTTTTTCAGTTTGTTGATATGTTCATTTGTGTGTTTGTTTGTTCATTTGTGTGTGTGTGTTCATTTGTGTGTTTGTTTGTTCATTTCTCAGATCATGTTTCACCTACACATGAAAACTGGTATGTTGATGTGTCTCAGCGAGAGTAATTCAACTTACCTTTCATGCCTGGATTTTGTTAGACCATCATTATCCTGAAAATGATGGGTGAATAAACATTACTATCCAGATCCAAAACTAGGTCACTATGACATGCTTTTCATGTTTGGTTGACTATGTTATTAGTTATCTATTCATTATCCCATCATTATTTTCGACCTGTTCCATGGTAGCTTAGGTGGTTGACTATCAGACTCACAATCCAAGGATTTGGGGTTTGATACCAACCCAAGACAGTCTTGATTAGCTGCTTCTGTGTGTCCTTTGGGAAGCCATTCATGTGCAACAGGTGCCATTAAAATCAACCAACAACCAAACAAGCACCTGCACTTAATGATAAATAGTATTGAGTGCATTTGAAAAAGAGTACCGTACCTATGCCATACCTTTAGAGGTTCTCATTAACTAGGTTGGGGTGGGGTCTTCCCAGTATTATTTTTAATTATTACAGAAGACCCACCCTGGCTCGTATTTGTTAGAAATTGAAGTAATGATAGAGAGATACAAGGCTCCAAGCTCCCAGTCAGTGATGCCGACAGTTAAATTACTGAATACACAAAAGAAGAGATTCAAATAAACAACAATTTAATACCATTCAAACACAGATAGTCATTTCTTCCATGAAATTCAATACTTAAAACCCTTTCACTCGACCAAGTGATAGCCTGATTCATTATTTGACTTAGTGTGATTGATTTTCCTCCTGTCCTGTGTGCCTACTCATCTGTATTATGCAACTCTGGACTGGTACTCCAGAACACACAATAACATGAGCATATCAATAACAATATCATCAGATAAGCCATTACCTTTTTTGGTTACGTGTTCGTGCACATCAAAATACCCATACTCTCTGATATTGTGTACATGGTATCAACTGCTTATCATGCATATATCAATAGATTTCAATACCTTAGTGAAAATAAAGACCTTCACTTAGATCATTTGCATAAATAAATAATGGCATTTCAAAATCAGATATTTCAATGTGTGTGTGTATGTCAGGTATACCTCTGTGCCTAATCCAATCAGTCTCTCTGGGAAGCTGGTGTTGACCCATTTCCCTCTTCTATTTCTAAAATCCCTATGTCCTTGTATATGTTTAATGTTTTTTCTATAGATAGAGAATTCTCAAACTCGATTGGTAACAGAGAATTCCATTTGAACAACCAAACATCAATCTCGAATATGGCATTTTCGGATCACACCCAACCAAATTTACAACTTAAAACAACCTACCGAGAACAAACTTTCATAGTCACTCTGACACACTAGTGTAGGTATTTTGTTTTTTCTTAGGGTGAATTTCCCTCTCCGAGAAGGGATTTTTGCCGGTAGGATGGTGGCGATTGTATAATACACTATGTACTTACTTAGGGGCATAGTGATAAGTGATAGGAAATTCGTAACTTATATAACTTGACTCAATTGCACAGGTAGCCTACACATAATTGGTATAGGTCATCCATTAGAAAAACTGGATTAAAATTGAAATAAATCAAAAGGGATTGCAACCTCATAGACACATATGCATACATTGCACACACTCATTATGACCCTATTAGAAATTATAAGGTAGTCTTAATCCAGGACTATCAGACCCCCGCAACACAATGTTGCAATAGTAATAAAATACAATAAATAACATGAAAACAATTCACAACACAACATAGTATAGCACTTCCACTTTATACATGTCTTATGGGGTTGCAAGTATAATAATAAGGGTGTGGTATCTTGGCTCCTCGTGTTTGTTTGTTTTTGGGTCCGGTTGTGCGTTCGGCTGCTTTTGCGTGCAAGACGATGATGAATTAATTTCCGGGACCTTTTCCTCCTTTGCCTCTTCCTGCTTCCCTGTCGATGAAGTTGATGGGGGTAGGTGTGGATGGGACTTGCCTACCTGCCCCAGGGCTTCCATTTATATCGATAGTTACTTTTTAGTAATTCGGTATAACGCCCTAATTAATAAGTGTACTACTGTACATATATATAAAGGTAAATAAATGTTCAGCGATATGCTGGATATAAAAGTTGCCCAAATGTTCCTAGTGAACGGTGGCAACTTTAAAACATCAATTAGTAGTAGTAGTATGTGTGTTTGTGTTTATGTGCAATACTTGGATTTTGAAACATGAAGTACTTCATTTACTCAATAATTTTCTATCATGCATCAACTTTTGTGTGAAATTCAGGAAATTATGAGTAATACTGACTCAAAAATGATATCCAAAACTAAAAAGAGATTTAAAAGTATTTAAACATTTATCTAGGGTCAGATACTAAATTTCACAATGATAAACATGCACTGATTAGTGGAGTCAAGCAGAATTAGCTGTGCCATGTGACTAATGATTTTTCCTTGTTTCTAAAACTAATCTAATATTTAAAGACTTCATTTGTATGTTTTTCATGGCGATTCATGTTACAGTGAATGGTTTTTTAAATATCAAAAATCCATATTTTTTTAATAAAATTGGTGTTTCTTGGTTGTATCGTTTTTTCTGAAATGAACTTATGGAGTGAATACATGGTAGTAATTTTTTTCTCCATCAAATACATTCCCCAATCAGATTATATTAGGAATCTTAGCCTGCTACCTTACAACCCTTCTAAACAGTGAAAATTATTATATTTTATTTCAAATGGTGAAGGGCAATAACTCTTGCTCGTTACTTCCCCTTGGCACCTCCAGATGTTGCTAGTTGTTAGCTTTCCATCTGTGCTAGATAACATCATGCAGTTTATCCTCCAAGAATCAAAGATATCTTTTATGTTTTAATTGACATGTCCTATGTTCATTTTGGATTTATTGTGTGGATTAATAATTCTGCTGCGGGTTGTATGCATTCTTTTTACAACTTAAGAGACTTCATCCTTTTAAGATCATGTCACACCATGCTGTTGTTTACCTCTAAAATATCATTATGAGTTAATCTGACTTTGATCTTTTTTTGTTTGTTTGCAATGCCTGTAATGTAGTTCCTTTTAGCAAGTTTTTATCATGCTGCATTTATTGCTAATTTATGCAATGTTTTACCATTCTTGTGTAGTTTCACTAGAAATGTGTACTAAGTTCTTGAAATGTACAAGTTCAGATGCAACACTGACACTTTTAATTTTTTCGATAGTAACAGTGAATATATTTTATATCAGCAATTTACTAACTTGATGAATTACTAATTTATGCTTTGTTTTTCTTGTGTCATTTTAGCAGAATATCATTTAAATACTATTTATGCAACTTCAAAGCATGGAAGTCTACCATGACTCTTGTTTATATGTATACACTGTGTCTTTTAATTGTACTATTTAAAATTTAAACTAACTTAACATTGCAACTGCAAAATGATGGATGCACTGATAGATAAAAAAGTGTGAATTGATCAGTTGCTTTAGAAAGAATATACAACAGTAATGTTGATGTCATTGGTGATAATGATAATGATTGCATGATGATAGTGTTAAAGGTTTTGTTCAGATATCAAGCTTTTTTCTTTGCTGTAACCAATAGTCATAAAGAGGTCATGGGCTGAAACCACAAAAAAGTGTGACATATGAACAATGAACCCTAGCCATTAATCATCATTACACAGCTTCTTGAACTATAATCAGTGGGACATGTATCTTAATAAATTTTCAGAAATGGTTTTGCCAGTGGATATTGAAATAAGTGTTCACAAGTTGCTGGGAGTGATTGTGTGTCTGAGGAGTCTAATCCCGTACCTAGCTAACCCTGGTCCTAATGATGAAGGCATGAAGGGCAGCTTTGGCATCATGGCAAAGAAGAACGAAGAGGCAGTCAGCAAGGATCATCTGATGAAGGTAGAAGATGACATTCAATACATTTTGAAACATCAACTCATTTGTGTAACTTTTGATTTTGCACATATAAATAAACTAAAAATAAACAAACGAGTTGATATTGTTAAACAAAGTTTGCTTGTCGCATATATAAATAAACCTAAAAAATACACAAATGAGTCGATATTATAAAACAAAGTTTGCTTGTCGCATATATAAATAAACCTAAAAATACACAAATGAGTCAATGTTGTAACACATTTTGCTTGTTGCATACCTAAATAAACCCAAAAATACACAAATGAGTCAATGTTATAAGACAAATTTTGCATGTTACAGATATAATAAATAAACTCAAAAATGCACAAATGAGTCAATGTTGTAAAACAAATTTTGCCTGTAGCATATATAAATCAACCCAAAAACGAGTCGATATTGTAAAACATTTTGCTTGTTGCTTATATAAATAAACCTAAAACTACACAAATAAGTCAATGTTGTAAAACAAATTTGGCCTGTAGCATATATAAATAAACCCAAAATTACACAAATGAGTCGATATTTGTAAAATAAATTTTGCCTATAGCATATACGTAAATAAATCCCAAAATACACAAATGAGTCAATGCTGTAAAACAAATTTTGGTTGTCGCAGATATATATAAACCCAAAAAAGAATCAATATTTTAATACATTTTTTTTGTCCCTTTTATAAATAAACCTAAAAGTATACAAATGAATCAATGTTTTAAAACAAATTTTGCCTGTAGCATACATAAATAAACCCAAAAATACACAAATGAGTTGATATTGTAAAACACATTTTGCTTTTATCATTGTATAAGTCCATCATCAGATATGCTAAATATTTCAGTATCAACCTTTTTCTTAATTTTTTTTAAATATTCACTAAAAATTTATTTAATAATTTGTTATTATCATATGCTACCAATTAGATGCATCCATTGCTTAATAACAAGTGAGATGTGTGCCTTTATTTTACACCTCAACAACTAAAGTGTCTTGTTTTTGTTGAGTGCATTTTTAAGTACATCTCTTCAAAAACCAGATAAAGAGTATTGGCAATGATAGCTCAACTGGTTTTTGTTATTGTAGGGTTTAATGCCATGTTTCAGCACACGATAGGCTATACATGGCAGCCAGTATTATTGGTGGAGAACCCGGTGAAAACCCTCAGAAAGAACCACAGACCCATGAGAAGATACTGGCAAGCTTTCTCATATATCCACATTGGCCGAATCTGAGAATCGAATCCATGCAGAGAGATGAGATGGCAGTGATCCATAATGGAGAGCGCTTTAGACCACTCGGCCACTCGGGCCCCAGCTCAGCTGGTAGGGTGCCTTGTCTACAATTAAGGAAATCCACAGTTTGAAACTCTGACTGGCACAAATGTTTCCACAGTGACACTAAAATTGTCGAGGTGCAAAACTAAAATAAACTGAGCTTCAATTGTATCCTAGACTTCAGATTATGTGGAAATTATTTTGTTTTCTTCACTTGTTTCTATGATAAAACTTGTGCATACTTCACTTTTTTTTAAAAAATTTTTTTCATAGCTATACCAGTTGCTGCTGTATCATTTGGGACATCAAGATCACAATGTTGTAAATGCTTGCCTTGAGGCACTACAGCAATTACTGAGAACACCTCCAACAGAGTTACGGACACTGCTTACCACACTGGGGAGCATAAAAAAGACATATTTACCAAAAAGACATGGAGGGTGAATCTCTCGTAAGAGGAGGTAAGACTACTTTTTTCAGTGACTGACTATATTCTCAGTTTCTCTTTAGTAATCTTAAACTTCCTTTTCCCAGAGTTAGTGACTGATGTAAGTAGTTGTTTTAAAAAGAAAGTACTCTAGGTACTTAATAGAAGTTTAGAAGATAAGTAGCAGATGAAATAGTTTCTTGTTGTGTTGGACTTGATGGCTTGTCAAGGTACTTTTTTGTACATGAATAATTTTAGTAAATGGTTTTTTAAACATCAAATAATAACAATCATTTAATCAACTAACATGCTTCGTAGAAGTCAGTGGAACCTGTTCCTTCTCTCAAGAATTGTGTGGATAATATTAGATTTCTTTATGCAGTATGAGATCTGCATTCTCTATATTATTGTGTGAGGAAATGGTCCACAGAAGGAAAAACAATCTAGTTTCCAATGTGATGAATTTTCAACCCATTACTGAAATTTGGAAGCTACAAATTTAATTTGATATTGTAGCAACCTTTTTTGCAGTAATTTATTTTCATGTTACTTGGAATGATAATGCAAGTAGATTTAAAAGGTTCCAAAATATAAGTGCACTATACAACAGAGTTCTTTTATTAGTTACAAGGACTTCAGTACAAGTACTCGCCATGAATCTTTCTCAGCCCAATTATCCAGTTATTAAATACACACAGTTTTTGATATGTTGTTCATGCACTTGAAAATGGCAATGGTAACTGCATTGTGGTTTTGAAATCATTTACTTCTCTGTGATTCTTTGATAATGATGTCAGCCATAAATCTCTTTGAGATAAATTAGGTCCATATGGACCATGTGTATCGGTTTGGATGCTGTACTCTTTCAGGAAGTCGTCATAAGAGCAGATTTATCGACTAATGCATTATCATGCAGCAGATGGATAGCTTGGGTATTGATTTGCTGGTAATCAGTGTAGTAATGTTTTATAACTTTGTCAAAGCTTTGGAGGAAAAAAATGTCTATTGACACCAGCAGATTCAGGCACAGATACCAGAATGACTGGGCATGGTTTACACAGTCCTAGAAAACATCATGAGTTCAGGCTTGGTCCTTTGAAAATTCATTCAGTTTATTAATAAGTTATTTTTCATTGAAAACTCCTCGAATTACCTTGAGTTAATAACAACAACACATGACAGCTTGAAGTACTAGATGCAGATGTAATAATATAAAAGAGGAGTGTTTTGATTGTAAACAAATATAAAATAAGATGGAATGTTGTGTGCACTTGGATTCAGTCATTTATACAAAGATCTACCAGATTAATTTAACCAAGGTTCAAGTGCTCTGAGACTGGTGGAAGTAAACTAAACAAATATGTGACATCTAGTAAACAAGATTATCAAAAACATGAAGATCATGAAGAAAGTATTGTTCTGTACAATTCAAAATGGCACATGAACAAAGCATACATGATACCTTTTAACCTATTCAGTGTCTGTGATAATGTAATAGGCATTTCAAGTGATGGGTGAATCTACTATAAAGTGGCACCTCTTTTATCTCAAAAAAAAAAAAAAAGAATTGTTCTAATATACCAGAGAATGGACATGTTACTGAGAAGGAATGCTTATTAATTCCAAACCCACCATAAGAATGTCACAGCATAGATATGACACTTACTTGGAATAAGAAAAGGAGAAGAAAAGAAAAACCATCAAGAGGAGAAAAAGTGTCTTTCATTGGAGAAATTAGTGAGATAAAAAGAAAGAACTGATTCAGACATTTTGAACTAATTAATGCCAATCATTTGTGTGATAAACCTGAGGCAACAGAGAAAAAAGTTTTCGGATACAAGCAACCTCTTTAAGGTGAACTGCTAGGGAAGGGACTAATGAAAAGGAAAAGGTGAACTGCTAGGGAAAGGGCTCAAAGAAAAGGGCTAATGAAAAGGAAAAGATTTTGAATACTTAACTGAATGAACTAGGAAAAGTTTAAATGTTGATGTAGAACACAAAAAAACAGTTATTGCATAATCAAATGTATATATAAATTTTAAAAAATATGACAGTGACTGATGTTGATCACATACATATAAGTGCTTTTTCTCTCTTTTAAAATGATCATTCTTACTCTTATAAAAGCAAAAATGTATGTATTGTAGCGCCCTCTTGAGGTGTATAGGGGAATTAGTCACAAATGCAAGAGGGTTTCTTCTTGTAATATGTTTTAATAGAATGCTGACTCCCTGCACAACATTTGAACTGGCTATATATACCAACCTAACGCATTTCAGAGAGAGCATTCCCTAAATGCCTTTCCCTAGTACTAAATTCTGATCTGCTTGTGTTACTTGCAGACACTTTATCTAACTATAATCTACATATTAAAATGCATATAATGTAAATTATGTAATCCACAATAAAGCCATAAATGAGGTCTCCATACACACTCTTTTCCCACTGATACTGTATGCAAGAAAATCCAAAAATAATATTTAGAATAAGAAATTACTTGCAAACTTCACCTATATGAGCAAATTAATTCAAAATTAAACTATTGCTACTCAGTTATATATTAAGTACTTTACATCTACTAAAAGAGCTACCAATATCCTTTTAATTTGTTACTAGTTACAATGTTTAAGTATTAAGGAAAACTTGCTATAATTGATTTTAATTAGCTTTACAAACACATAATCTAACACTGATACAGCTCTATTTGTTTCAGTTTCTCAGCAATTGTAATTTGACACCTAGCCTTTGAATAACAACTAATGCCTAACACTGACCTCAAATGCTGCTTTATCTAACAGTGAAATAACTAGATTTAGCCCTATAATATATGCTTTAGTTGTTAAAATTTTAAATAATTATGTGATGTGTTTGAAGTTGTGTCTTGGTCAGGATTGAACTTTAAATGATTTCCAGAATGATGACAAAAACTTATATAATGTCAATCAATACACTCCTCGAATATTGGAAAAGGTCATAAAAAAGTTCTAAAAAGTCCCAAGGTCTGTATAAACCATGCTGGTCCTTTCTAATGACAGTTTGACTGTGTCCATCAGTTTGTTGTCTCTGCTTGTTTTCTACAATTCCAACTATTTTTAATTTTCTCTCAAGCTATATTAAAAGAAGTAAATCCAGTTTTCATCACATGTGAAAATCTCATTCAAACTCTGATGAGTAATAGCTGCTTGACGATTTTAACCCAAGTCTGTCTTATACAAATCTTTTTGATTCTTCAGTATCTTAAATATCGCTCATGAATAAATGACTCAGATTAAAGAAATTACTTTTATACAGTAGTTAGCATCTTCATCAGCAGACTCATTTCAGCATTCACTTCTCGCTCACCAGTGACAGACAGTGGTCTTCCATGACCATCGTTAAAAAAACGAAATATTAGCTCAAAATTGTTGGATATGACAGAGTAAAATCTCAGAACTTGGTCCAAGTCTGCTTTTAATTCAGTCAGTGAATACCTTAAAAGTGCCTGGATTGTTACATATGATCTTTGCACAGTAACAGAATTGTTCTTATTATCTGACATTTTTACATCACTGTGTAACAGAATTGTTACCGAGTGAATGGTGGATGAAATGAACAACACAAACACAATATGTGAAAGAAAATGTAAATTTATGAAATAAATTATTAATGAAAAATAATGATGTATCAACACAATAACTCATGCATTCAACCCACAATCATACTTCACAACCATTCAAAATTCAAAAATAAATTAAATATTAATACAAAATAAACACAGATCCAAGGAATCTCCTGGACTAAACACAGATCCAAGGAACTTCCTGGACTACACAAATGTTTCAAATAAAATGGAGCCCTTACAAAAGTTGTATTAACGCAAGTATAAATTGCGATAACAAATACAAACATCAAACTATACTATCGCACATATGGATCGCGACAACAAGTACAAACATCTACATGTATTTTATCAAGTTGTTAACTGTTATTGAGATTCATGTAATCCCTTGAAATATTACTGTGATTCAAAGTAACTGTGTGTAAATATAACAATGTATTCAATTGTAACTACAATTGCAACACACACATGTGTCTCGACCCTGTACAACCGTACGATTCACCAACTGTTGAATCGCCGCCCAGCTTCTCCGAATACCTAGGGTTGACCCAATACTTTTGTCGGCTGCTTGCCCTTCATGGATCCACTACAGTTATACGTACAGACAGCATACAGCACCTACTAGAACCATCAGTCCCAAACACCTAGATGCTACCCCTGAGGTTTACACCTCTAGACAGCTCCGACACTCGGACATTTAGACTTCTAGATTTCCGGATATTTACACATCACAACAGACGTAGACGGACAGACAATCCAACAGACAGACAGTCCGATACCTCAATTTGATCGCACAATTAAACAGCATAATCACGGCACAATCAATCACATTCAGCTACAATTCAGAGACGTTCAGCTACAATTCAGCTACAATAAAGAAACCAAACTAATAATAGTTGTTTCTAAAACAATCTAAAATTTAGATTATGCTATTGCATTTAAAGTCTAATAGTGACTAGTAATTCCAAATATTCAACAGTTTAAATCTGCATTGTAATAAAGGCATCATTACACGAAATGATAAACTGAATAAAATTCACAATAAAACAAAATATAAATTTAACACTCACCCCTTTGGCTGGAGAAAGAATGACGAGCTATCTCTCCTTTGATAAGATACTTTTGGACTCGTAATCTTATCAGAATTATTCTGCCTTATATATCCTCAAATAGATGAGCAGAATTCACAGCAAAATTCCCGTGATTCTAATGTTCCTGACTTCAAGTGATTTGTAGTCAGGCACATGCAAAATCGCTACACGTCACTTACCTTGAGAAACACTTATTCACCCCAGGTAACACATGTACGAAGAAACAATAAAAATGGTGAAACTGGTTTGTAATTCAAGAAGAAATAAATTCAATTTTCGCCTAATTCTGTGACACACTGACATTTACCTATTTTATGACACATGCATATATCTCCATGTGTTCAGTGTTGTTCAGATCATTTTATAGAATACTGTGTTGTCTGTCATTTGGCATTAAATTTATTAATAGGTCTAAAGAAATAAAATGTTACAACAAAATATTTAGAACTTTTAGATTTGGCAGTCTAATTGCTTGTGAACACTTTCAACATTTTATTTTCAGATAAGTTAGCTGTCATGCATTCTTTAATTTGACTTACATGACCGCAGTGGTCAGTAGATTATGGCCATGTTCTTGTCAGATATGACCCATGTTTGACTTGAAATAGTCATTCCATTTAGACCTGCCATGATATGCAGCATGATATATAGTAATCAGATTATACCTAATAATATATAGTAATCAGATTATACCTAATAATATATAGTAATCAGATTATACCTAATAATATATAGTAATCAGATTGTACCTAATAATATATAGTAATCAGATTGTACCAAATAATATATAGTAATCAGATTATACCTAATAATATATAGTAATCAGATAATACCTATATGTATTGGTCTGGAAAATTTGGCATATTGCAGTATTGAACATTATAAGAGTCTGCAAGCAATGCACACATCTTGAAAACTGAGACTACTGGAAATTCCAGATGATAGCTTTGTACATAATTTTCAGAAAACAGGCCCTACTCCATACAATCCCATACTTTTTGTTACCTTGTTTAACATCATTTGATCATTTGTGGAGTTGCATTGATAAATCATTTCACTTCAAATGTATTGCTGTGTAGTGCATCAGAAATTACATATTTCACCATATACATATATTTGCAGAAGGAAATTTAATGATTACATTATGCATCTCTAATTTCTCCAGTTGTTGAACACACTATTAATAACAATATTAATTGTTTTCATTCTATATACTGTCAAGCTTCACATACCAGGAGTTTCGATGAATTTGATGATTGGCAGATTTGTAATCATATTTCTGGAATTATTATTTAGGTTATTTTTCATTAGCTTAAAATGTCAATCTGATTTTGAATATTTTAATACCATCAATATTTGCTTTGCTTCAGTAAAATACAATTTATTGTGAAGTTTTATCTTACAATGTCATAGACGAATTTTAGACAAGAAAGAATTTTAACAAACTTACTGCTTCTGGTTGTTGTGATTGCAAATGACATGATAGCAGCAACTTTATGTTTTGAAATTTTATGTTAGCTTCTCAGACATGGGCATATATGTCTTATGTATACATATCAAGTTATTTGTTTTACAATTCCATTGAAAAGGGAGTGTTGTAGCTTTTCGCTCCATTTTCCAGCTGATAGGCTATACATGGCAGCCAGTATAACTGGTGGAGGAATATTCTCAGAAAACCACAGCAAAAATCAGTGACCAATGGGAATGCTTTCTCACAGACCTACATTGGCTAAGCATGAAATTTGTACCCAGATGGTCAGAGGTGAGATGGTAATGATTCGTAAAGGTGATCACTTTAGACCACTCAGCCAGAACATGACAAGAGAGAACATGATGGCTAGTTTTATTTGGCATGAAATGAATGCTAACAAGCAATTCTTCTTTTTTCATCACAGAGGTTACTGCAGCTTCCTCAGCAACATCTCTACCCAGTTTGTCAGAAGATACAAGCTTGGATGACGAGTCGGAGATATATCCAACAAACCAGTCAGAGAACTCATCTGAGGTATCATCAGCATATGTTTCTGACCTTGATGTTTCTTCACTACCATCAACAGTGGAATCTTTTGAAGAGGCAGCTGAAAATCAGGCATCCCTTGATGAAGGGATGTCGGAAACAGCAGTTATCTTGACCACGGAGTCAGATTACACAGGGATAGAAATTGGCATAGTAACAGATAGAAAGTCGGAGAGATCAAACTTGTCAACTGTGAATAGTGTCAGCCAGGAAACTTTATTAAGAATTCAGAGCTTGAGTCCTAGTCACAAACCGATGCAGACAATTGGTGTAAACCAGGACCTCAATGGTAATCGAGAACTACCAGATGAAGATGATATAAGTTAACCCACCTCCCCATTTCCAACTCTGACCACTGTTGACCCACTAGAAGATTTAGTTTCATCTCTTGAGGACAGCATTCCATTATTGCATTGTGTGCGATTAATATGTAGCAGATTTTTATTGGCAGGACAAACTCATATGCTTCTTCCAGACAGAAAGGTGCATGTTAGTGTGAAGACCTTGGCACTTGGTGTTATCAGCTGTGCAGTGGGAATTAAACCAAGCATCTTCCTGGAGTATCTTTCTTCCGATGGTAAGAAAACCCAAATTTTCCTTTGTTTTGTATTACCGGTACATAAATTTTTGTTATTGATTTGTATTGTAAAACTGCAAATTTCAGTCTATTTTAGAATGTGCTATAAATCATGTTTTCATGCTTTGCCTTCATTTTTTAAAGTAAATGTCTCCAAAAAATTAATCATTTTTAATTTCTTCCCTACATTTTTCTTGCATAATATACCCTGTTTCATCATGCGAAATAATAAGCTGGATTACAAGTAAATTGTATTGTTCCCATTGTGTTTAAGTAAGAGGTTAAACAGTATATTTTTTCCTTTGACTAAATATTCCGATTGGCCTTTTTTTACCAAAAATAATTTATAAAATCTTTAGTGAAGGTCCTGAGTGTGATTGTACACTTTTTGGCCAAAACTGTTTTGGATAATAATTTTTTGAGATCTCTTAGTGAAGATTTCTTTGGATTTTAATTTTGTTTTTAAAAATTGGTTAACTTTATCAAAATGTGGCCTTACTCTCCATCTTATTGTAGGGCCAAAGACGGGGGTATGTAAAATCATCGTTTTGGTTCTTAACAAATGCAGATGGCAGCTTAAAACCAGAGATCCTAAGATGGCTGTATTTGCCAGACATGATGGACATTGGTCAGAAAGTGTCCATAATTATACCATGCACTTGTTTGGTCAATATGTTTTCGCAGTTGTTTGTTTAAACACTCTGTTGCCACAAAGCACAAGACAATAGATATGTGAAAAATTATTTCCTACACTCATAAAATCCATACATGAATGATTGTCCTGGGACGTGGTCTATAGATATTGCATCAGGCTTCTACATCAAGCGATTTGTACAGATCAAGTTCTGTGATATTGTCATGTCAGTCTTAGCTATCCCTGTATGCACATCAATTCATTTTCCCACTCACTGCAGTTGCATTCTATTGACAATGTTTATTTGAATCTTTCTGAGACCAAATTTCTTGATAGTGATAAAGAACACTCCCTTTTTTCGTTTAGTCCAGTAGCTTTCCCATTTTGTTTCAAACTGAGAATGTTTGACAGTATTTTGCACTTTTTGCAACAAACTATTCCTTCATTAGCAATTTGTAGTTATTACTTGGAATACTCAGTGTTTACAAATGAAATAAGCTTGTCATGTGATCAGCTTTTTCCCCTTCAAATAGGTGCCTGGTTCAGTGCATTTCTTATCTTTGTAAGTTGTAAATATTATGCTTACATAACATTTGAGTTCAGAGCATTCTAGGCCCAGTCTTGTTTTCAATTAAATTGGAATTTTCTGTTAGAATGAATCACATCTTGGTTAGGTGAAAATGTATATAAATAGGGAGTTGAAATTATTATACCTATTTTAGGACAGTCTGTGTGAATCCATTGTGATCAGAATGTACAGCTGTGTTTAAAATTTAAATTATTAATTAGAATTACTAAAGTGCTCATTCATTTTAGATTTATTCATATTCATTACTTTGGATTATTGTGAATTCATTCAGAGACATTATGACTGTTGGAATTAGTTCAGAACATTCCATATTTCTGTACAGGTGATAGGACATTTAGGACTATTTTATGATTTAGTTCACAATTCTGTACCTCTTGAATTTTCATCTTTTTGGGGTACAGAAATAGATTGCTTGTGGATCTTATTTACAATAGTTGGTTTCACTTTCTTTCTATTTCATATTTTATGACAGAGTTATAACAGTTAGCATGGATTGGGCATATCAAAGTTTAAAGTTTTCTTGTTTATTTTGTGAATATGATATCAGATTATATGTACTGATGTAAGGTAACGTGTTGAATGTAAACACAGTATTTCAAGCATATAACTTTGAACAGAAAAGACTTTTTGCATTGATTCCTGTACTGTTTTATATATATATATATATATATATATATATATATATATATATATATATATATATATATATATATATATATATATATATATAAGAAAATGGGATTCCCGTCTACATCCAGAAAGCCTGAAGGTAAAATGTAAGAGAATAGGTGCGAGTGTGCACTGTGACAAGAAGAATTCACATCTGGATGTTAGAATTTCTGTATCTGACTTGGGTTTTTTCAGAATCCTTGACAATAGAGAAGCTGATTGAGGTATTGCTGTGCATTACTGAAGATCAGTCCTCAGTTGCGGCTCGATTGGCACTGACAGCTTTGAGAGCATGTCTTCCCCAGCTACTGTACAGTGTGCACAGTGAAGTGGGACTGCGAGCCCTTCTCAGACTGATCAACGTCACAAACAACCCTTACTGGCTGGTCAGGGTAGGTTAAACACTGATGATGCTAAATATGATAAATTCGGCATTATTACCTGAAAACCATGAGGCTTTGTAGCTTTAAAAAAAATTAATATGGCATTTTATAATGGTAATTTGCTTAAAGTCAGATTCATAAAATTATCTGAATTTTCGTAACTTCATCTTTAATAGCTTCCTTTGATGTCTTTCAGCTTCAGATTGAGTTTTTTTAAAATACTCAGTAAGTATAAAGAATTCGTGACCTAATTTCCTTTAGAATACATGATAATGTTTTCTCTAGGAATATTTAGAGCTGCCCTAAAAAGACAGGTTGTAATTGGCAGATTGTCTTAGACACTGGATGTAAAACATTGATATCTTGATCAAAATCCTAAAGCTCTGATTATAAGAGTCAATTTTAAGAAATTTGAAATAAATTGTGTTTGTGCTGTTTTTATTTTTAATGTAGCTTCAGTCATATTGCTATGATGTCTGCAGTGTGGCTGTTTATATGGCTGTTTAGCACTGCGACATGCAGCAAACATGTAGCATCATGTCCCACCCAGTCACATTATCTTGACACCAGACAAGCCAGTCCAAACACTAATGTCTTAATCCTGAGTGCAACCACTATAATCATTTTTATAAGTCTTTGGTATTACTCTGTGGGGTTCAAACCTGCAGCCTCCCGCATCCAAAGTGGACACTCTAACCATCTAGGCCACTGAAGTGGTTAATCTGTTGTAAAGAAATAAACATTAGGAATTTACATTATCATTCATAAAGTCTTTTATGATTGGGCTTTCTAATTTTACTTAGTTACCTCCTGCCATTGAAGTTAGGATGAAATTGTACAGAACTTTGTTATGCCTTGAATATCTAGGATATAGTCACATCTACACTTATTACACTTTATATTTGATTGCATCTAATGGAGAATCACTCAACCATACCAAAATTAGGTCACTGTCATAATTTTCATGCTTCAGTTGTTTCCTGTTCATTTGTTGCATCCTCAGTATCTTAGACCACGCTCTCATGAAAATTAATACTTCACTGAAAATGATTCGGCCAAAATACTAAGCAGGGTCAACCAAGTTTTACAATTTAGTTATTAAGAGCTTACCTGAATGTTTTGGCAAGAAGTGATCCTATAGGATGGTCCTACATGTGATTATAATGTTAAACTTCTTATAAACCATTGGTCCAATTTCAGTCAAATTTGGCGTGAAGAACTTTGAAATTTTTACCAAAGATGCCAATCTGCCATTAAATATGGTCACCCTATACTAAAATCAGAAGAAAAATTGTCTTTTTTAAATGTTTTTCTACAGAATATAATCAGATGTAAGAGAAAGCATTTTGACACTAAGGGCTGACATTTTAAGTACTGATAAAAAAATAAGTTATCAAAACACCACAAAAATTAATACCCACATAAATAAATAGCAGCCGCCCACATATCTAACCAATTCTCTCAATTTGTACTTCACTATTCATTTTACCTTCAGTACTTTATTTCAGCAATACAATACTTGTGAAACTTTACATGTTGATGCATCTCAGATAGAGTATCTTATCTGTTAATGTAACCAAATTTTTAGGCTTTAGTAACTTTTTAAATTTTCATTTATCTGTAAGCTGTGCCTTCTTGGACCCAATATCATCTACTCTAACATCTAAACTAACAGTGTTAATTCCAGAAATGGGTATCAAAAGACTCTACCAGTCAGAAAGTTGGACCATTAATATAAAAAAATGGGTAACATATTCTTACCTGGTTTTTGTTTATTCAAGAAAATTTAAACATATATCAATATCAACATTCATGGCCATGCTCCTTATGTACTGGGATTTAAATTCTTTATGCTTTAGTAACCATTCCTGACATGAATTTATTGTGGGCATTTGAGTCAACTGTATTTAATTCCGCCCTTTATACTACTTTGGAAATGCATGTTAAAACAGCATTATTTTTCCAGAAGATTTACATTTTCTATCCATGTTCATTGATCATGTGCTTTCTACTGGTGCCCATTCTAATCAAAATCAGTTAGATATTTCTGTCAGCTATTGAAATTTATCACATTAGGCTTCTCTAGCAATGATCTGTTAATTTCTGTGTCTAAAATCAATGGTTATATTCATTTCTTCGTTAATTTCTGTGTCTAAAATCTATGGTTATATTAATTTCTCTGTTAATTTCTGTCTAAAATCAATGGTTATATTCATTTCTCTGTTAATTTCTGTGTCTAAAATCAATGGTTATATTCATTTCTCTGTTAATTTCTGTGTCTAAAATCAATGGTTATATTCATTTCTCTGTTAATTTCTTTTGTCTAAAATCAATGGTTATATTCATTTCTCTGTTAATTTCTGTGTCTAAAATCAATGGTTATATTCAGTTCTCTGTTAATTTCTGTGTCTAAAATCAATGGTTATATTCAGTTCTCTGTTAATTTCTGTGTCTAAAATCAATGGTTATATTCATTTCTCTGTATATTTCTGTGTCTAAATTCAATGGTTATATTCATTTCTCCATTAATTTCTGTGTCTAAAATCAATGGTTATATTCATTTCTCTGTTAATTTCTGTGTCTAAAATCAATGGTTTTATTCATTTCTCCGTTAATTTCTGTGTCTAAATTCAATGGTTATATTCATTTCTCTGTTAATTTCTGTGTCTAAAATCAATGGTTATATTCATTTCTCTGTATTTTCTGGTGTCATTTTCGCACACACTATAGCGGAAGCTCAATACCAATGATAAAAAGTAACAGTCAGTGGCACAGCCCTCAAATTAATACTGCACTCACAAAATTTGATGTTTAGATGCGTCTCAACGGGAGCAACTCCAGCATACCAAACGTGTCACTGAGACCTATTATTTTAGTCCTGCGTGGCATTATTATTATCAGTTATTTCTTCCATATCTATTTTGCCTACACATGAAAATTATATGTAAAATGCATCACAGGAGTGTAACTGAATCATGCTTAAAATAGGTCACTACAGTCCACTTTTCATGCATGAGTGATTTTTTTCTTCCTCCATTCCTGCCTCTAAATTGTAAGCTTTTCTGAATGTGCTCCTTTTGGTATAAGATATGTGATACTGGTTAAATACCTTGATTCTAATTTTCATCAAAGTGGATGTTATGAAGTTACTTTTTGAAAGATTTTGCATAAGAAAAGTTCTAAATATAATTAGAAAATACTTGTAACTTAAATTATATACATAAATAGCATCAGTAACAAGAAATTTGTAAGTATGTATCATCTTTAATTTGGCCACTTAGACACAAGACATCATTGTTGGCTCTTTTGGTCATTTTGTTTCTTATATAGGATTCAGTTTCCATATAAAAAAAAATTTGTGGTTTTGAGATTCAAAAATATTTCAGTACTTAAATTTGTATTTTTGGGAACATGTCTGATTGTATCTACAAATGATACTTGCTCATTGACTCTTTGAATAGACTCCAGCCATGAAATCTAAAAAATATTAATACCCTATAAAAGTAGTGAATTCTAAGCGGGAATTTAAAATCATAACTTTGTTATTGTTTACATTTTTTAAAATTCCATGTATTTCTATATTACATTTAGGTAGAGTTGTTGGAGCTTCTACAGACCCTGGACTTCAAGGTTGTGGCTTATCTGGAATCCACATGTGTTACCATCAACAGAGGACCTCGTCATTATTTTGGGGTAAGTGGACCTTGCATGAGAATCTCTATTACATTTTAATCAGTTATAAGTTTGTCATGTGATATTGCCAGCATAGGAATATAATTAATTAGGGATTATGTCTTTCTTTGTTCAACCCACTTTAATTAAAGCTTAAGATAGTGGTCAATTGTAAAGCTGTACCAATTAATCGTCCATACTCATAATCGGGCCGATTATTAGAACAATCGGTATAATCTGTATTAGCAGAAATAATCGGTGCCAATGTAAAAAAAAAAAAAAAATAAATAATAACAAATTTCTAAAATATAAATTCAGTTATAACATTCATATTGCAATAACTTTAAATTTTAAATCAGAATTAAATACAGTCCTACCGGTTTATATCGACATCACTTATATCGACAAGCCGCCTATGTTGACAAGAAAACAAAGTCCCAGTCTCTTTGTCTACTATTACTACTAAATTTTCCCGCTTATGCTTAACAGATCAACGTACATGTGGACAGAAGCCCTTTGTCCCAGCTTGAACAAATCCTTTGTTTTCTAATCATTTATGTCATCAAGCAGCCAGTTCCAACCCATACTTTGTTTAACAATTAGTTGATCTTGCCGCCAGGCTTTAATGTCGCTGTCAGACTTTTGTTTGGGCTTATAAAGCTGGCCTCTCGCGCCAACTTAAACGAAGTGAAATCTTATCAATTCTAGCATTTTCCCTAGAATGCACAGAGGTATAGCTAGGATTTTAAAACTAGGAGTTCAAGAGTAACACCAGTAAACGTTGCAGTCCCTTACCAGAAGCAAATTGGGCATACCTGAAATGGCTATATTTCCATACGAGTAGAAACACCGGTTGCCATCGAGTTTAATTTTCAAACTTCTTTGCAGCACTGACATGTAGCCCTTGTTTGTCCATTAGAGTGAGAGTGAATTGTCATGTCAAGATAAGGTCTTATTCCAAGCACTAAGTTAGGCATCATACATAGTGTTCCAATGTGAAATGTCAGTTCTAGCAACTTCTAACACTCTGTTGAATTTCATTACAATATTCGCCAATTAGCCGTTTAACCCTTCTTGTTAAAATTTGCAAACAGCATTTAGTCTAACTCTCAACATGTCTTGATTTTGAGGTCACAAGCACTACTTAGATTGATACAATTAGAAATGAAAACAATAATGAAGGCGAAAGTCATTCATTTGATGTACTCTTCTTTTTTTACACAAGTACATCAATGGGTTATTCTACCTCTGAAATCAGTCATATCGCACATTTTCTCACCACACTGCAGCTAGTTCAGTCTTTGATCTTACCGCCTATCTTGTTGGTCATGTTCTTCAGATGTGCTCTTAAAATGACAACATGTACATCTGTTGGTCTTTCAGCCACTGAATTTTCTGATTGTAAACAGCTAAAATAATCAATTGATAAAGACATTTTCCCACTCAACAGGTGGTCGAAGCAGGACTAGCAAGCCCTTAAATTTGTCGTCCAGCAAATTGATGTATACTGAGAACTCCTGTATACGTTATTGTCTGAATCCCAGATATAAAAAAGCATCCAAATACGCGTGATTACGCTTTTCCGAGACCTTTGAAAGTGATCGGTGATTAAAACAAGTTTATTTTGCTGTGAAAGTTTTGTTTTTTTACTTTATTTACATTTACGATGGCTACCAACAGCAGTGTAAGACGCAAATTAAATTTACAGTCTCTGGAAACTAAATATCTGGCTGTTAAGGAAATTGAGAGCTGAACATCTTGCAAAGAGGTCTGTGAAATTTTTTCACTTAAAAATATCACCCGTTCAGGAAGGATGAAAGCTGCTAACTCTGTAAAGAAAGACTACGTTGAAGGTAACTGTGCTCCCCAAAGGAAGAAGCAAAAGACTGCTATATTTGAAGACATGGAGGAAGCCAAAAAATGGTTCAATGAAACATTTGTGAAAAAACTTAGTGTCGAGAACTTCGCTGCAACAAGTGGCTGGTTCAGTCACTTTAATGTTCGTCATATCATCCGATACAAAAGTATTTGTGGAGAATACATGTACTGTTGACAGCTTTCCATTTTCATGTGAATAGCAACATCCCCTTGTTAGCCTCAATTAGATTCGAAGAGACTGACCAAAATCAAGGCCAATTTAAGTACATGAAGCATGTAAATAACAACTTTTCAACCTTTGTGCTAATGCCGACATTGAATATCGTACTGTTTTTCGTACCAGGATGTGATCAGTGCAATATTTTATTGTGGATTTTATTACACAAAGGTAACCAGAATGTAATTTGTCAATATACAAGTGTATTTCACACTGATTCTTTCTTCATGTACTCAAATTTTCCATTTTTTTCTCAAAGTGTAAATACTACTCACTGACAACGGATCACTCTTTGCTGACGAATATTAACTTTTCTCTTTTAAATCAATGATATTACTTTATAACAGTTTCATAACTGTCAGGTCACCGAAAGTTATTTTTTTTAACTTGCCTGTTTTAGGACATGGAAAAAATTATTGTTTCATGTACCAAGATTTACATTTGTTACAGTAATTAACAAAATGCCCTAAAACTGCGGATAAGTCAACTGCGCCCCCCCCCCCCCCCTTATTCATGGCCTTTATTTTTTCCTAAATTATTCAGCTTATACGCGAGTATATACTGTGATAATGAAATAATCTGTCTCATAATCGGTATCGGCAATTTTAATAATCGGCTATACGCGGTATTGGCATAAGCAGCAAAAAGCGACATCAGTACAGCTCTATCAATTTGGCATATATACATCTGTCTATTCATCCATCTTTTGATCCATCCATCTGACTGACCATATGAGTGTCTATCCACACATTAGAATAAGGGGAATGTTAAATGTCTTTAGTTTATGCTTAGTGTTACGGCTATTGGATTTAAATTATTTTTTTTTTAATTAATTGTTAAATCCAAATTTATCATTTAGGGTTTAATATCCATTAATTGGGAAATTGTTCTAGAAAGTTCAGCTTAATCACTTTAACTGTAAATAGGCTGACTTAGATTGTAAAAAGTTTTGACCTTGGCATGTTTGACCTAAATCCTGACCTTACTTTAGACATTGTCAACAAGCCTCTAAAACTATTGGTCAATTTCAAGGACAACACTTTTATTGAGGGTGGGAAGTGAATGATTTCCTTCTAGAATATTCCATTATTACGTGACTTGGAGAAGGTAGCTTCTTTTCCATGACCTTCCAGAATCACATGATTCCTCTTGTTTACGAGGGAATTACAATATATATAGCTGTATTTTAGAAGCTGACATTAGTAGATTTTGGGCTTATTGTAAGTTATTGGTTGTGTATTATCTGTTTGAGTTTAATTATTTTGGACTTTGTGTCAATTCGTTGGAAAAGAAGAATTATCTGGAAAAAAGGACATATGTTTATGATATTCATTTGGATGATTAAAAACAAGAACTGTACCACGTGACATTGTCAGCCATTTTGGATTACATCGTCAGGATTCAAACCTGGAACTATTAGAACATTTATTTATTAGGACTTGCAATTCCATTAGTGGATTATTTTTGTGAATTCTATATTGGATTAATGTTGGATTTGATTCTCTAAAACTGTAAGTTTATTTATTTTATGAAAATAATTGTACTTAATAAATTCATTGTTAAAGTTATACAAGCTTGTTAGTTTTCACTCTTTCTGTGTTGCTGCTTATTCGAGCCTAAGCACGTAACATAGAAATTGGTGGCTATCGTCCGGGATTGAGATTTGAGATAAATTTGAATTTAAATTTGAATTTCCCCTAGTTTTTGAGAATTTTAAATCTTTAGTGAGACTGACACGCTTGTATCAAAATGACATCTAAGGTAGAAATATTTCTTTCTAATCCTACCCAGGAGCAATTAGATCTTTTCAAAAAAGATGAGTTGGTTCAACTTGCCAGGAAATACGATCTTTCCGAAGTGAAGGCTTCTTTAACGAAACAGATATCAAAAAGATTTTGGTCCAGTATTTGGTAGAACAGGATGTTTTGGAACAAAGTGCTTTGATTCCAGTCATTAAGTCTACACCAGACTCTGACCTTAAACTGAAGGAATTAGAATTCAAATTCAAGATGGAATAAGAGTTGAAGAAGCTAGAATTTCAGGAAAGGGAGAGAGGAAAGCAATTACAATATGAGAGAGAGGAGAAAGAGAGACAGTTACAATCTGAAAAGGAAGAAAGAGAGAGACAAGAAAGGGAGAAAGAAAGACAATTACAATCTGAATTAGAGTTGAAGAAGCTGGAATTACAGGAAAGAGAGAAAGAAAAGCAATTACAATTTGAAAAAGAGGAGAGAGAGAGACAATTTGAATTACAGAGAGAGCAGATGCGAATTGAGAGAGAGAAAGAGAAGGAAGAAAAGGAATATCAGTGTAAAATGAAAGAATTAGAGTTGGCAAGTGAGAATCACCATCATACTTCAAATCAAAATTTTGATTTAGCAAGGAATATTAGATTAGTTCCCCCTTTCAAAGAAAAAGAAGTAGACAAATATTTAATTCTTTTTGAAAAAGTTGCAGAAAATTTAAAGTGGCCAAGAGAGAATTGGACTCAGTTACTACAATGTGTAATTACTGGTAAGGCTAGTGAGATTTACACTTCACTGTCTGTTCAGCAAAGCAGTGATTATGACGTAGTTAAAGAATGCATTTTAAGAGGTTATGAGTTAGTCCCTGAAGCTTATAGGCAAAAATTTAGAAATTACAGAAAAGAAGCTGGACAAACTCATGTCGAATTTGCTAGACAAAAAGAGCAGTTGTTTGATAGATGGTGTTTAGCCAAGAAAGTTGTGCAAGATTATCAAAATCTCAAGCAAATTATATTAATTGAAGAGTTCAAAAA
Source organism: Unio pictorum (assembly GCA_030141615.1). Taxonomy (NCBI): domain Eukaryota; kingdom Metazoa; phylum Mollusca; class Bivalvia; order Unionida; family Unionidae; genus Unio; species Unio pictorum. The sequence continues at coordinate 3,427,371 of JARLTB010000250.1, forward strand.
CTGTGTTCATAGTGATGTTAAAACTTATCTTGAGGAGCATAAGATTGAAACCTTGGAAAATGCTGCTCGAGCTGCTTACGAATATTCTTTGACACATAAAGTTCCTTTTGTTAACAAGACTTCTACTCAACAATTTTCTGGCAGAAAAGAATTTCCGCCTAATTCAAGCCCTTCTAAAACTCAAACTAACACAACTTTCAAAAATCAGACTTCAGAGAAGTTTGATTCTAGATCCTTGTCTCTTCCGACATTGTAACTTTTGCAAGAAAAAAGGACACGTTATTTCTGATTGCTACAAATTGAAAAATAGGCATCAGAATCAAGATAGACTAGTTCCAAATGCTCTTATTTACAAGAGGTCAAGGTCACAGTCATGTATTGAAAACAATACATTTGTTGGGTCTAATAAATCCCAGTCTGATTGTGATATGGAGAATTATGAACCATTCATATTGAAGGGTTCTGTATCACTCTTGGGTGATTCAGCCAATCCCACCCCTATTAAAATTTTAAGGGACACAGGAGCCTCTCAGAGTCTTTTATTATCAGGTACTTTACCTTTATCTAAGAAGTCTTCTTCTAATGAAAGTGTTCTTATTCAGGGGTTAGAGTGCTGCTTTGATAATGTTCCTCTCCATTGTGTAAATTTGTCATCAGACTTAGTGTCAGGACCTGTGACAATCGGAACAGTCTCGGTTTTACCTGTAGAGGGAATAGATTTATTGCTAGGCAATGACTTAGCTGGAGACAAGGTTGTGGTTAATCCACTTGTAACTGACAAGCCTAATTTGGATCAGAAAGTTGATCCAATTGAAAAAGAAATCCCTGATACACTTCAAGCTTGTACACTTACTAGAGCTATGGCAAAGAAAGCTCTTGAGAATGAAGTTGAAAAGGGCAGTATTCCCTTATCTGACACTAGTGTAAGTCAGGCTTTTGATGAGGTCACTTTTACTCTTGGTTTGGATCAATCAGAAGGTATTGATCATAGTGATCCTCTTTTGACAACTCATTCTCTTTATTCTAATCAGGGTGATGATTTTGAGAGTGATGTTACAGAAGGCAGCATTCCTTCAACTGGCACTTGTATAGGTCAGGTTTTTGATGAGATCACTTTTACTCTTGGTTTAGATCAATCAGAAGGTATTGATCATAGTGATCCTCTTTTAATAACTCATTCTCTTAATCAGGGTGATAAACGACAGTCACTTGTCGTTGAACAGGAAAAAGATCCTGAGATCTCCTGTTTGTTTCAAAGGGTCATAAATGAGACTGAAGTTACTGAAGTTCCTGTCTGTTATTTCATTAAAAATGGAATTCTTATGAGAAAATGGAGACCTCCCGAGGTACAGGCTGGTGATGAATGGTCAGTGAACTATCAAATAGTAGTTCCAAAACCTTACAGACAGGAAATACTTAATCTGGCCCATGAAACTCCTTTGGCTGGTCATTTAGGGATTAATAAAATGTATCACAAGATCTTGACTCACTTCTATTGGCCAAACATCAAAAGTGATGTTGTCAAATATTGTAGATCTTGTCATGCTTGTCAAATGGTAGGAAAACCCAATCAGAAGATACCTAAGGCTCATCTGCAACCTATTCCTACGTTTGATGAAACATTCAGTGAAATTATGGTAGATTGTGTGGATTCTTTACCTAAGACCAAGTCAAATAATCAATTAAAGTTAAAAATTAAACTATGGTTTGAAAGAACTGAAAGGGAGAGAACTTTTGAGTATGATAATGGAGTTGTGTTACTCTTGTTCATTCTTCTTACTTTTCTTCAAATTAGATATTACGGCCCTTACAAAGTTAAGAAGAAAATGAATTAAGTTATAGTATTAGTGCTCCTGGGATCTAAATTAATTATAGGAGTACCAGTATATTGAAAGAAATAGCAATGTTAAATATGTAATTAATTTATTACCTGTCCTACTCGGTGAAGAAATATCGTTGGATTTTACTGATATTGGAGCGGAGAATTGTTGGAATTCAGAAATTATAAACAAATCTAGACCAGAAACTTTCACAGTTGCAAGTGCAAGAAAGAAATGAACTGAAAGTTATTATTATATGAGCACTTATGTCCAGATATTCTTACAAGGACAAACAAAATTTTCATGACGTTGAGATTGAGAATTCCATGCAGGGCGAGTCCACTCAAACAGGAATATTTGAAAAAGGAAATTCAATATTTGCTGGAGAATGATTTTATCAAGCCCAGTAAAAGTGATTGGAGTTCGCTATGCATATTTGTTCCTAAACCAGATAAAACTCTCCGTATGTGTACTGATTATAGGAAGGTGAACAGAGTGACAAAAACAGATTCATTCCCATTAACAAGAAGTGACTATTCTATTGATAAAATTGGGAATGCCAAGTACGTCACCAAATTCTGACTTTCTGAAAGGATTTTGGCAGATTCCACTACGGAAAGAGCAAAGGAAAACTCAATATTGCGACTCCAAAAGGACTCTACTAATATAAAGAAAGTCCATTTCAACGTCTCATAAAAAATGTTCATCTCTGGTCTAGAGATTTGTGACGTCATCATTTACAACGACACCTGGAAAGAACATCTAGCAACAATTCGATAATTCTTTAACAGACTCACTAATGTACGTTTGACAGTTAATTTGTATAAAAGTGAGTTCTGTTGTGCTTGTGTGCCTTTCCTAGGACATTTTGTGGGACATGGACAAAGTTAAAAGGTTGAGACTATTTCTTGATAATACAATTGCAGACGTTTTTCCTGTGTATAACAATTTATTATATTGTGTAATTTATACTAGTTCTTTTGATATCAGATGTAAATTGGTTTGTGATAAAAAGAAAGTTTTATCATATAAACCTTTCTTTTTATTTTATGGGGGAAGGTGTTACGGCTATTGGATTTAAATTATTTTTTTTTTTTAATTAATTGTTAAATCCAAATTTATCATTTAGGGTTTAATATCCATTAATTGGGAAATTGTTCTAGAAAGTTCAGCTTAATCACTTTAACTGTAAATAGGCTGACTTAGATTGTGAACAAGTTTTGACCTTGGCTTGTTTGACCTAAATCCTGACCTTACTTTAGACATTGTCAACAAGCCTCTAAAATTATTGGTCAATTTCAAGGACAACACTTTTATTGAGGGTGGGAAGTGAATGATTTCCTTCTAGAATATTCCATTATTACGTGACTTGGAGAAGGTAGCTTCTTTTCCATGACCTTCCAGAATCACATGATTCCTCTTGTTTACGAGGGAATTACAATATATATAGCTGTATTTTAGAAGCTGACATTAGTAGATTTTGGGCATATTGTAAGTTATTGGTTGTGTATTATCTGTTTGAGTTTAATTATTTTGGTCTTTTTGTCAATTCGTTGGAAAAGAAGAATTATCTGGAAAAAGGACATATGTTTATGATATTCATTTGGATGATTAAAAACAAGAACTGTACCACGTGACATTGTCAGCCATTTTGGATTACATCGTCAGGATTCAAACCTGGAACTATTAGAACATTTATTTATTAGGACTTGCAATTCCATTAGTGGATTATTTTTGTGAATTCTTTATTGGATTAATGTTGGATTTGATTCTCTAAAACTGTAAGTTTATTTATTTTATGAAAATAATTGTACTTAATAAATTCATTGTTAAAGTTATACAAGCTTGTTAGTTTTCACTCTTTCTGTGTTGCTGCTTATTCGAGCCTAAGCACGTAACATTAGTGTACAAGTTTTTTAATTTCTGGTTAAATAAAAGTTTGGTTTGACAACATGCAAGTTCTTATTCTGGTATAAATAACTTCTGAATCTTGAGTGGATCATTTAATCCCAATCTGAATCTTGAGTGGGTCATTTAATCCCAAATCTGAATCTTGAGTGGGTCATTTAATCCCAAATCTGAATCTTGAGTGGGTCATATAATCCCAAATCAAAATCTTGAGTGGATCATTTAATCCCAATCTGAATCTTGAGTGGGTCATTTAATCCCAAATCTGAATCTTGAGTGGGTCATTTAATCCCAAATCTAAATCTTGAGTGGGTCATATAATCCCAAATCTAAATCTTGAGTGGATCATTTAATCCCAAATCTGAATCTTGAGTGGGTCATTTAATCCCAAATCTGAATCTTGAGTGGGTCATATAATCCCAAATCAAAATCTTGAGTGGATCATTTAATCCCAATCTGAATCTTGAGTGGGTCATTTAATCCCAAATCTGAATCTTGAGTGGGTCATTTAATCCCAAGTCTGAACCCTGTTTTGAGTCATAATCGTAAATCTGGTATGAACACCATCTGAAATGTAAGTGGGTCATTTTAACCCAAGTCTGAATCCTGAATGGCTCATTTTATCCCAAGTCTGAATCCTGTTTTGAGTCATTTAATCCGAAGTCTGCTATAAACACAATCAGAATCCTGAGTGGGTTATTTAATCCCAAGTCTGATTCCTGAGTGGGTTATTTAATCCTGAGTCTGGTATAAACATTATCTGAATCTTTCCAAACCCTGAGTGGGTCATTTAATCCCAAATCTAGAGAGTGAGGGCTTTAACAAACCTGTGACAGAAATACATATACAAATTGCTTTTTATTAAAATATTTTAGTGGGGATGCTGTTGCTGTACTTTTCATGGGTGACACACTCTCCCAAAATTTGATGTGTTGGATGTACATGAGGGTCTCAGAAATAAGCCAACTATGATGGTCTGTGAAGAAATTAATTATATCTGTTATTCCTGACTGTGGAGAATGAAACCCATTAGCAAGTACTTTAGTAAAAATATCTTTTTTGGGGGTCTGAATGTGGAAGAATAACACCCATTAGCAAGTACTTTAGTAAAAATATCTTTTTTGGGGGTCTGAATGTGGAAGAATAACACTCATTAGCAAGTTATTCAGCATAATATCTGTTTTTATCTGAACTTGTTCAACATAATTTCATTCTTTACTCTGAAGAAATAACACCCACTCACAAATTGTGTAGCACAAGATCTATTATTTCTGACTATGGAGAAATAACACCCACTCACAAGATGTTCAGCACAATATCTGTTTTTTATGACTCTGGAGAAATAACACCAATTAGCAAGTTGTTTACCATAATCACTGTTATTTTTAATTAATAAAGCATCTTTAAATTCAGATCATTAACATTGTACAGGGTTCTTATACCTCCATGAAAACAACTTAATTTTGATTGGATGCAGTGGCTTTACAGACCTGAAGCACAATAATATCTGTTTGATGTAGGTAGGTTTAACATATCAGAGCAATATAGCAGAGACGTAATTACAGCTGAAGCAAAAATCTTGAAAATCTTGTGACTATTCCTCTTAAAAGAATGATTATATTGACTTCCCATTATGAGTTGATAACATATGCCTGTTCATTGTACAGTTGTTTTATTTATTGCAATGTGTAGGTGTTCTGAATAAAAATGGCACAGATTTGACCATCAATGTGGCTTTTATGGTAAACAGCTTGAAAATCAACTCATTTTGAAAGGCTTGTCATATTGTCAGGTAATTTTTACTTAAAGGCTTCTAATACACCAAAGATTTGGTCCAAAAAAAAAAGATGACATTGATCAAACCTCCTTCACATATTGGTATAATAAATGCTTATTACCAGACTTTACATTTAGTTGAATTTCAAGAAACAAACTGATAGTCAGAACTCCTTATATTGATTTCAAGGTCAGAGGTCATGACCTAGGTTTTATATGTAATGGTATATGCACATGATTATGCAAGCTAGAATGTAAGCAATTTTATCAAACTAGGTTTGTGGAACTAAATGAATATTTATCTTTGAATTAATGCCAGTTTAGAGGCCATAACTTAAGCTTTTGAAATGTAATGGCCTGTGAATAAAAGTATTAAGGCACCCTCTATCCATTTCACCAAGTTAAAGGTCAAAGTTTATGGCAGTTTTTTTTATTTTCTGCATTTACTTCATTTGCATATTAAGTCAAAAATACAAGAATATGTCTTTCAACCAGTTTGGGTTGCTTCTTTAGAAAATCGTGTTTTATGTACTTGGCAGCTCCAATGAATAAAGGATGTAATGAGTTGACAAGAATTCTTTTTCAGTCATTACAGCATCAAACCCTTTGAACAACTCTCGTAAAGCCTTTTCTATTTACATGTAATCATGCACTAAAGACCTAATTATACAAAAAAAAAGATGCATTGTAGTTTAGAACTTCATGTGCTAAAGTTTGATCTATACAAAAGCAGAGAAAAGCTCTTTTACTTTATTTCTATGTCATTTAAATATGTTCTTTCAAAGCATAGAACACTGACAATAATTGTTTTCTTTCAGTCTGGATGTTGTCTAGCACTTTGCCTCCTCTCAGAAACATACACTACCAGCTTGTATCCCTATGCCTGGGGTTGTGGAATCCCCACCCCTATCCAGCCACGGGAATCCTCATCTAAGGTCAAGAGACCACCCACAAGGTCACTTAGTTCATCAAGATGAGATAATGTTCATCAAGGTGAGATAATGTTCACTTAGTTCATCAAGGTGAGATAATGTTCACTTAGTTCATCAAGGTGAGATAATGTTCACTTAGTTCATCAAGGTGAGATAATGTTTACTTAGTTTATCAAGGTGAGATAATGTTCACTTAGTTCATCAAGGTGAGATAATGTCTTCTTAAACTTTTGTGATATTACTTTTTTTTCAAGTAATTTTTCTTATACAGTGTACTCTTATGATAAGGTACATTTTCATACAGTTCAGTTGTCAAAATATTTTTTGAATCTAACAGATTTTAAGTAGACATTTATTAATTGGTTCATTTTTTAAAAAGATATTTAGATAATTTACAAGTTTCATATTATTTGTTTGAGTAATGGCACATATAATTGTTATTCTTCCAACAGACTTATTCTTCATAACTTTAGATATTCTATGTGATATAGGAAGTGATTAGGTCATCATGTATACAGTGGCATATATTTGCTATATTTCCTCCTGAATTTCTGCAAAAAACTTGCAGCTTACACAGTAAACCCAGATATAACAATGCCTGAAGTTTTTGTTTATCCAATATCTTTGTAATAGACAAGATGTGACATATATTGTACCAAAATTGTGTAAAGAAATCGACCATGTTTCATACTTTATACTTACCAAAGTAATGCTGCTTGTGATATCTTAATAAGCAAAATTTACTGTCTTTATATTTGTCACATGAATCAATATATTAACTGTTCATAAAGTCATCTTTTTATCTAGAAAGATTTGTATAAAATTCCCTAGACAGTAAACTCTGAATTAAGAGAGACCTTTTCTGCCAACAAGGCATTCTCTCAAAACATTTGGTGTCTCATAAGTTTTTTTTCAACATGACAAGTTTTCAGAGTTGAATTCAACATGGTGTAAAAAGGAAAAATACCAATAACTATTGTACATGAAGTTATGTTTTCGATGGTTTTTGTTAAAATATTGTATTATATATTCATTTCAAAATAAGTTTATATTGCAATAATAATGTATATTATAAAACATTGACATATTGGAAGATCAGGCGTTAATGAATTAACATATGAATGGCATTCCCAGCAGTGTTGAAATGGCTGTTTTGAATAAGAGACCTGGTCATCATTTGCATTAATGCCCATCTGCAGGTGCTAACACATTACAGTACATTTGTCAATCAATCCATTCATGACAGGTAGTTGCTGATAGCAAAGTTCACTTAAGACAAGTAGACAGGTTCTACTGTATTTCCATTTTCAGAACTTTTATTTGTCACCATCTAGTCATTATTGTGTTGATTTGCCATCATACCCTAATACATAGTATTTACATAATGTCTACTTTGCTCTTTATTTTGACGCAGTTTTTCAAATATTTGTTTAACTATTATTCTTCTTTTTTACTAGAATTTAGGGGTTTTAGGCATGCATTGGGCATGAAAATGTTTGTTCAATGGAATTTACTAACAATTTATAATTGGGAATCTAAGGGAATTACCAAATTTCAGGAAACTTGTGTTGAATAATGTTTGAAAACATTTGGGTTTGAATGGCTTTCTATGATTGCCTTTTTCTAGGAAAATTCACTGGCATGTCAAGGAATTTAAATAGTTTTCATTCTCATTCCTGATACTAGAAAATGCACAAACATTCAAGTCATAGTAAATAACAAAAATTGGCCAGTTTTCCTTTGAAAAAGAAGGAACACAGTGCAACTAATGAGGTGCTGTGATCTCAGAATTAATGGACTATAATAGGTTTTTTTTTTAAGGCTACTTCACTGATCAGAGATCCTTTTTGTTCATTCTCCATTCTCTCATTTAGTTCCCTCAGCCTGGATGAACTAAACCCTGGCTCAGGTGGTGGTCCTCTACCCATAGTCCTCTCCTTGCTGACATCATCATCTGTCAGCCATGACATTGCATCCCACCAGACAGCATTGCAGCTTGCAGGAAACTTGATAGCTGGTACAGTACTAATTTACATTAATAATTTTAAATAATATGAATGTTTTTACGCCATCAGTAGAGACATCTACTTCCATCTTGGGTGATTATTGGTTTTGTTTTGCCTGCCCTTCTGGCTAATGATTTCTTGTAACTGCAGAATACAAATTTAGAATATTTTTGGGCACTAAATTTTAGGTTGCGGAGGGGGTGGAGGATGCATTTGCCTTATTTTATTATTACCTTTACTCAACAATCAGATAAACTTAAGGTATATCTTTCATTAGCACAGGTTTGTTATTTCTCTGAAACTACTTGGGGGTTGCCACAAAACTTAACAAACAGTCATACCAAATGAAAATGGTCTACACAGAACCTCATTAGGCACTCAGCATGAAGAAGTTTGTGTTAGGACTGGTCAGTCTGGTGTCTGAATAATATGACAAGGTGGGACATGATGCAACACATCTGCTGCATGATGTCCCACTGCTAGATATCGTAGCGATATGACTGAAAAATTGTTAAAGCTATGTTAAAATTCCAAATGATGCATACTCACACTATTTATGGAATGATTATATTAAATATTTTTTCACATCTAACTATAAGTAGTTGGTCCTAAAATAAAATAACGCCCTAATGTCCTCGCAAAATTTTAAAATCTAATAACACCAGCTTCTTTTAAATGGATGGTCATACAACATTTAAAAGAAAATGCTTCTTTCTTGCAGCATATAATTATTCCTATATTAAAAAGATGCTGATCTAACTTCCACAATGGCTGCCTTGATGGCTATTCCAAAAATCTTTTTGTGGCAATATAGGAAAGATTTTATTTAGTTCTGTCATTAGAATATTGATGCAAGGAATTGCAAAATTTCTGCTTATCTGTGAGCAAACCTAGAAGTGCCTGTTTGGAAGGTTTAAATTTAATACAAACTTTGAAACTTGCTTCATTTAAAAGTGATTTGCAGTAAAATTCTATCGGGTAAGATTTTTATCCTATGTTGATAAATGATAATGAATTAAAAATATCAACTCTAACAATATATGTAATTACTAATTTTACAATTGATAATGAAGATCTGCCATTTTTTCATTTGACAACATCTTCAGGTAATGTTGACTTCATGAGCATTGCCAATAAGTTCACTCTGTAATAACAAAGTCAGGTGCTCTCTTGGCCATTTCAAATCTCAGTAACTTTCTCATATTTAGGAAAATATTTATCTATTTATTTTCTTTACAAGTGGCTACTAACCTGATATTTTGGTAGCATCGAAAACTTGAACTTTCATGAGGGAATTGCTTTCGGCATGCCGGTTCAAATTCTTTTAATTTAAATTGCATTTCCCTGTCGTTTTTTTTCCTCTTCTGTACTTTATATCTCTCTTTTCTTTTTGCATATGCAATTTCATTTGCATCTCTCTTTTTTCTTTCTGCATTTGCATTTCGTTTTCCTCTATGCAATTTCATTTTCATTTGTTCTCTTCTCTGTTCTCTCTCTCTCTCTCTCTCTCTCTCTCTCTCTCTCTGAATTTTGAATTTCAATTCTATTACTTTCATTTCAGAGCCATATACAGATTTACTAATTAAACTTGAAGTACTAGTATCAAGATTTTTTTCTGTCAAACACTGGCACAACATAGTTTTGTTTCTTGTTTTGACAAAAATGTTTTCACTTCCGTGTCTAATATTGTTTGGAAGCTTAAGTAACTTCTCCTTTGTTAAGGTATCTAATCCTGCCTGGGTAAGATTTGAAATAAAATTCTCCACTCTAGATGATATTGTGAACGCTTGTTGGTTTTACAACGTGAAATTACAACATCAGGACTAAGAAAATCCGGAACAAAATGAATATAAATTCCAGAACAATTTTATTTTCTATCAAATGTATCGGAAATTTGTACTTCGGTTGAGTCCCCAACTGACCTCAATAGCGAGTGAGAACCTACTTCAAACTTGTCAACAGGCTCAATATATAGGTTAGATTTACTTGTACACACCTATTTATAGTTAAATATCTTTTAAAGAGATTCTACACCCATGAACAAAAAATAACAATATAATATACTGTTTATAGATGATCACTAGAATTTAGTCATGAGTATAAATTACAATACAGATAGTCAAATACCAAAGGTTACAAAAAAAGTAGAGATATACGAACAGAAGGAAAGAAAATGCCAGGAAATGTCGACGTCCAAACCCTCCATCGTTAAGAAACCTGTACGTTCCCACCGAAGCAAATAAATAACTTGGTACAGGAGTTGAAGAAGTAACGAACTATGTCCATCAAAATAAAGTGTACGCTTTACAAAAAATCAAATAATCCGTGTTAATTGCGACTTCCACTGTTAGTGGAAGGGAAGAAATTCCAAGCTTGTTGACGTGAAGAATATCTAATTAAGAAAAGTGTGCGAACAACCGCAAGAAATAAATAACTCGGTCCTGAAGATATGGCAGTTCTGAGCATGGGGTTTAAGAGACCAACCGACAGCAAACTATGTCCCTCACAATGAAATGTGCGCACAAACATAATAACATTTTTAAAAAATAATCAAATAATCCATGTTGACTGTCACTGTCTGTGACAGGGAACAATAGCTAGTTGCTAGGCAATATAGTCTTCCAGACTCCACCGTTGAGAAAAGCATGCACAATAATGCAATACATGTACATAACTTTCTCGGTCCTGAATATACCCGTCCTGATCATCGAGATGAAGAAGCAAGGCCGATGGGAAGGAGAGGAGGTGTTTCCGCTCCCCTCCCTTCTCCGCCTAAAAACAAAAACAAAACGCACACAAAAAATACGTTGTCACTTGTCACCTGAAATTTTAGCAGCGTTTTATTCTTGCACATATTTATGTATTATTCACACTTTGAGTAAATAGACACATATTCTTTTCCTTTGCTACCCTTTCAAGGAGAGTCAGAGACACTGAAGTCTATTTGTTAGGTTCTGGAAGGCTCGCGTGGCCGGTGGGTTAGGTGTCTGGCAGTATGGATGTGTAGTTGAAGGACTGGCTGACTGTCTGGATGGCGAAGGTTGTGCAAATGCCGATGAGGTTTTTGTTGTGTAACTCTGCATTTAATTTATTTATTTATGATTTGGAACCTAACTTTCACCTTGGAGTCTCTAACAATATCACATGCTCGTTACGAACAAAACGAGAGTATCTTTACCAGCACGGTGCCATAATATAAAAGCGATGTTCAGTCTGATTCAGCGATGTTTTATAAACAACAGAAACTGTGTAGTTTGCCGTCTTCTACAAGCTGCAGATAATTCCTTAAATTTATATACCTCTGAGAGCTACACATCTTAGAACAGACGTATGTAAGAGCTACACTTTTTTATCCGTTCAGTTTGTTTCGAAAAGCATTTAAACTTGATATGACAAACATTGAATCTTGACGACAATTTTTCCTGATAAAGAAGGACCTTCCTAAACAGCAGTTTACAATGACAGCTTCTGTTTAGTTTGAACACAAACAAGTTGACAATGTTACGGGCAACTGTGCGACAGCCAGGTTACAAATTAAAAAGTGATGAATGAAATGTTTGTATCCTTGAAGCAGTCGTTGTAGTAATTATCAGTAGAGGGTAAAAACCACAGGAGTCTGACGTTCATAAAAAAAATACCGCGAAAATGTATGACCGCACAAACTATCCTTATCTATACTTGTCTTAATGCTTAGTACCGATGAGGTTATTTCGGCTTATGGACAATTCGGACCAAAGACAATTTGGCCCAAGACAATTCGGACCAACTTTTACTGAAAATTGGACAATTCGGCTCAACTTTAAAGACAATTCGGCCCAACTCGAAAGACAATTCGGCCCAACCAAAGACAATCCGGCCCAATTTTAAAATACAACTGACAAGTATTTATATTTTGACAATTCTTATATAATATGTTTTAAAATAAAAGTTGGAACATTTTGTGAACAAGATAAATGTTTTTCGAAGTTATAATTGTTAGGAAAAACCGGAGAAAGATAGGAGTATAGTAGAGCTGTACGCTTGGTCTCAAAAACTTAATTATCAAGCAAAACATGAGATATTCTCGTATTTGAACGTATTTTTTACAAATAAATTTATACAGATAAAATGTTTGAAAACTGCATAAATAGTTATTTTGCGATAATCTGACAAATTTAATTCAGAACATTATTCCGTTTTGCTGTTATA
>JARLTB010000250.1:4045000-4202500 GCA_030141615.1 Unio pictorum
TAGTGTAAGTGATCTCGAAAGGATGACATGCTAAGTATTAATTAAATTAGAAGATAAACCATATGATAATAAATATTACTAGCATTTGCTGCTTTCACATCAAGCCATGTAAAAAATGCTCTTTGTAAACTGGGATAAATATGTGGGTGGGGGTGGGGGGTAAATGCATACATGCCAGCCATTATGCTTGTTATAATCTTTAGACATTTTTTTTTAAAAAAATAAACAAATTATGTTTATGTTTACCAGTATAAGAATTATGCTGTTTTGGTAAATTAAAAAATAAAATAAAGGAAAATATGTAAAAAAGTTGTGGTCATCATATTTAGTATCATCTCTTTAATTCCACTCGTACATATTTGAGAATCTGCTTTAAAAACACCACTGGTGCATAAGAATTTTCCTTGTTTTCTATTTATGGCAAATGTATATGACCCATTTTATTTCCAAGAAAACAGACAGGTTTCATTAATATGAACTTAGCCTCACAGACTCATTTTATTCTAAATTAATTTAAGTAACAGACGAGTCTAGTATTTTTTAGAAAATGGAGCCACATTATAAGGAACATGCTATATGTGGATGTTGTACAATGGAAAATGTTCGAGCCGATAGACTTTTACAAACTTTAAAAGAAGAATATGTATGTAATGAAATACAGCACCTGTGACTGAACACATGAATGCCCCATTGCAAAATTTAAAATTCATATTCACAATCATCCGGTTCTGTAATTAAGACACTTCGACCAAAAGTTTTGCTTTGGAGGGTACAATGAATTACTTTCTAAATAATGGCTAGTGTAGCATGTTCACAAGTTGACTGATGGGATATCAATTTTAATACATGAATATTTAAAGAATAAAATTACAAATATGTAAAGCTGACAAGGTTTTGTATCTCTTTATTCCTGGCATTATAATGGACATTTTATCCACTTCAAAGTTAATGTTTAATAATAATAATAATAACGAGGACTTTGTATAGCGCCTAATCTTTTGAAGCTCTAAGCACTTTACATCTATAATGATATGACTACACTACAGAAAAACAAAAAACAAAAACCATGAAATTGGAAAACATAAAAACATGCTGAAAACATATAAGATACAAAACATTATTAGTTGTTACTGCAGTCGAAAAAGGCAAGTTTTAAGAGCACTCTTAAAAGGGACCTCTGTGTTTTTGGGTCTAATTTCAATGGGCAATTTTTTCCACATCGCCGGGCCCTGGTATGCAAAAGAATGTTGTCCATATTACTATTTTGTATGTATGCCAAAAATGCTTCTAAGAGAGGACCACAACATTTGTTAGTGGAACCCCTATTTTCACCCCAATTCAAGTGAAAGCAAACTGTAGAAACTGAAGTAGTTGGCATCTCCTTTATAACAAGTCAGCTGGAGCAGTGAGACTTCCCTGGATGTATTGGACTGGTATCTCCATATGAAATTGGGCACACCAAAGAAGGTAAGCCCATACTATTACGCAAATGTTTGGTCAGTTCATTGCCCTTGTTTGAAGAGGTAGTGTACAAAACTGTTTGAATGATCAGAACTGTCTTCCTTTGGATGCATTCTACCCAAGCATAAGAGTTACTAAGAATGGCCTTTCATTTCCTGGTTATTGATGTGAAGACTCTTCTCATGTGGTTTTCATTATGCTGCTGACTGTCACCAAGTCCTATAGCAAGTGTGACCCCCCAAAATGACAAACTGGCCTATGTACAGATTCTAATTTCCAAATGTGAAGCTTTTAAAGATACTCTTGCCATTACCCACATGCTGTCTTATCACTATTGTGGAAAATGTTTTATTTTGGTTGAGATTGCAATCTGGTGATTGAAATAATTGAATGGTCATCATTATGCCATCTGCAGAAAGTGCATGTAAAGGTGGCTGTCTGTTGTAGCACTGTAGAAGCTCAGGAGTTGAAGAAACTCCATCACCAAAATGAATAACCTAGAGAATGCCTAATCAGATGCAAGACCAATACTTCCGATGTGTTTATCAGTTAGAAACTCCATAACTAGATGAACAAAATGTTGAGAAGGGACAAGATATGACACATTGACTATCAACCCTAGTTAATGTAGCAGAAAAGGTTATTCACATTCCAAACCAAATTCAAACTTGCTGTTTTTCCAGTACATATGCAGGTAATCCCTAGTCGATGAGGACATTAAAATGGGAAATGGTGACCTCCCCTACATCTTGGTTAAGTCCATGGACTGAGATTAAGCCTGTATAGAATGGCACAGATTTGGTACCCTAATAAATGGTAGAAGAAGCAAAGTATTTTCATGAGATTATGTGAATAGATATATGAAAATACACATCAGACAGATTGAGACAGACCTCATATTCATTTCACTGCAGACAGACAAACCATACTCTCTCAATCTTTACCTTAGGGGCAGTAATAAACCGATTGCAACAGGCCAAGTCTGTGACAAGTCTCAATTTTCCAAACTAGAAGTTTGGAAAAGAAACCAAGGAACTGCGGTTTTCAAACTACCTCCACCAACCACTTACTGAGCAATAGCTGTATCTCCTGTAAAATGTATGCCTTCATGGGACATCACAGGATCTCCATCATGACCAGGAATGACTAAAGTGGAGGGGGTTGGATGAACAAGACTAGAAGCCCCTCTTAAATTACCTGGATGGCCCATTGTCTGTTCAGCAAAGTGTGGCACCCAAACAAGTGTCACCAGAGAGCAGGAGAGACAACAAGTCATTGGTGGTCAGTTTGAGGCTATGGGAAGAAGCAACTTTGTTTTGTCTTCCCTCATTGGTTGAAGACAGTAACTGTCAGCTGTTAATGTGATCAAGTAATTTATTTTATGGAGAAACTGTATTTCCCTCCCATCCTTTGCCTTTGGGATGTTGTGGAACCAAGGGCAAAAAGACCATTAATGAACAGGACTTCTCCTTCTGACTATATTATCATCTCTGTAGAGTAAGAGACTAATCTGGGCAAAATATGGAATAGGATGATATGAGCTGCAGAAAGTTCTTGCTTCCAAAACTATCAAAAGAAATATTGAACATCAAAAATGGAAATGGTAATGCAGTACCAAAGAATGGTGCAAATCATGCAGGATATTAAAGCACAGGCACACTGCTCTATTTATAACCTTGGCAAGTCAATTCCTAAACATGTTCATTCATTATTTGCCAGGCAAATAAGAAAATATGAGGCACAACACGTGTCATGTTACTTTGATCTTTTGCATTTTGTGCATTTAGCCATGTGTAACTGAAAACCCACCAAATTGAACAAACAACTAATTCACATCAATAACCAAAAAGGTTAACTATGTCAAAAAAGCAACCAGAAAAAACAAAAACTATACTGAAAAATTATTAATATTCAGTACTCATTAACTAGTTTACATGTGTAGTAAATTTCGCTGAATGATCATGAAATGGAAATCTGCAATGAGGCCAGGTGCTCAGATTGTTGTATTACATTACTCTTGTATACTTCTTTTCAAGTTTGCAAAGTGGTGTTGATTTGTCGTTTGAAACAATGCATGTGTTGATTTGTAACTTTTTCTGATCTGACATGCTTTGATGTTTAAAAAATCCATCTGCTCCAACATTTTCCATCCTATAACATCCACAACTCACACTAGTATGTGTTTCACTAAACATCTGGCGTCATTTTCTTTAAAAATACAGACAGGTTCTCAAGTTCCCTAGCTTATCAATAAAATTAATTCGGTGAGGTAAAGTTCACATTTGAAAAAACAAACATGTTTTCCTGGAAATGAGTCTTATGCAGTCGCTATAAACAGCAAATAAGGAAAGTACTCTTACGCTATTCTCATGCAGCAATGCAGCAGTGACCATTTTAAAAAATTTCTCAAATTTTTAACAGTGGACTTAAAGAGATGATAATAAAAATGACAAAAAAAACTCAACTTTTTCTTGCCTTATTTTTTTTTAATCTCCCGAAAATTTTAATATATCTACACTCTAGTGTAATGCATAGATGCCAACCCCTGACAAGGGAAAAGCATAATCCAAATGGTCAAAAAGCGGAATCCAGGCAAAAAAGCGTAATCCACACATAACAGACTACATTTTCAATAAACAATGATTTATTTACCCCTCTCGACTTTAAAAATTCTTTACTGTTTAAAGTTTTTCGTATGTAGCACTTTTAGCACTTGCACACACATCAACTAGAATCCATCTCGAGGCTTTTAACGCCAAATATTAAAATTCTTTTTACATGGCCTGAAATAGATGTCACGTGATGCTGCACTGGTGTCTTCATATTTGGAGGATTCTGTTATTTTTTTTGCGTTTTTTGTTGCTGCTTTTTTTCTAATCCATCTGTGACACTTTTTGAAAGGAGATATTCTGCTCTCATATATGCATAGACTAAAATAAAATATACTTTTAGCACCAAATACTTTTAGACTGGTTCAACACTAAATATAAATTAGAACAAAGATTCTGCACATAAAGATTAAACTGAGAAAACCAGTCTGTTCTCTCCTCACTAAGACATACAGATGCTATAAATAGAACTTGAGGTAGAAAGTTTGAAAACACCAGGATGTTTCTTGGTAATTGGATAGTTGCTATAAACAGAATATGATACTGTTAGGAAAATGCACGCAAGTCCACAGACAAGCGTATTCTTATATTGTAGTTAAATAAAAGCCATCTTTTCTAAAATACGGTATGTGGGATTAATGAAATGTTAATAAAAATGAGAAAACAAATAATTGTTTTTTTTGGAAGGTGGATATATCAAAAGAGCGTAATCCATATATGTTTACGCGTATTGGCGTAATCGTTGGCATGTATGGTAATGTGTAATTTAGTGTAAAAAAAATGTATAAGGCTTACACCCAAGGCATATTGGTTGGCATGTATGCTTGTAGGCCTTGTCCTAAATCAAGTTCATTATTTACTTGACTAAAATCATAATTTTTTGTATATTCTGTAAACAATATTGCTAGTATTTTCTTACCATATTCTTTAATTTAATTTTAGTAGCAGACCTTCTAATTAAAACTAAGATTTATCTAGAAATGAACTTTTGCTCCTCATTCTGGTTATAAATTTGTGTCGAAGATTTTAATATATAATCTTGTTTACTGGAAAAATGATTTATTCCTGATAATATCTAGGCAGAAATCACTTATAATGTTGTACTCAAGATCTTGATCTGGATGAAATTATTATTATTCTCTGGAAATACAAAGTGCTCTATATTATTTTTGGAAAGAGACATTAACTCATTTAGCCCCAGCACTGTTAAAATATCACTGCTGCTCTGCCCCAACGCCACTAAGTTGTGTTTAGCTGTTTGTGCCCCATATAGTTTTACCGGCTTAGACAATTTTGTAACTTTCATGCATATGCATTCAGTCTTACCTTATTTTCTCTTCTTATATCCAATAAAAATCCACAAACTTTTCACCAATTATTCCAAAATGAATTTGTATACACAGTGATGTATCTTTTTTCTATTACTCCATGTCTGTCACAACCTATTTATACACTATTTACAAAATTAACATGATCTGTACAGTCTGCTAGATTCAGAAAAACTCTTTCATTATCACTATCAGCATCCTTTTCTTTTGATTATTCAGTCTCAGAAACTTATATGTCAGAATCTAAATCTTGTAAAATATCCAACTGCCGAACACTATTTACCTTAGCTTGCTCAATATTTTCGAGATCAAACCAGAGAAACTCCTCATTTTCTCTCACCATCATCAAAAGCCTTACGTCCACCATCATTTACGATTTTTCACAAACAGAACATATGTAGTGAAAATGCCCTCCATTAGTAATTCTTGGTTTCTAAACAATTCAAATTCGCACAAAATAAAGTAAAATTATTTCTGATTGGTTAATATTGGTCTGATTCTTGAAAAAAAACACAACTGTAACCAAATCAGAGATGTTGTATCTAACACACATTCAAAATGACAAAAGACAGGATCAGCCATTGAATGCAGTCAACATACTTTGACTACTGGCAGGATCAGCCAACGAGTGCAGAAACTGGATCACATGTACAGGCAGGATCGGGGCCAAATGAGTTAAATGGGAATTTTAGTGAATTCAAACAAGGATTATATTACTGTGAAAAACAACTAAAGACTGTTGGCATATCACTACAGTTCAGGTCATTGATACATTCGTACATCAGAGACCAATGGCAATCACAGGTACATCAACACATTCAAAATTGGAAATTATTTAGAATACCTCTAAAGAATAATCCTGACTTTATTCATCAAGACATGTATCATGATTCCAGGATTGTTTGGAATTTAAATTGCAATAGCAAAAGTTGTGTGTTACATTTTTATTTAGTAGTCTTGGGAAATATATTATTTATTGAATTTTACAAAGTGCTTGCTTCTTTCTCTTTTCTATATACTTATTTTAAGAGCATAGTCATAATACATGTCTTTGTCCCAGAATTTAGTCTTCCTCTTTTCTCTATTGTGACCCAATATAATTTCACCACAGCTCCACAAATTCTTTTCTGTGCAAATAAATTCTGACAGGTGAGAAAATGAATATGTGGGGGAAGATTTGCAACTTGTCACTACTTTTTTTCAACCTTTGCTTCTGTCACATAAAAGGATGCAATATTCTCCAAACAACTTACCATTCATATCCAAATTGATGTAATAAGAAAACTCCTCTGCAAGTTTTTCATCACTAGCAAAAGCACAAATACAAGCATAGAAGTGAACACAACGTTTAAACAGGTCCTCTTTAGTACTTGCACTTTTGGCAGCCTGAAAATTTAAATAAATATAGGATAAAAAATACAATATCTACATATAAGAAGAAAACAAAACTCTTCCAATCAGTTGCATGGTATCCTTTTTATATGTGCTGATTTTACTTATTACACATCTATGACAATGGCAATATAAGGTGTGGTGAAATTTGCTCACTAGAATGGTAAGAAACTCAGTTAAATTGATACAAGATTATCTCATTAATAAATATAAATCATGTGCCAAATCAACCATTATCATTTAATTGATAACATTAAAATGTTTTGTACTGTGAATTCATTTTTGGATATCAAATCTGGTTATTTTGCAAAATATAACATGTTCACTGCTATCATAAATAAATTATTGCTTAAAACCAATGTTTATTGCAAATATGCATACTGGGAAATAGATGGCATAATTCAAATTATAGAACACACACACAAAAAGTCACTTCGCCTTAAAATACAAGTCTAGCTTGAACCCTGTTGATGCTAATGAAAATGTGATGGAATGTCTTATGGGTTTAGCAAAAATCTGATTACGCAGATGAAATTTCATTAGCTCTAAAATTAGTTTTCTTGTCCTGGCTAGCTGGGATGTGGAATTGTTCTTCACTGCATGCATACATTCATGACATCAACTTTGATATACCTCACCAGTCCTTTACACTTACCCTAAAACTTTTACAAGAGCACTGAAACTTGTGCTCTGGTTGAGAGCGATTGCGTGCAGTCTCAAAGAATGCGAGGTGTAGGAATCCTAGTTGCTGTTTGGGATTTGGCTTGCATTTTACTACCATAATGTTTTTTGTAACCCGTTGTACTAATGGACCTGTACTTTCAGTTGCCAATAACCATATAGCTTGTTTTGTTTCATTTGATACTTGAAGAGAATTCAATATGGAGTTCTTCAAAGTCAATGGCTGTGCCTCCTGAGTACACTCTATTGCTGATTTGATATGAGGACACACTTGGTCTGATAGTCCAATTTGGCTACTTCGACTGCAACTTTCAACATAGCATCTGGCTGCATGACATAATACTGCAGGGTCCACAACTTGGGCAGGGTTTCCATCAAGATCTTGTACAAGAGGAAGCTGGACAAATCCTCGATAATCAGGTCCCCGATCCCTAAGTCGAACAGAGAACACTTGCACTGTTGATCCTGTGATAATCTTCACTGCATCAGCACTATGTCCTTTTTTCTTCTCTTTTTCTTTGAAAATAACATCACAGGCTTTGTTTTTGCAGCTGATACCTCTCGTTCCATTATAGGTCCCACACTTTGGACACTTACGGACTCCTCTTAATGTTGGCTTGCCTAGGTCCTCAAACAATGCTTTGAGTTTATCTGGCGTTGCCATAATGACCTATCTTCAAAGTTGTGCCTATCCAAACTGGAAAAAAGTAAATTCCACATTAGATAACATTTTATTTCAATGGAATCAAATTTTCACCTAATATGGGCTTAAAAAGTTCAGTTTTTTTTTATTTGCTGTGTATGGAAAGTGACTAGGCTACTACTTCTGCTTAAATATTGTACATAACAACAAATCTGACTAAAATGCAGCTGATTTAAATAGATGCACATCTTGAAAGAGCCTTCTCTCAGCTTACATTCATTAATTTATGGATTTTTGGAGTTTCATGCTACTAATTGTGTTAGGAACATGGTAGTAAATTATAATTAAAGTGCTGAGAAGAACCACAAACCTGTACGAAGCAACTACCAAACACATATCCTTATTGGCTGAGACATCAGTGATCTCTACAGGCTTAGACCACTTGGCCACCATTTTTTATTTCAAAGTTCTGATATCTAGTACCATACAACCAGGCCATACTTTACTTTAGCTGGTATTTTACAAATGGGTATAATCAAGTAAAATAACGAGGTGTGAAGTCAGACATCAAGTGGTCTCCAAACAAAACGACCTAGGTTACAAAACACGAGGAAAAAAACAGTACATTTTCTAAATCTATCATGTGAATAAAATTGAAAAAGTTGTACAGTCGTATCAATGAATAATTAAGGATTATCAAATAGGCACATACAAAAATGCAATAAAAGCACTCGCAAGAAACAACTAATCTTCATAAGTATTCAGAGGTCTCACTAGGATTTTAAAACTAGGAGACCAGGACTCTCATTTTGGTAAAAATAGGAGTCCCACCAGCAAAAGTTGCAGTACCATCCCAGACAATGTTGACCTTGACAGATTAGAATAACCTGTTGGTTGCCATTGAGTTTAATTTCCACATTCTTTATAACACTGACATGTACAACTGTGTCAGACTATTCAAGCGTCTGGTAATTCTGCACAAATGATATGCCCATGGCCTGATGCATGTACATTACATCTTTTCAAAGCCATGCACAGAATACGGAGACATATCTATAGTTGTGGAAACAATGATGATATCCCATTTGTCTAAACTTATAATATTCTGGTGACAACTACATCTTTTTAAGTGGTAAGCATTGCAGAATTTTATTTTTGTCAATTTAATTCGGTATGGGTTTTACACCAATATTGGTGACCTTAGCTGTGCAGAATAGTGTGACAGTGGTGTGATGCTTGTTAGTCTTTGAGGGTGAGACTGAATTTTGTCAATCCATGGAATGGTCGTATTCCAAACACAAAGCCTGGCATCACACACTCTTACACATGGCTACCATCCATACGGTCAGTTCTAGAACTTCACCACTCTTTTGAATTCCATTTAAATTTTTGTCAGTTTGCCATTTAACCCTAAAATATTAATCCAAATTTGGAAATGATGTCTTGTCCAAGTCGTGATTCCAAAGTTGCACACAGTTTTTTTGGAATAAAATTAGAAATTAACACAATAATGGAAGCTAAAGTTCTGGTTTACTCTTATAATAATCAAATGTACATCTCTGGATCATTCTGTCTCTGAATTCTGTCATTGTAAATTTCAGCACAATTTTCCACCTAAGCTGCTAGTCAAAGTCTTTGAACTGGTCACCCATCTATTGCAACATCATACATATTCTTTTGATGTACTCTTACAAATACAGCAGGCACAACTGGGGGTATTTTAACCACTCAATTCGGTCATTATAAATATCAGCACAACAAAAATGATAAAGTACTCAACACATTTGAAAGATTTGTCAGTCCTACTTCAACAACCTACTGAATAAGAATTCAGTAGGTTGTTGAAGTAGGACTGACAAATCTTTCAATCTGCCGCACAGCTATTTGCACAAGTATGGAGGACTCCTGCATAGATCATTTTCTGCATCCTGGATCTAATATTTGCATCCAAATACACATAATTAAGCGTTTCTGAGACCTCCGAAGTATTGCTGTCTGAAATCAAGAAATTACAAGTACAGTTGTCAGTTTTCAATCTGACATAACCTGAACAGCCCAACATTCAATGCCTCTCGAAATCTTGTTTGGATCCCTTAACTATTCTAAGTCAGTTGCATATCTTTCTTGTCCAAAACAAAACACGTTCATCTAATTTCACCATCAAGACTTAAATTAAGAAAGACCACGTTTCTTATGAACTTCCTAAATGATTAAATAATCAGCAACCAGTTTTGGCATCGGGTGGGAGTGTTGAGCAGTCCCTCATCCTTAAAAATATTATCTCCCCATTTGTATAAAGGCTATTAATTGGTGTGTCTAATGTCACAAGCTTGTGCCTACATTGTAATACATGAGTGATCCAACATTCCAACCAGTACTTAACTAACCATTTGATAATTAACTTAAAGGATAGGATAAGCAACTTTAAGAAAAGCACTCAAGACAATATTTTTCACCTTAAATGTACACTGATCAAACTTTTCATCCATTACTTCACAAAGATGCAAGTTATGATTCCATTGCTGGGATAAGGGAAAATGTTCTCATGCACGTTACATTACAGTAGATGCATCAGATACTAGATCCCGTCATCACATTACTCAACACAATACTTGTACATACTACACTACTTTTGTTTGTTTTAGGGTTTAACGCCATTTTTCAGCACACGATAGGCTATACATGGCGGCCATTATTATTGGTGGAGGAAGAACCCGAGAAAACCCCCAAAAAGAACCACTGACCCACGAGAAACTACTGGCAAGCTTTTTCACATAACTACATAAGCCGTATCTTAAGCACATTTTTTTAGCAAAATGAATAAAAATATAATAATATCGAAGTGCTAGATAGCTTCATTTCATTCAATTTATGTATCATCTTTAAAACCAATTTTGGCATTCACGACTTCAATTACATTCCAGCCAAAGAAATGTAGATTAATGAAACATGAAAACATGTTCATTTGCTTGTGTGAGAATTTTAATTTTGTGGAGAAAATTCATCAGATCAAGCTAAGTCAGTCTAAAGCAAAAAGACCTAATTTGAAGAAAAGCATCAATATGCCTTGGGTTGCCAAGTGTGTGATATTCTTGAAAATGTGACTTCTCATTCTGATGTTAGTCAACCTTGGAACACAGCACCATTATTTAGGTAGTAAGACCTTGACCCCCAAAACATAAATGTCAGGGCTGATGTCTTCTTAGACTGTACAACAATGTAGATGCTTTACACTTTAGGCCTAACTTCATTAAAGATCATTTTGCTATCAGGATCATTTCTTTATCCAAACTTTCTAGGTATATAAAATACTTATACACAAAAAAATCTTAAAAAATGTTGCAATAATGTCTACAGATGTTGCACATAACAAAGACCCGATTAATACAATAGAGATGGTTCAAAGGAGAGCTGCTTGATTATTACAATGCTGAACTATCTCCTTTGGGAATCACTTAAATCTTAGCTGACCATGTTGTACAAGATAGTGTACAATCTAGTCGACATTTCAGCGGACAGATACTGTACCTACAGCATATAACCAAACTATGGCACACAACAGGAATTAGTATAGCTTAAGTCAGCATCAACAAATTGTTTAAAGTTCAGCTTCTTTCCATGTAAAATTGGGACAAATTACCATAATTAAGTACCAAAATTCCTGCCTTTTGTATCTCATAAGCAGGAGCTTTTCAAAATTACATTTTAATGAAGCTACAACTAAGGCCTAGTGATTGTCAGGGCTATGCAGATTGATCATTATCTCATCGCCACTATGGTAGTCAGATTGGTCAGAGTATGAATAGACAAACCTTACACTGACATCCTTTTACTTAGCCCGAAATGCTGTATTATCGTGGTACTTAATGTTCTTATCGGTACATATTGAAACTATTTTGCTATTGCTGCTTACTTCTAATGTGTAAAGTTTTCAATGACCTTCCCTCATTCTATTCAAAAAAGATCTGTCGATTGAAAAAAGTAAATGTAAATAAAACTGCATATGGTGTCTGACCCAGATTAATGTACCATGGGGGAACAACTCTATACTATCCAGGTAATTGCCTAACTGTGTATGGTAGCAAGCAGGTATAATAATAAACAAATTGCAACTTAACTATGAGAAGGAATGTCCATGCCTGTACTGGAAGAACATTTTCACAATAAACAAAATGATCCAATGATGAAATCAAACACACAAATGTAATTCGAGTGGAAACCCTTGAAAAAGAATATTATAAACAAAAAAGAAGTATTATTTAACTTTATATGAATTTTAAATGCATAATAGGCAAATAAATATAAATATTGTTAATGCATTATCATAGCAGCCAAATCTCCAGGCTCGCAATTAGTGAAAATAGGGGAAAAAATTAGTCAATTTTGACATGAATTCGTGAAGTGATCCTAGAATCCAGGAATATTTGTCAGAACAAATGTTTAGCATGGTCTCCAGCTGATAAATGTAGATTATGTTCAACAAGAAAATTCACAAACAATGCTGAAGCATTGGTACCATGCAGCTTTTCATTCAACGGCTTAAAATATTCAGAGATAAAATCTGCTGCAAGTTCTTAATTTTCCCAACCTTTATGTGCTTTTTGCTACAACCAATGTGGTTGCTCACATCTTTGCCACCACAATGCCGAATTCTAAAGTTTGTGGCACATTGCATGCCACGAGCATGATGTATATTGTGTTTGATAGATGAATGCATGGCAAATATTTGGTATATTCCAAATTTCACTTTTTTGCAATATATTTATTTTTCCTAGTCCTAGTTTCCTCTGACCCTTGCCACACCGCTTTTGATATCTAGACATTTATGTTGGGGTGTGGGGTCAGAGTCCATTCCCTATCGAAAAGTTGAAATTCTCCAACACCATTTGGTGTCAGCATGGGTTAGCCGGCCCAGCAAACTTAAACCACCTTTCGCCGAGATATACCTGCATGTAATCAATAGGAATATGATTTATTTTCTTAGAAATTGCAATCATAGCATCTGCTATATCTCTAATCAGCTAACAGATGAGAGGAAAGTACATTGTTGTTGATATTTGACCTGAATCTGGTCATTTGCATTCATAGTCATGTGCCTTGCGACCTACGAGTCAGTGACATCAGAGGCCACAGTCATGTGATATCAACAATACTTCATTTCTAGTGTTGCTGTAGGAAAACAAATTGAACATATAAATGAAAGTCATGCAATTTATATAGAAAAAAAAAACAATATCATAAACTTCTCAAAATATCTATTGTGAAAACAATGACTGACAATCTGTAAATGTTGCAGCAAGTTGAAGAAAACAGATTCACTATACATGTCATTGTAGCAGTCACATGACCTGACCTATACTCTTCAAACATCAGACAATACACTGAATATATTTTGTAATCAAAGCCAATGCAGGTATAGCAAGTTTGACTAATGTTTTGTATATGATGAAAAACAAAATTGCATGCACTTTAAAAACAAAAGTGATGTTCATTCTTTTTCATTGTAAACTTTATCAGATTTTGACATTTTGAGAAAATTGTGCTATTAGATATATGCATCCTTATTGGTTGCAGCTTTACATTTGTAAACAACTGCAAGACTGCGATTGTCCAAAAATAAATGGAAAATCACATTTCATAATATTTTTGTTTTAGGACTATGTCTTACTATCCAAATAATGGGCATGCATTGCGTGTTCCAATGTCAGTTGACATCAGAATTGAGTAGTCAAAGTTTCAGGAATATCACACACTTGGCAACCCATATAAATACTTCTCTACAAATTGACATGTAATTATTATACTTGCTGTGCTATTTTTCTTCTGGTGGAATTAAAATCTGACACTATCACTAGCAAGCGGACGTATTTTCATGTTCTGTTGACATACATATGAATTTGTTGAAATGCGACAGTAGTCAAGGTATACCAAATTAAGTTCATATAGGTTCATGTTCGTTATCTGTTTCTCGAATGAAACAAAATGTTATTACAGTTCCAATAGACTATTTTTATAAGTTTCAGGAAGGAATATTTCAATTTAACCCAATTTCACTATTTCCAGCTAACTGAAATGTAGGACATTGAAACTTAAAAACAGATCCATTTCTTTTGTGAGAATTTTAATTTTTAAGAGAAAAGATATCAGATAAGTAAAGTCAGACTACAACATTATAACTTTACATTTTATAAAACTGTCGTATGTAAGTTGCCAGATGTGTGAAATATTCCTGAAAATATGACTTTCATCATAACAATGATAGTGAACATCAAAACATGCCACACAGTGCTGTAAATATGCATTAAGACCTTGAAGCCCACAACATAAATAGCAACTGCTCTGGTGGCCTAGTGCTTAGAGCATCTGCCACAGGCACGGATTTGATTCCCAGGCTGAGTCATACCAAAGACTTACAAAAATGGTACTAACAGCTGCCTCGCTTGGCACTCAACATCATGAGGTAAGTGTTAGAACTGGCTGGCCTGATGTCATGATAATGTGACTGGGTGGGGCATCATGCTACATGTCTGTGGCATCATGCCACAGTGCGATATATCACTATAAACTGCCTCACTGCAGCGATATGACTGAAAAATAGTTAAAGCACTGGAGTCTGACGTTTTATCAATAAAGTATGGCGAAGTGTCTGACAAAATGAAATACCCTTATCAATAATATATATATATATATATATATATATATATATATATATATATATATATATATATATATAAATAAACACAAGGAGTGCAAGTGTGACCACAACCCTTCGCTCGATCCAACATTTTCTCACGAGTCTTTTATCGCTTCAGAATCGCAAGAAGACTGAAACACTACACATATATGCATTCAAAAGACAGTTACTTACCAACGCAAAGCTCTTAAATGACCATGTCCTGAATCTAACAGGTCAATTAACCTTTATTTTCACCATTACGGTCACATTAGCCAAGGTCGGAAGTTTATCTGAAGGAAGTAGCCCATTCTACCAGTTTCTACCCTGCAGTAAGTATCCGTTAGTGTCTAATAATTGTACCGAACATGGCGCAGAATCTGTGTTTTTAAATTTACTGGATCCAGCAACAGTCATAAATATTTGAAGTGTGATGACATCATCAACCGTTATTTCTACTATTAGAAATATAAATACATATTTCTGTTCTGGAAATTTTAATAAAATTATAAAATGATACAATCTGAAATAAAAAGCAAGATGAACATTTTATCTTGAGAAATTACTTTCATAATGTTATTCAGCATATTTACTGCAGGGTAGAAACTGATAGAATGGGCTACTTCCGTCCGATAAACTTCCGATCTTGGCTAATGTGACGGTAATGGTGAAAATAAAGGTTAATTCGCCAGTTGGATTCAGGACATGGTCATTTAAGAGCTATGCGTTGGTAAGTAACTGTCTTTTGAATGCATATGTGTAGTGTTTAAGTCTTCTTACGATTCTGAAGCGATAAAAGACTCGTGAGAAAATTTCGAATCGAGTGAATTGTTGTGGTCACACTTGCACTCCTTGTGTTTATATATATATATATATATATATATATATATATTATTGATAAGGGTATTTCATTTTGTCAGACATTTCGCCGTACTTTATTGATAAAACGTCAGACTCCTGTGGTTAAAGCTACGTTAAAAATCCTAATCAAACAAACATAATATCAGCGTCGAGGTCTTACATATAGAACACAGGCACTTGATTCTGGGTAAATTAATGTATACGCTCACCATATAATACATTAATTTACCCAGAATCAAGTGCCTGTGATATAGAATACATTGGAGTTTACTTCTGCCCTTCTCATCATTAATTTTCTGTCCATCATATCGCTACCTTCTTTACTTTATTCACGACCACGCACAACCCGTAGCTTAAAAGTCAAGTGTGAATGTGTCAACATATTTACAGATACATTCTTAAAATTATTATGTAGATATCGAGATCGAGTGGTGTTACATCGACAATATTCCATTTTTTAAAACATGTTTTTGTTGTTTGGAACCATTTTTCTCCTAAATATAGGTGCGCTTTAAAGTGTATTACTAGATTAAAATGAAGGCTTATTTTATGGCGTTATAATTACCATATATGCTGAATTATAGTTACACCGCTAATTTTTGCACCAATTTTTCCCGATTAACAGTCAGCCATGATGTCTTCCTCCTTGAAAACGCTCCAGAACGAGTGATTCAATTGGATAAAGGTGACCACATGGTATGTGACTTGTTTTCATTGGCTAAAACTAGACAGGGAGAATTTAGTATTCGTAAATTTTCAAAATAAATAGTTTTCTCTAGTCTACGTCAGTTTATGGTTGCACTTGACTAAACGACGCACACTAATTAAATTCAGACTTATTTATATTTGAATTATGACTTATTCTTGTTATGTTGCGCAGGGAAGGTGGGGTGGATGGAGATCATTGCGATAGATTTTATGCTTTTAAACAGTTAAAATAACTAAATGTGTTAGCAGAAACTTTGTATGAAAACAAGTTGTCACCCACAAATGTTTTAAGAGTGTTACTGTTTTGCATATATTTTGAATAATCGAGGTGAAAATTTTTTGTTGTAATTTAATTAGTTTAATTTTCCAAATAAAAGGACCAGGAGAGCTTGAGATCACTTACTTACATAGCCAAATGCAATAGTATTTTGCCAATATAACGGATTCAGATGGATGGATGTCCATTTAATTTCGACTCAAAGATCTTACAATTAGTAAAAGAAAAGAGCGAAAACCAACAAGTTTTGTAAAATTCAACAAATAATTTATTTATCCTGTATACAAAGTGAAAATATACAAAAATTTACGGTACTGCAAATTAAATCCTAATACTCCTAGAATTTATAGCACAAGTCATAACGAATAAAGTTCTGATTAAACTTTAGTGGTATATCAAATAATTTCCAGTACTGATAGTGTTGATGTGCCTGCAGGGGCATGTAATGTCTAATGTACTAATGTACCAACAACTTTAACTGTAATGATGTGGCAGCATTCTTTTGATGACTCATAAATAATACAATCCAAGAAGACCTTGTCTGAAGTCACTATAATTCCAAGCTAATGTCTCTGCCCAAGAACATTAGTAAAGATGAGCACTTTGTATTTCCAGTGAATAAAAGATTAAAACCAATAAATTCCAGCCCAAGTGAAATGCCGAACACAAAAAAGTGAGGCTTGTTATGTTTCAAGATCTTACAGGACGAAGAAATAATCTTCCCAGTAAACAAGATTATGAAATTCCTGCTTTATCTAGATCAATTGGACTTTTCTTTTATATAAATAAAAAAAAAGAGAAGAGCTTTTGCTTGATAGAAACTCCCCTTCTAGAAGATTCTGGTACTAAAATTATAATAAAGAACGAGGTAAGCACAATGTTTTTGAATCAGACTAAGATAGGTATGTTTCCTTCTATTTAAAATGATCCTAATATTAAATCCCCACTCATAGAGAAAATATTAGCTATGTATGTTATTTATAAATAGAACATGAGTCAATGATTCTGATCAGGCAGACGATGATCGTGATTTTTTTTAACAAATCCAGCTTCGAAATACATATAATAAAAATGTGGCAAATATTGGATAAATATACATAAGAATGTCAACACTTTCAGAGCAATCAGACTTCCTATAGCTATCAGATACCAACTGTTTAAACGTTCATATCACATATAGTGTTTCATTTAAATCTGTGCAAACTCTTTGTAAACATGATCTCATAGCTCCAAAGGTAGGTTCTAAATACGCTCTTATAATTATCCATTATGAGAATCTTTGAGAAACCAGTTACTGGTGTGCCATGTGCTGTCTCTGGAAAACCAGATTTTTTTTCTTGCAAGCGAATATAATCAGTTTGGGGACCACCTGTCATGTATGTTCATAGTATGCTGAACCTTCCATTCGTAAAGTCTCACGCCATACCTGAAACTATGAACCATGCCTCCTTCTCACAAGCTGACAAATCCCGCTTTCGGTAAAGATTTGAGACTGGGACTGGATAGATAAATAGGCCATCTTCTGTTGAACATATCCGATCCCCTAGTAAAATGACTAAGGTAAGTAAAGTCATTTGAGGCGGAGGTTGTTATTTGCATCATAAACTGATGACATGGTCATGATATTCAGAGTTTGGCACAGTGAAGGCATACTTTTCTATCGCAGAGTTTGGCACAGTGTAGGCATACTTTTCTATCGCAGAGTTTGGCACAGTGAAGGCATAATTTTCTATCTCAGAGTTTGGCACAGTGAGGCATACTTTTTTATCCCAGAGTTTGGCACAGTGAAGGCATCCTTTTCCATCCCAGAGTTTTGCACAGTGAGGCATACTTTTGTATCGCAGAGTTTGGTACAGTGAAGGCATACTTTTCTATCCCAGAGTTTGGCACAGTGAGGCACACTTTTCTATCGCAGAGTTTGGCACAGTGAGGCATACTTTTCTATCGCAGAGTTTGGCACAGTGAAGACATACTTTTCTATCGCAGAGTTTGGCACAGTGAAGACATACTTTTCTATCGCAGAGTTTGGCACAGATAAGGCATACTTTTCTATCCCAGAGCAAGTGTGTGCTTCATTGCTAATAACAAAGAGCACAGCATTGTGACATTAAAGTTGGAGTCGATGGGTCCAATACACTGTTTCTAGAAATACTGATCTCTCTTAGCTTTTTCGGAACATTGTATAGTAGAGATCGATAAATTTCAGTTGTTACTCGAATTCGATCTGATAACTTCTACCAAAGATCGACCGAGGATTAAACAATGATCTGAAGATATTTTTTATAATGAAGATTCACTGTTTTGACGCGAAATGTTTGTTACCTAAGGGTTCTCTTAAAACACCACTTGACTTGAACGAAAATTAAGGATTAGTCCTTTCACATTACATTTGGCGTGAAGTTGTCATGTTTTGTTTTAGTACTGTTAGCCAGAGTTGTTTGTTTCGCCACTAGTAAAATTCAGAATAGTGTCTTCGGTATTTTGTTCGGTGCATATTCCAAAACGCTCGACTTCAATGTGGCGATAATATCCAGGTCGCCTGTTTTGGAAGTCCCAATCCTAACAGGACGCTTGTAAACTTGGTTTAGTAGTATCATCACAGGAGTCTGACTTTTTATCAATAAAATACGGCAAAATCTCTAAAAACTTGAAATCACCTTATCGGTTATATAAATGAATATATAAATGTTCATTTAAATAACCGACAAGGTGATTTCATATTTTCAGAGATTTTGCCGTACTTTATTGATAAAACGTCAGACGCCTGTGGTATAATCATGTAAAGTTTCTTTAGTGCCAACATATAAGTACAATGTTTCTTGTATTTGTGATATCCAAGGATTGATATGAACAGATACGAATTTTAGAGTTTAGAATATTATTGTTATGCCATTTTGAGTAAAGAGAGAGGCGTTAAGATATAGGGAAGTCCACAAAAGTAATATTGGTATAACGATTAATTGTGTAACAGCAGTAGAGAATTCTGTAAAACTGGAAATACTACTAATGTATATTACATTTATTGGTATTGGCATTGCAGAAGGAATTAATCTTTCAGACAAAACATAATTCAACATCATACTTCTTTTTGATTACTTTCCATGCGTACACACAGATCATTATATATATATATATATATATATATATATATATATATATATATATATATATATATATATATATATATATATATCAAAGGACCCCGAACGGTATCGTCTGATTTCACAGGCAGTGTTGTTAATAGTACTGTAACCGCATCTATGGACGAGGCAGGATAGATATGGGTCCCTATGCTGGCTGTGCCCAGGACCCCTAAAGGCCTTAATCCGGCTCTGTATACATATAAACTACAATACAAACTAACATATACTGATTATGCACCCATGTACACAACATGGGTTAAAAGTTTGCCATACCATCAAGCAGCTATACGCCAAGGCTACTAGTGCAATAACTGCTCAATAGTCTGTGGGGGACTGGTTCAAGACAACAGCCTGTCTCATGTCACCCACGCTTATCAACATCTTTTTAGAGCGCATCATAAGCGAAACCCTGGAAAACCACTGTGGGACAGTCATCATTGGAGGCGTAACATCACCAAACTACGCTTTGCAGACGACATTGATGGGCTGCCAGGCAGTGAAGATGAGCTTGCCACCTTAGTGAAGAACCTGGATGAAACATCTTCCAGATTTGACATGGAGATAAGCGCCGAGAAGACAAAGCTGATGACAAATAGTGGCAAACAAATCTCAACCAGGATTAAAGTCAGAGGACAGGAACTAGAAACAGTGAGCCAGTTCAATCATTTTGGTTCCATACTCACTGAAGAGGGATCAAGAGCAGAAATTTTGTCACGAGCAGCACAAACAACGGCAGCTATGTCAAAGCTAAGACCCATATGGAGAGACAAGAATATCTGTCTGAAAACTAAAATAAGACTATTGAGAGCACTAGTCATCTCAATCTTTTAGTATTCATGTGAGGCCTGGAACCTGACAGCAGAATTACAAGGAAGAATACATTCATTTGAACTGAGATGCTACAGAACCATCCTTGGCATCACTTACATGGACCACATCACAAATGAAGAAGTGCCTAACACCGTCAAGCGCAAAGTAGGCCAATATGAAGACCTCCTCACCACATTCAAAAAGATAAAGCTGAAATGGTATGGCCATGTCATTAGAGGAAATATTATATCCACAACAGTACTGAAGGGAAGCGTCCGGGGTTGCAGAAGGAGAGGTCAACAGAGAAGAAAGTGGAGTGACAACATCACAGAATGGACCAGGAAAAGTTTTACGGAGACACAGGCATTGGCACATGATTGAGACAAGTGGAGGGAACGGGTCAGATGTTCAGCAGCACAGTGCTTAAACGACCACACTAAGCCAAGAGACAGATGATGATGATGAATGAATAGTTGGATTTAAAGTGAAACCGGCCACAAGGGTCATATGTTCACTATTTTGCACTGCCATTTATTTATATGGTAGTGATTTAATTTATACAGGAAGATGGAATGGTGCCACATCTTCCTGGCATTTATGCGCACAGAGTGCGCTATTTAATTTGGTCGTCATATCATACCCCTAAAAAGGGGCTAATGATATGAATGTTAGACCTGGGTGAGTGGGAATAGACCCATCACGCACTCAACCTATCAACCAATCGAAAGTACGTACGCTTATTCCAAATTCATTCCATTTTTTCTAGTGGATTTCCCTATGCCAAAATTGTGTAAGCCACCGATGCAATTCATCAAATGTTAGAGTTGAAGAATTAAATTACGTTCCTAACTATGCCAATTTTCTAGTACAAAAGTGTACATATTATATGTCCCTAACAATTTCTTTTGCTAATATGACTAAACGTCATTTAAAAGGTAGCCACTGTCAGAGAGGATTAGATTGTTAATTTTGAGAGGTGGGTCCGAAAATGATCAAGTACGGCTTTTTGGATAGAGCTTGTCAAGGAGGGTTTCCGTAACCAAGTGGAAGACCCTATTAAGGCAATGAAAGACAATAGCCCTAAAAAGGACTTTTTTTTAGAATCCCATGATCACTTGTTAGTGACCGATTATCCCTCTGCTCCTGAGGTTGGTCCCTGTATACTTCTTGAGTGTCTTGTTTGACCCTGTACTCACTCGATGATTCCCTGTATACAT
The DNA here is from genome assembly GCA_030141615.1 of Unio pictorum. Classification (NCBI taxonomy): domain Eukaryota; kingdom Metazoa; phylum Mollusca; class Bivalvia; order Unionida; family Unionidae; genus Unio; species Unio pictorum. The sequence goes on from JARLTB010000250.1 coordinate 4,066,804, forward strand.
CTTGGGTGTCTTGTTTTGGATTCTCACTCTAGACATCCTTGCTCCCTCGTCAATTTGCTTCCGTATTTTTCCCTATCAATTTGGATTTCTTTGTGCTGTTTTGTGTAGAATATATAACTCCATATGACAACTATTTGCATTGTTAGTTAATGCATGATGTTATTAAGTTACTGCAAGGCCTGATAGTTTTGGGGTTAACTATCTTTATAGTGTATGAATTTGAGGTCATTTTCTAAATTAGCATATTTTTGGTTGCAACCTTGTGTTGCTGGGCCTGATAGTCTTGGGTTTGAGACTACCTTATAAGATCTAATTTGGGGTCATAACCTATGCATATATGATGAGGTTTTTAGTTGCAACATTGTCTCGCTGGACTTGATAGTCTTGGTTTTGAGACTACCTCATACACTCTAGTTGGGACCATAGTTAGGGGCGCGTTTTAGTGGTTGTACTTAAACCACAGCGGTATCGCGTTTTTTTTTTAGGGGCCTACAATACCTTCGTAATATTAAACTCAATTATAAGATGTTGTCAATGGGGTTATATAGAAGGAAGAAATTAGAAGTATAAGAGAAGAAAAGAGGTAAGACGCTTGCCTTATTGATTGTATAACTGGTAGTTAATATAACTTTTGATGTTTATACCTTTATGTATTTCTTTTATTTTAGGTTTATTTGTATTGTTCCATGTTATTTTACCATTCCATTAGGTTTGGTTGCTCTGGAGCCGCCATGGGAACGTTATACCCAGCGTAGTGTAGGTGGGCTCTCTTTAGAGTAACGAGTCCCTTTTGGCCCCGTACGCTTCCATCCCCTCGTAACGATATTATTTTCCATTAGGTTAGGTTGCTCTGGAGCCGCCATGGGAACGTTATACCCAGCGTAGTGTAGGTGGGCTCCCTTAAGGGTAACGAATCCCTTTTGGTCCCGTACGCTTCCCTCCCCTTAGAATAATATTATTTTATATGCATATTTAGGTACCAGTAAAACATTCATTTCATTTATGGATGATATGGTGTTATACTTATATTCTATCCATTAGCCCTGTAGTTCTAAGAAATTCAATTATATTATAGTATGTTCTTTGAGGGTTTTTGTTGCATAATTGAATTATTTCTGGATATGTACTTGGTGCGGCAAGTTCTAATTGTTTAGTTATAAATAGGTCTCTTTCTTTTTGTGTATTTTTACAGATGTTGAATATATGATACAGATCTTCCGGTACGTTACAATGGAAGCAGTTGATATTGTGCGGAAAAGGTCCTATATATTTTCCTAAACTATTAGCTAATTTTGTTTTTCCAAGAATTATCCTATTTATTTTAGATTGTTCATAACTGCTGCACCTGGGTATCAGGATATTTCTATTGACTTCTTTGACAATACTATGCAAAAATCTCCCTTGTTTATTATGGTTCCAATCCTTTTGCCACTTTTGATGATACTGCGGTAGCACAAAATAGTTATTACATGGTTGGCAGAGTGATATACTTTACATTTCAACCTGTTCTCATTTCCTAGGCATTTATGAGAACTTGGTTGAAAATACTGACAGGGGTCTCCTTTCTCTTATACTGGATTCCTGGCCATCATCATTTTAACTTGTATTTGAAATAAAGCAATGCTTGTTTACATATGATAAACATAATGTTACTTTGTGCTCACTTAGAAATAAAATGTAGAAAATGCACAAAAATGTCTCATCTTTTCAATTTTTTTTTTTATTCATAACGTTCATCTGAAATGAGCAACATATAAGACAAATTTCTTAGGACCCATACGGACTAGTAGAGTGAGAAATTTACTTGTCCTGCTGATCTTTCAATATTTCACTAGTCCTTCGCACAACATACTGCCAGACAGGCATCAAGAGTAATTAGCCATTGAACTATTGAATGATGTATATAACTAGTCAGACAGAAAATGTACTAGTCTTGGACTGAACTACCATTTCGACGTGCAGTATCATTTTGCTGCTGAACTGCAATCAAACTAGTAAATGAATACTAGTGATTCCAATGATTATTTTTTCTCAATAGGTTTATTATATGCGCATAATTTTCTTTCTTATCTTAAAAGTCTTAAAGACAAGATGAGCTTTGGGATGACATGTTATTTGTCCATTAGAATATTTGTTATCAACGCTTATCGTATTCTAATTTGGAGTACTAGTATGACACTTTATGCACACACATTCCTGCTATTGTCTAGTCGGTCGTAAACGAAAATGGTGTTGCTCCGACATTTAATGTGACTACCACAGCAGTCCTCTTGAAATCACGCTATTGCTGCTAGTTAATGGATTGTCATGGCAACATGATGTTTACAATGAATGAATTCTTACAATGTCTCAAATTGATTTTAAATTGGTATTCACACTTATATATGGTCACCATCCTAAAAATCTTATCACTAAGCCTCAATGATCTGTTATAGCAGCATGGTGTTTTTGCTGACAGATTTCTTATGGTGAGTCGTTGGTTGTAAAATGCAAATGGTGGAGACCAGACTTCTGATATGGCCACTGCAATTACCATTTTGACACATGCTCCTATTCTAACCCGTACTGATACTGAGCTTTCACAAAAGACTAATTATAATGTCTTTCTTCCTAAATAATGTCTAAGTTTCTTTTATTATAAAAAAAAATTCAACATGGTGCCAATGTGGCGTCAATAGCCGCTGACTTAACAATCTTGTTATTGCTGAAGAATTTAAATGATGCCTTAAACACTTGAGTGCTAATATAAAGAAATAGTGTTATGCTGAATTCCTGAACATTATTGTGTACCAGTAGCATGTCAGATCCGTACAGATTGACTTGTCTTAAACACTACAGAGTTCTAAATCATATATATCTTAATTGTTTCAAAACAATTAAAGTTACCATTTAGTGTCTCAGTGATCTTGTTTAAAAAAAAAACAACTAACAGGTCTAGGATTTCATATTTTGATTAATTCACAGAAGATTCTGTGGTGTCTTTGGTGTAGTGTTCTATAATCCTCATTGCCTCTCTCTAAATATCAATCCCATAACTGGACGAGATACACTTGTTGGGTCACTTTAAATTTAAATCTTGTTGACATCACTCCTTCGTTATGATTGATTGTCGTACAAATATTGGTCTCTGGTTGTCTTCCGAATCATCAAAGTCTATAATGCCTTCAACTTCAGCATCTGCCAGGGGACTGTCAATGTGAGTATTCATGAGTCCCGTTGTATACAGCTTTATCGGAGATGATCTGACTGTACGTAATCTATGCCTTGTCCATGCATTTCGCCAAATGTCCAGCTTCTCGTTAATGTATGAAAGGAGCACGTGATGAAGCACAAAAATATGTACATCATTCATGATGTTCAAGATCTCCTTATCTTCTATGAAATAGAGAAGATCATAATACAGGACTGTGATCATAATAATAACTAAGACACCCACCCCTTCATATACATATCTCCATAAACGTTCAATGCGCTGAGTATGCACACATTTTACCGTTAAAGCATACTGCCATGATTTACTGTACGGACTCTAATCATGTAATCAGCTACATTAGCGTTGTCCATGCCTTTGTTAGACCTGACCTTTAACGGTAGTCCAAACTCATGTACCCTACCCCCTTAAAAACAGTTAGGAGAGTTTTAGTTTTGTTATTACTTGTATTCAAGGAAGGTGATGAAGTGACAAGCCATCAATGTCTCCAACAATGACAAAATGCCACCTAATCAGCGTATGATTAGTGTCTACATGCCATAAATAATTAGGTCCAGCTACGTTATACACTCTGCGATGTAGTCGTTTTTTTCTGCTTTGGATGCCAGTTGCATCCAAACGATGATTGATTGATTGATTGATTGATTCTAAACGGCGCATCAGCACTTTTAGGCTATTTAGCGCCATACAATAGGTTGTATTTAATCATGGTTAAAAATACTAAAGGATGGTTTGATGGCATAAAGTTTGTTATTGACTGCATCATCACATGACGTCTGCCATTTCTGACGTAGGTACTTTTTGATACAAGGTTTATAATCAGTAAACGGTAATTTAAAATCCGATGTGTCTTGGGATAGAGCCATCTTAGCAGCACGGTCTGCTTCTTCATTACCTCTAATACCAATATGGCTAGGTAACCAACAGTATACTATAAGAGGAGGTACTAAGCTCCGTGATTTTGACAAGGAGATTGACTAATAATGGATTATAAAGTTTTCTATTGTGTAGCGACTGAAGCACTGTTAATGAGTTACAGAAGATAATGATATTAAAAATACGTTTTTGTTCGATAAATTTCAGAGCAAGGTCTATTGCTCTGATTTCCGTTGAAAAAAATGGACGCATCGTTTGGCAAGCGATCTTTTATTATGTGTTTGCCACTAACGAAGTCCGCAGCAGCCTTTTCATTAGAGATCCATCAGTATAAAATTTAGTGTAATTTGTAAAGTCGTTGAGGAGTTCATGATAAGAGTTTTGGAAGATGACAGGGTTTGTCTCAGATTTATTCTCATCGTGTAACGTAAAAATTACTTTGAGTTGCTTAAGGAGCCAAAGTGGTATTTTCGAGACAAACGTTTTCTGAACTGTAGAGAGATTAATTTTGATATTGTCAAGGCTGGATGATGTTCTTAAGCCAAATGAAGGTATGGCATTGGTTTATTTTCATATACAGTTTTGTATTTCGGTTGAAAAACAGCCGAAAAAGCAGGGTTCAGAGGGTTTGATCTTAATTTAAGAGCGTATTGTGCAGAAAGCATTTCTCTGCGATGCGATAAAGGTGGTTCATTCGCTTCCGCGTGAAGGCTTTCACATGGAGATGTCTTAAATGCTCCTAGAGCGAGTCTTATGCCCTGATGATGAATTGGATCAAGCATTTTCAAATAGGACTTCCTAGCTGAACCATAAACAACGCACCCATAGTCTAGTATGGAGCGGATAAATGTTCTATACAAATTGAGGAGGATTTTTTTTATCAGCACCCCAGTCAGTGTGCGCAATTACTTTTAGTAAATTTAAAGCTTTTAAGTATTTAGCTTTCAAATTCTTGATGTTTGGAATAAAATATCAAGTTACAAGAGAGTGGCATTTATAAATAAATCAAATGAACATTTAATGACTTTAGGTTTAATTCCATGAACGTAGTGAATGAACAGATTCATTCAATTTAATCGCATATTCAGGTTCTCCACTTTTCATACAAGATATGTGCAGAGTAAACAACATCTGAAGTGTATATTTGGGACATCACAACAATGCTTTCTTTGAGGGTGGAGTGACTATGCTGAGCATTTTCCACAAAAGATTAATCAGAGAAAACACAATAAAATGACAAACACCTGAAAGCGACCGTAAGCACTGACTCCAGACTTTGTTTCTATTTGAATATTAAAACAACATGTCTATTTTAGATCAATTTATTTTAAACCAGGTGATTATTAACTTTGGTTGAGACAGATGTTTGTTTTGCATTGACACCACATTGTACATCAACGAAAATTGGAAAATAGACTGCATACCACACTTCCCTATGGGCAAATACTATTTTAAAAGATTTTGTAGAAATGCTTCAGCACCGTGATTACATAAATCCTAAGAAACATCAATACAATGCGAACATAACCTGCAAGTGTTTTTGATAATAGTATTGCAACATAGTTTTCATCTGAAGATGGCCTAAATGATCACCAATTATACTCCATTACTAATCAAGAGTTATGGCCCTTGATGATTTAAAGCTGTTAAGAACAACCTTGTACATTGTGCTCGATTAGCTCTCGAGACCAAACTAGGCTTATAGTTTAAAAATGTTTTGATATGTTGCAGATGTTATGTTCGTCGTTTCAAGAATTTACTATACTACAAAGATTTTTCATAAGAGCGTCAGACATCCGAAATATGGCATCACGTGGAAGGATAAGGCACGCCTGACAGATCTGGATTTTGCTGACGACATTGCGCTGCTGGCAGAGAATGCGAGATCTCTTCAGGAAATGACCACCAACCTGCAGGTGGAGGCGGCTAAAGTTGGATTAAGAATTAGCACAGAAAAGTCGAAGACACCTGTGCGGGTCAGCGTAGGCGGCCAGACCATCGGCCAAGTCGAGCAGTTCACCTACTTGGGAAGCACCATCGACAAGGAAGGTGGAGCTGATGCAGACGTCAAATGCCGAATTGGCAAAGCGGTGGCCGTATTCCAACGTCTTCTCCCAATTTGGACACGTCGGTCGATTCACACAAACACCAAACTTCGCCTCTTCAACACTATCGTCATTCCATCCGCCATTTACGCCTGCGAGACATGGAAAGGCACGAAGAAGCTGGTCAACAGGCTGAACGTATTCCAACAGCGATGTCTGCGACGTATTCTTCGTGTCACCTACCACGACCACATCACTAACGAGGAAATCCTCAGAAGAGCAAACACCCGAAGCCTGGGAGAAGTGGTCGCAGAAAGAAGATTACGTTTCGCGGGACATGTTCTGAGAATGGCCGAGACGCGCCACGCAAAGACGGCGATGTGGTGGACGCCAGCACGTAGGAAACGAGGCATTGGACGACCGAGAAAGACATGGCGACGGACATTTATAGAAGATCTGCGAGCCGTCAATACCAACTTAGACGCAGCGGAGGTTAAGGCTGCCGATCGAGATGGCTGGAGGAAGCTTGTTGCCCTATGCGCCCCACTGCGCGGAAGGACATAAAGAAGAAGAAGTCAGACATGTTAAACTTAGTTACGTATAAAAAGTTCCAATGATATTGATTGAAATCAAAGCAGTCATCACCAAAGAATAAAATACAATATGAATAAAACAAACAGTGAACATTATTAGACTGGTAAATTGTAAAAGATTACGTTTTTATAAGTAAGATCGTAAAGTGTATTTTTCAACAAATTAAAAAAAATACAACTCATCTGCAATGGGTCCGTATGTCTTAAAAGGTTAGAGAAAGTCCTCATCTGTTAAAGGTGTTGTATGAAGCTGTCGGGCTAATCCAAAATAGCTCATTCTGAAATTGTAAAGATGTTACCATCCAACGTTGTCACAAACAATGATGTTGTTGTAGGGTTTAACGCCATTTTTCAGCACAAGATAGGCTATACATGGCGGCCAGTATTAATGGTGGAGGAAGAATCCGAGAAAACATGGAGAGAACCACCGACCCACGAGAAGCCACTGGCAAGCTTTCTCACATACCCACATTGGCCGAATCCGAGACTCGAACCCACGCAGACTGAGGTGCGATGGCAGTGATCTGTAACGGAGAGCGCTTTAGACCACTCAGAGCCTATCACATACAAAGATATATTTGGAATTAACCAAAACGAAAGTATAATACTGAACAATGTTATGCCATAATTAACAAAAGAAACCTTCAATATCTTCATGTCAACGATTCTTTACAGTTACCAAAACAACGTTTTACCATAAATCTTTATTAAATTTTGTTTAATTGTAACATTCATATGTTTGAAAATAACAATTATAGTCAGGTTGTTTTTACAAGAAAAATATCGTTTAAAAAAGAATGTAGTTTTGTTTTGTCCAATAATTGCTCTTAGTAGATTGTGCTATGAGAGAGGCCTGACAAATGAAAATATTTGAACATATTCGGATTTAATTCTTACTTTCGATTATAATGTATTGGCATGTCGAGAAAAGTTACACGGATGTTTAATATATACCTAATCGGAAAAAAGTATTACCTGGTGGCCGTTCATATTCAGCAAACAACTTTTTGAGATAAATAAATTTTTACACATTAAACACATGAAATGGTTTACTATAGTATACCCATATGTCAGTGGTTATTCTACGTGTTATAAAAGTGTAATAAAAACAATATTAACTAATAACACAAAATGATGGAAGATCTGTCTTATCATTCACAATGTGTGAATTATCTTGCTATTACATTATTGGAGAAGTCGAGAGTTTCATCATGGACATCTGAGAAGTTAACGAGAGGTCAATTTTAATGAGGTTGTGTTGTCTCATTCTTCGATTAACAGCAGTTTCAGAAACAGACAATGTGTTGCTGATATCCACAACTGTAAATCCTGTTTCGAGACGCCCTTCAACAGTAATTTTTGGTATGCTAAATTCATGGAGTCTGAGGTGATTGCTGATCAAATCTGGTTGACAGCTTCCGTATTTGATGCATTCTATCTGCAGCCTCATTATGTCACTGTCAGGCCATTGACTAGGCCCAAAGATTGAAAATCATACAATGATAGCTTGCACACAATATCGGACGAAATTTTCTGTTCTTTAAATATTCCAATGTAAGAATAAAAAAATCACTTGATTAAGAACAACCTCACGCGCATGCGCAAGTACCGTTTTTTCCTTCTCATAATTATGTTTCATATAAAGACAAAAGCACTGCAAATAAACAAGTTTGCACATCATATAAGGACGAAAGCAAAGCATATAAAGAAGTTTGCACATCATATAAGAACGAAAGCAGATCATATATGAAAAAAAAGTTTGCACATCATGTAAGGACGAATGCACAGCATATAAAGAAGTTTGTACATCATATAAGTACAAAAGCATATACAGAGGTTTCTAAACCATAGAATGAAAGTTATCATGTTAAGACAGCTCTAGCGTTCCATAAATTTGTCCCCCGATGCACTATTTGTACCTTTAACAGGCTAGCTTTGGGAACTATTTACAAAGTAAGCAAATATACCTTGCTGCAGGCCCAATGTTCGATGTGTCGTCTGCTAGAATAATAAAATGCATTATCTGCAAAATACAGGTAATCAGAACGCATGAATGCACCAGTAAATTTGTATTCATGTTTGAGGGCTCTCACATATCGGCAGCAGCTTGAAATAGTTATTTCGCCGTGTTATAAATATCTGACTTCACATGACTAACGTGTCACGAGACATGGTCAACGCACGGGTTGTAGGAAATAAAAAAAGCACTGGAGCCTACGTTTGCATGCTTCATTTTTAACGAAGCAATAGCTTAAACAGACATACAAAATGGGAATGATCCATATTTTGCTTGTAGTAGCATGTTTTAGATACACCGTGTCTTATGTTTCTATTCAAATAGACGTCGACAAGGTACTCCAAAAGTTAGATGATCAGATGTTTCTTGGGACTGCTTTTGACACCCTGTTGCTGAAAAATCACTGGGAAAACTTCGACACCAGGTATGACGTGTGTTTGTGTGTGTGCTAATCTCAATGCGCAGAATGTCCATAAATTCCAATAACCACTAATGGGAAACTTTAGCACAAGTGACCAGGTATGCAGTGGGTTTGTGTGTGTGTGGTAATCTTGATTTGGAGAATGTCCATAAGTTGCAAGTCCGTTTTCACGTGCAAGAAGCTGGGGATCAAAGGAAGGGCCGGTTGAATGTGTAACAGGTAGGACTGGGCGTGCCGGCTTAGATGGTTCAAATGGAGAGACTGTTTAGAGTTATGGAGCTTCCTAGACTGTGCACCTCCAATTGGCTATAGAGGGTGCAGTTAAGTGGAAGTTGGACCTTGAGACATATCCGTGATATGTCTCAAAATGCAGGGAGAGTGTAATGGGCAGGACTGGGCATGTTGGCTTGATATGGTTAAAACTGAAGCACATCTCCAGTTTGAGCCCTAGTCTAGCTGTGCATTTTCCCCAGTTATACATACATGCTCATTTAGTCCGTGCCAACACCAGTTGGAACTGTTCAAAATGCTATGCCTTTTTCTTCAAATTGAATTGGCATGGCAATTTGTATTATTTGATTGCAATTCATGTTCTGACTACAAATGCTCAAAGGAGCATGCCAGTAGATGTAGATGGTGTATATTCAGTATTGACATGTCCACTACTAATAAGGCTGGCCACTATCAACTGTAAACAATAATACGAGTGAAATAAGAAATGCACAAAACTTAGACATTTCATTCATTAATTTATAGTTTGAAATCTGAATGTCTTCAGGAGGCTTCTAGCATTGTTATGTAGTTTGCATTTTGAGGGCTTATTTCATATCTGATCTGAACAAAATCCATATCCTGATGTCCTGGACTAGTAATCATTATTGTCAAGTTAAATTTGCCAAGCTAATTGTCCAGGACAAGTGCTTTATTGTTTTTAAAAAAATGTTCATACCATACTCACTTTATCTGGCCAACTGTTTACTCTGGGTAGTCTTGATTCTACTTTGTCCATATATTTACGTCCTTACTACTGACTAATGTGACTGTGTTGAAGATCACGCTTCATGTCTGCGGCATGATACCATCACTATAAATTGCCACACTGCATGCATCATAGTGATAGGACTGAAAAATTGTTATAGCTACATTAAAAATTCACATCACATTACACATTATTGGATTTTCACCTGACTTGCTCATTGAATTTAATGCTTCAAGTCAATCCAGTAACATATAAACTGATTCAAGGGTAATGTTAATTTTTAAATTGTAATTAATTATACAGAGGATTAACTTCTAAATCTGATATTGCATTTGAAGCAAAACCAGGGCCTGAAAATAGCAACGGTCTAAGCAGTGAGGTCCAGGACCTGCATTTTTTTCAGTCTTACCCAAAAAGACTGTTGGCACCCCCCTTTTTTTTCCCACCCCTCTAAAATGAAAATTAAAACTATTCCTCTGGAGTGTCATAATTGTTTCTTGAGCAAGACGTAAAATTTCAACAAATATATATGCAAATTTATGAACAAGAAATGTTACTTGAACCACACAAACATATTTGCTTTGTAAATGTTCTTCAGATTGGAATGTGTACAGAAAGTTATGTGAGTCAGTGCTGTTTTACTTCAAAATTTGAGTTCCATTCAACAAAAGTCGTAAAAACACAAAGTCCTCAAGTCTAATACTGGTAAAAGTGGTTTCACCTTATGATTTTGAAAGAGTCAATTCCAAAAGTCATCAGCTTGAAGCTTCATTCAGTGGGACTCTAAATGTTTGATATAATGGTTGGCTAAAATAATGTGTTCATAGCTTCACTGGTCTGATACCATAAAGCTGAATTACAACACTAAAACATGAACCAGTCTGCAACAGGTTATGTTCTAATAAACTAGCCATTACAACACTAAAACATGAAACAGTCTGCAACAGGAGGTTGTGTTCTAATAAGCACAATAGAAAATCAATACAAATCATGAGTATATTTAACTTGGGCATCTCATCCATCTGCAAATCCTAAAAGCTACAGGAAACCCCAAAATGAAGAAAATGGACCCCCTGCAAAAATGAACAAGCCAAACAAAAATGCAAAGTAAAAACTGTTTTCAAAGATTGAAAGAAAACTAGAAAATAAATTGGCCTTGGGTTTTAGAAACGATTCTCAGCTGAGTCATACCTTAGACTTACAAAAATGGTACTTAAACAGCTGCCTCGTTTGATGCTCAGCATTAAGAGGTTAGTGTTAGGACTGGTTGGCCTGGTGTCAGGATAATGTGACTGTATGGGACATCATTCTACATGTCTGCGGCATGATGCCCCAGTGTTAGACATCACTATAAACTGCCTCACTGCAGACATCATAGCGATATGACTGAAAAATTGTTAAAGCTACGCTAAAAATCATAATCAAACAAGCAAACAAACAAAAATCAAAACTGGTTGAACTCTGCATCTTTCTGGTATACCAATTATATGTATATGATCGGGATACAGGAAAAATGTTGTGTTCAACCTCTTTTAAAGTTCCCTGATTTGGCTTATATAGGTCCATGTTAGCATATAGATCCTTGGTACAACAAACTGGAATATTAACTCTATTCTGGTGCATGCAAAAAGCAAGGAACATTTGGCCTGTGTAATAGAGCAGCTGGCAAAATTGTGTGATGAAGATTGAAGATTGCAATTTTACTGTAGCAGATGCCCCAAATGTTAAAACTATGCTTACACTGAATAAAGAACAGATTTTATATTGAGGTGCAAAAGCTGGAAAACCATTTTGCAATTTTGAACTTTTTTAAACTACTTGTATGCAGAAGAAAATGGTGTCAGTTTATGTGAGAATGATTATATCAATTTCCATGGATGTATGGACTTCATTGCATTTATTGCTGACTTCCTTCTGGGTCCAATTAAATGTGAAATAAAAAATGAAAATTTCATAAACATTTTCATTGAGGGATCAATTTCAGTGCCATTGTATAACAAGTAATCAAATACAGTATGTTCATTATAAATCACCATCTGAGAAAATACCCCTTACAAGATTAGTTTGTATTGAGATCAGTAATGAAAGGAAGCTGCATTATTACAAATAATTACTTTATTCATTTAATAATGCTGATAAATTATAATTTTGTTTTTGTACTGAATTCGATATTCCTCAACAGCTTATACAATGTAAACCTGTTATATGCAAGTCGAACCTGGCACCCTCAAAAATTTCTGTTTGCTGATCAAGAATTATTTTACAAGCTTTTTCCTGGTGTCTGTAAAGGTTTCTCACATTTGTAGCAGTATTGTTCCCCCATATTATATTACAGTTGGATGCAGTTGAATGTAACTTTTGTAAAAGATAACTCTTTAGTGTAATGGAATGAAGACCTTGATTATCTTGAGGAGCCAAAGACAAAGAGTCTATTTACCTTGAAATAAAATTTAAATTATATACCATTAAATTTAAATTAAGACCATTGTAAGTTATTGTCTACAAATATTCAAGATTTTGATGTAAACACATCATTTTCATACCAGTGTTATCATAGAGAACAGGGAGCATATCAATTTGCTGTCTTGATCATTTCTGCATGAATATGTCAATACAACTTTTTTATATTTGGGATAATTACATTTCCTTGCTCCATCTGTGAAGTCAGATGAGTTTGAATGTTTCGTCCGGTTCAGCCTGGCTGCTTTTGAGCATCAAACTAAATAGTGTTTTTTTTTTTTTTAAATTTTTTTTTTAACACTGCTTTAAAAATTTTAGTCGTATCATAATGTTATGTGCAGACTGGCATTTTATAGTGATATCTAGAACTAGCGCATCATGTCTCAAGTCACGTATCATCATGTCTGACATTATACTGACACCCGAGGCTGACCAATTCTAACATTAACCTCTTAATGCTGAGTGCCAAGTGAGGCAGCTGCCAGTACCTTTCATAAGTCTTTGGTATGACTCTGCCAGGGTTTGAACATGTGACCTCCAGCATACGAGGTTGTCACTATAACCACTTTGACCATTGGAACAGTCTCAAACAAAAGAGTACTGTCAGCATACATGTCAGTTGATGAGATTACTTCTACTATTTTTAGGTCATTTATAAACACAACAGTAAAAAAGACCCCAAGATATAACCTGATGGCACTGCACAACTTATTTATTTTCAGACAATATTACCTGTTGAGACCTAATGCTCAAGTGGGATGTGAACCACTTGAGAGTATCTTCACTACCTTGATAGATGTTTAACCTTTCAAGAAGAATTTATGATCTACTGGTTGAAAGCCTGTCGAAAATCAAATTACATGTATTACAGTACCAACTAACTTTCCTTCATCTTAGGCTCTCAGCCATTTGTCAATCATAGAGATAAATGCAGTTTCAGAAGAATGGTCTTTTTGAAAGCTATATTGATTTTCATGAAGTGGATTGTGATCATTGAGGCAGTTCATAAAAGAACTATGTACATGCTTTTCTAGGAATTTGGAAATGGATGGAAGAATTTATAGTGGTCTGTAATTGTTTGCATTCTCTTTTGATGCAGCTTTATAGAGTGGTTTTATGCAATGTAATCACAACACGTAACTGGATGTGTATTCTACACAGTTGTAAATCAATTTTACTGTTATTCATAGACTTAATGACTAAGGTCAGAAGTCTTTCAAATCCACTTGTATGTTCTGTAATACATCTGCATACTTCATAAACATAAAATCCACATTTTATGGTTTTTAAAGGTAATATTTGTTCATGTGAAAGACAGATAAATTTAATGAACTATAATAGTCCAGACTTCACGCCTTCATCAAGATTATGTATGTTGTTGCATTCAAATAGCTGGGGGTCATGGGTTTGATCTCCGGCCAATTCATACCAAAGACTTACAAAAATGCTACATGTACTGACAGCTGACTCGCGTGGCGCTCAGCATTAAGAGGTTAGTGTTAGGACTCAGGTCAGCCTGGTGTGAAGATAATGTGACTGGGTGGGACATCATGCTACATGTCTGTGGCATGATGCCTCAGTGCTAGACATCAGCTGAAATGGCCTCACTGCAGACATTGTTTGTAGTGATATGACTGAAATTAAAAAAAAAAATCAAAGTTAAAAATCCTAATCACACACACACACACACACACACACACACACACACACACACACAACAAATACATGTATATACATTAATAAAGCTGTATACTTTTTGGCCTTTTGTAATCCACTTGTAGGCAATGTGAGAAATACAAAATATTCAAAACCTTACTCTGTGATTTATCAAGCCATATGTATGCCATTTGTAACTGTAATTTTACCATTAATACATTGTTAACATTGAATTATCTAATGTTGTTTCTTTTTGTAGTTCTCGCAGTGTACTAACACTTGGTAGAGCTCTATCTCCAAGTTATTTTAGGATTGGTGGCACCACAGCAGATTTTATGGTCTTTCAAGATGAAGATACAAAGTCATCTAAATCAATGGAAGTTCATCCCAAGAAAATGCAGAACTTTGATCAGCGGCTATATGGAAAATTTAATTATGATACATTTAATTTAACAGGTACTATTTTGATTCTCAAAACTTTTAAAGGGTAATTAAAATCGGCTGGATAATTGAGAGTTTAGCTAATTGAGTTTGTGTTTATATTCAGTCAGCACTGTATAACAGTCAAGAACTACACAAACACAAATGTTGTCTTTGAGAATAAGTGGTTTTTATATACAGGTAAAGTCATGGAATCATTGTAACAGTAAAACATAGGTAGATAAAGTTACTGACAAACAAAGAGAATGAAAATAAATAAAGAAGAGTATTATGTTAAATTAAAACATATGATTACTTTACATTATTTGTATCCCTAACAAGTATGATTCAATGATGGTGTTTTCATGAGGACTTTTTTAAAAAATCAGGGTAATCTGGCAACAGTGTCAAAAAAATTTCTCTCTAAATCTGGTGTTTGTAAAGGTGAGAAAAAATAAAAACTATATAACATAAATTAAATACATTTTTGACAGTCTTCTTTATTTCTCCAGTTTACAGCATATATGTGTAAACTGAAATTATTTAGTCTAAGTGTAGTTAAGATGTTGAAAATATTATCTCAGGAAACTTTATCCTCTTTATTGATGGAAAGGTTCATCTGAAGTATAAATTTATTATCAGATGTAAAAATATACAAACAACCTTGTTCATAATTATTTAAGGCTTGTTATGAACAACTTACATGTAGATTGTGAGATAACTATTATTTTACTTACAAACTAATTGCTTTCTTAAAAGTAAATGTTGAAATTGTTTAGTTCAGCATACACATAATTTTCTTTGAATAATATTTTAAAACTGGTTACTTTTGTTACTACTTTCTTTGACAGAAAGAAATTCCTTGGGAAGCATCCACTTGAAGTTGAGGTCTGCTGATGAAAGTTAATGTTTTTATTTTGTTATGGTATATAAGAATAGAGCAATTACTGTAGGAGATGCAGTTTTCATTCATTTAGGTTTTCTTATGTCCTGTTGGCCTCGTAAGCTGCAGCACCTTTA
Organism: Unio pictorum; assembly: GCA_030141615.1. NCBI lineage: Eukaryota > Metazoa > Mollusca > Bivalvia > Unionida > Unionidae > Unio > Unio pictorum. The sequence continues at coordinate 4,082,502 of JARLTB010000250.1, forward strand.
GTGATGGAAGAGTGCCACATGATGCCTTGTATCATTTTCTCCTTTATTGTGTTTTCCTTTTTCAAGCTTGCCATTAAATAGTTTTTTTTGGAAGCTGGTGGTCTGGCATGCGAGCTACATTGCCTGCCCATCACAACTGTGATTGTATCAAGATGGTGTAAATACTGGGAAGGCTTGCTTGGGCAAAGACCTCACTATCCAGGATCCTGTCTTGCCACTTGTGTTAGGAGTCTTCTGAGGCAGGTAGTGTGGAAGTGGTTCAACTTCTTTACATGGCACTGGTATAGTGTCAGGGTTTCACAGGCATATAATAACACAGGGATGTAGTCTGTCAAATCCTATGCTGACCTTTGCAATCCTGGCATTAACTTCATCTCTTATGACATTCTGGCAGAGAATGCTGCCAAAATAGGTGAACCTGTTCACTGTGCTCAGTTTGTAGCCATTGACTGAGTTCTCGATCAGCATATGGTTTTCATGAGGCTGGTTGATACATTATTTCAGTCTTTGTGTTGATTGTAAGGCCGAAATTTGTGTGAGCATCAGAGAAATCGCTTTGCATGGCAGCTTCAGAGCCAATGTTGAGGTTGCAGTCATCGGCAAATAGAAGGTTTCTAATGATGTCAGTTGTGATCTTAGTTTTTGTTATGAACCTCCTGAGTTTGAACAGTATGCCATTAGTTTGGTATCTGATGCTGATTCCTACATCACCATCTCTGAAGGCATCAGTGACTATGGCTGAGAAAATGAGACTGAAAAGTGTTGGTACCAGTACATAGCCCTGTTTCACTCTGAGACAGGAAAGGGACCTAATGTCTCACCATTATTAAGGACTAAAGCTTCCATACCACCATGGAATCGCTGCACCATGATGATATGTTTCCTTGGGCATCCGTACTTTGCCATGACTATCAATGGGTTCTTACTGCTAACAGTATCAAAGGTCTTGGTCAGATCAACCAGAGAAAAGATTATAATTTCGCTCTTGGCTTTTCTCTTGCAACTGCCTAGAAGCAAACACCATGTCAATGGTTTTACACTCCTTTCGAATCCACGCTGGGTTTCTGGTAGGAGTTGTTTGTCAAGGTGTGATGTGAGACGCTTGAGGAAAATCCTGGCTAGTGTCATGTCTGCAATGGAGAGCAAAGAGGTACCTAATTAGTTGTCATAAGCCTGAAGATTTTCTTTGCACTTTTACAGGTGTATAATAGTAGCATCCTTGAATTCCTGTGGGATCATCTCTTTTTGCCACATGAGATGAAACAACTTATGAAATGTTTTAGTCAGAGCTGCACTGCCTTCCTTGTATATCTCTGCTGGGATTTAGTCTGACCATGAGGAGCCTTGTCACTAGAGAGCAGATATATTACTTTCTTGATCTCTAACATGGTTGGTGGGTAATCTAGTGATTCATTGTCTGGCACTTGGGACAGCCAAATAGATAGCTTCATCATTGATTGATGTTTGGCAGTTCAGGTCACAGTGCTTAGCCCACCTTTTGAGGTTCTTCTCTTTGTCTGTGATCAGTTTTTTTCCCATCTGCATTGAGGAGAGGCAACAATCCTGATGATGATGGGCCATTGACTTCATTCATCCTATCATAAAACCTCTTCATATCATGCTTGATAGCATGGCATTGGATCTCGTCAGCTTTGTTACTCAGCCAGGAGTTTTGTAGCTGCCAGAGTTTCTGCTAAACAGTCTTTATTGAAGGCATCTTTCTTTGAAGTGGACTTTGAATCATTTAGATCTGCTTTGGGGAGGCGAAGTTTTTCGTCCAACAGCTGCCTGATGTTTTCACAATTCTCATTAAACCGGTCATTGTGCTTTCTGGGGGATGGCCCTAAGCTGTTTGTGGCAGTGTTGTTGACTAGTTCTTTAAGGGTCACTCGGGCTGCCTCCACATTCTGGGTGCCCAGAGGAGTGGACTGAAGATGGTTTTCTAGTGTGCTTGCAAATGTCAATTTGGAGTTATAAAGCATAGTGATTGTTTTGGAATCATTTTGCCTTATGAGTGTCTTTCAGATGTTTAGCTTGGAGACTACAAGGCAATGGTCAGTCCAACATTCTGCACTACACATGGATTTGGTCACCTGTACATCCTGAAGCAATACAATACTTGTTGTTTTTGCATTGGTTGACACCATACTTTCCACTGACATCTTCCCAGGAGATCTTGTCAAGGCAGACTCTTGCAATAAGGTCACCACGGATGATGAGCTTGTCAGATTTGGGAACAGAGGTTATTTCCTTTTGTTGCATCTGGATTGGCCATGGTTGGAGCATAGGCACTGATGATTGTGACATGCTTTCTTCTGTTCGACAGTGGGAGTTTCATGGTCATAATAAGCCTGTCATTCACAATCTTTGGAAGTCCAGCTAGCTTGTTAAAAAATAATGTCTTCTCTGCAAAACCTACTCCAGCCTCACATCACTTCTCATTTCCTCTTTCACACAAAAAGAAGTTGTAGCCAGTGCTCCTTTCGCAAAGATCACCTTCTTATGCAAAGCAGGTTTCACTCAAGGCTGCAATATCGATGTTATATCTCACTAGCTCCCTGCCAATCAGGGCAGTTTCTCCTCTGAGGTTTGTCAGCATCACTTCAGTCTAAAAGTGTGTGCACGTTTTGTGGACTGAAGGTGAGAGGAATGATTTTCATATTTTTCTTTGTTGTTTCCACAGCTTATGTAGGGCCACCTCCAGTAACGCTTAGCAGGCTATGGAGGGATGGAGCAGGCAAATTTTAGGGCATCTTTTCTATCCCCCTTCTTGTGCCATGGAGGATAGCAGTGTGAATCCTAAAAATCCATGTCTGTGAAGAATGATCATATGGCATGAGTTGCTTATATGCAAATTTGCTGCTACAACTGCCAGTGTACCCAGACCTGCCACTTCATCGCTTATCCATCATCACATTCACCTCACTCTCACTTGTGTTGACCATCTGGATCACAGTAGCAAGACAGGTCAAGATGGTTGGGGATGGAATTGGATGCAGTGGATGACATGACCAGAACTACTACATGCATTGTCTTTCAATTTGTGATCCACATCGCATTGCTGGGAAATGCCTTTCTGCCCATTGAACTAGCTATTGGTTTCTTCCTTGCAGTCTGCCGAATCCAGTCTTCACATGCTTTGGTAGGCAAGCCCGGACTCACATTAAAGCCTGTTGGCTACTCTCACCTGCTTAAGCCTAACAGTTGAAGCGGTTTACCGGGGTATCTCTTCGGCACATGTTACAGCATCTTGGAGCCACAGGTGAGAGCTGGGTGCATGTGGAGATCAAAGGTGCGTGAGTTACCCCAAAGGAGGCACAACTGTTTCCCCAACCAGAGATGCTACACCTATTAATACACTCCCGTACATACCAAAAGTTTTGTATACATGACCATACATAATGTTTTCATAAGTTTGAAAAGTAATCCAAGTTAAATCTTTTGAGCTTATGATGAAAATGACTGATACCTTACACACTGATTCCTTCATCTCTTACCAGTTACATGACATCAGTGAAAATATTCAGCATCAGAGGTTTTAATTATGTACCAGCTGTTGGGCTAAGTGTGGTACAATAAATGAGGACAAATCTAGATTATCCAAACATCTTGATCCAGATACAGTAAGAAAGGGTGTTATATGAAGGGTTATAGCCAAGAATAGGGTCACAGAATGTTTATTTATCTGAATGGTTTTTAAAGATTAACTGGAAATATCATTGCATGTCAGTGTTTATGAATAGTGCATCAGGTTCACTGGCTATGTGCAATACATATCATCCATTTAAAATGAGTTGACACTGGTGACATTGAATTGTTTGTTACTATAAACAGTTAGGTTATATTAGAAGTTTTGAGGAGACTGAAAAATGTTTGGTCTCTTTGTAGGTGATCACTATTTACAGTTGTATGAGACTGCAACATACAGGAAGCTTAATTTTTAATGTTTTTTTTTAATTTACATTTCAGCTCAGATGTTTGATCAGCTGTACAATTTCACTTCATCAGTTGGATGGGACATGATATATAATTTAAATGCCCTGTTGCGACAGAAAGATGGAAGCTGGGATCCTTCCAATGCCCTGAAATTGTTTAATCATGTCACCAAGAAGAATTACAAAATTAGAGGATGGGAGCTTGGAAATGGTAAAATCTAAAAATAAACTGCTCAGAAAATGTACACTATGGTTACTTGGAAATGGTAAAATCTAAAAATAAACTGCTCATAAAATGTACACTATGGTTACTTGGAAATATTAAAATCTAAAAATAAACTGCTCACAAAATGTACACTATGGTTACTTGGAAATGTTAAAATCTAAAAATAAACTGCTCACAAAATGTACACTATGGTTACTTGGAAATGGTAAAATCTAAAAATAAACTGCTCACAAAATGTACACTATGGTCACATGCTGTATTCAGCTTGATTTGTATAAACTGGGGGATGCAATTCATATTGTTAGTTGATTGTTAGTTATTCTCATCAGAAGTGCTAATGGGATGGCCAGTTGTCCATTATCCATGTGTCTGATAGCCTATCATGTGCTGAACAAAGGTGTTAAACCCTACAACAACAAAAAAATAATCTGTGAATAACATTATTTGAATACAAGCACCTTTATGATGGACATCTGTTGGATGTTTGCAGAAACTATGGAGGTATTCTGATTGAATTCATGAAGGAGTATACTAAATTGATCCATCGATCATCCATTAGGGAAATGTCTATCAACATTGTAATGTTTAAACAAAAGATAACTGTGTTTTTGGGGGATAGTCAAGACAGAAAGAGAATCTGTTTAGGGCAAATATAAAGAGGATGAAATATCTGATGGTTTGCTGCTAACTGAACATAGTACCAAAGCAATGATGGAAAAATAATGTCATGATATTGTTTATTTTGGTTACACCTTGCAGAAAGTCTGATACATCAACAGAATATCAGAATATCTCAAGGAACAGCATGCTTAAATTTTGGAAAATGGTATATATATATATATATACACACACACACACACACACACACGAAAAACAGTGCCTGAATCTATTCACACTGGCCAAAATTACTGTGGCTCTGCCATTATAAAAGAAGATTGTGAAAGGATATTCAGTTCTCAAGCAAATTTCACACTACTCCAAGCAGTTAATCATCAGCATGTGAAACTATATTAATGTAGTAACAGAATGTCACAAATTCTGAGGAAAAAATCCTATGCAGATATATTATTCAGATTGTGTATGTGTGTGTGGTATTCATTTCCCATTTCTTGTTCCAAGATATTGACATTTACTTACTACATTGATATACTTTCAAATGCTGGCTGGTATATATGTGGTTCTATAAACGATTTTCAGTTTGCAAAGGGTTTTTGAACGGAGTGGTAAGAAACAAAAAGTATTACCTGCAGAGGAACAATTGGGTGTCTTGTGCATTTATTGTCAAAGAAGTGATATAAAATTATTAAATGCTTGTTTTAAATTAGCTTTGTCTACACTTTATGGTAATTTACCTCTGCCACTGCACGCCTGTTGATTCACTTTCCCCCACCTTTGGTGATAGGTGTGGGGGATTTCTCTCTTTTAAGAACATTCCTGGCAGTATTTCAAGAAAGATAAACCCTTCCAATAGTTACAAGCATTAAGAAAGGATAAATCTGACATCCAATACTATTATTTATGTGATACTGGGAAAATATCAAACTTGCGGCTTGATCAAAATGTTTTCTTATGGGAAAAAAAAGAATGTGGTTCCTTTACAAGTTGCAATGGATTAAGATCAAACATTCACTGGTATTCTAGAACTATTTGGCACTGAACAAGTATATGTACTAAATTTGAGGCTTGATTAAAGGATTGTCAATTTGAAAACAAGTGAATGCTGCATTTACAAGCCAAGGGCTTATGGAGACGTGCACACTGGCAGAAAACTTGGGTAAAATCACATGGGAATAAATAAAAACTAAATTATGTGAAAGGAAAATATAACTGAAATCAAAACGTTTATTGAATCAAATAGTGTATATTAAATCAAAACGTAAATATTTATACAAATATAGGGTAATATACTTGATAGTAATAAACAACGTTAATGAACAATTGACTATTTAACTTAATACCCATAATGTTTAAAAATGCAAATAATTGTGGATACATGTATTGTGTAATGAATACCATCATGAAATGCATTTATAAATGGGAATAGTTGGCATAAAAAACATAAATATATTTGAATTGATGGTATATTTGTGTGCTGCAAACATCTCAAGTTTCCAACAGTACCACAATATATTGATTTTTTTATATCTGTTGCACTTACACGACAACCCCTACTATACATGAATCTATTTTTTTTAATAAGAGATTTAACTTATAAATGAGTGTAGACTGTGTAACAACACAACTCTTCAATGCAAGAGAATCAAAGTAGACTATAGTTCATGAAATATGCTTGCTCTGTACGAATTACTCTTCATTGCTCACTTTTAAAGAGTGTGGATTGTGGACAGAGAATACATGATCTAGTGCAAGGTACAAAATTGCTGCCTGATTGCTGATCTAATACCAGCAGATTTCATGACTGATTGTATGTGGGTGCCAAGATGCATTTTTGATATTGTTATTGATGACAAATTAATAGATAAGGATCCTGGTCATTTTTTTATTATAGAGACTAGTCATGAATGGCAGCATGAGTTATGCTTTGATCTTGATCAGCATTCACAATAAGCATCATTGACATGGTCATTAAATCATGGTCATTAAACCATGGTCATTAAATCATGGCCATTAAATCATGGTCATTAAACCATGGTCATTAAATCATGGTCATTAAACCATGGTCATTAAATCATGGTCATTAAACCATGGCCATTAAATCAGTCATTAAACCATGGCCATTAAACCATGGTCATTAAACCATGGTCATTAAATCATGGTCATTAAACCATGGTCATTAAACCATGGCCATTAAACCATAACCATTAAATCATAGTCATTAAACCATGACCATTAAACCATGGTCATTAAATCATTGTCATTAAACCATGGCCATTAAGCCATGGTCATTAAATCAGTCATTTAAACCATGGCCATTAAACCATGGTCATTAAACCATGGCCATTAACCATGGTCATTAAACCATGACCATTAAATCATGGTCATTAAACCATGACCATTAAACCATGGTCATTAAATCATGGTCATTAAATCATTGCCATGTTCAGCCAAATTTAATAAATTTGTTAATGTGATATTTGTATCTTATTTAATGTTTTTATTTTCAGTGTTTCAGTACATAACTAACCTTAAGAAAAGCTGATATTCATGTCTACTTGCATTTGCCATTGAGTTATTGACCATGTGTTGTCTTTTATGATGAAATGTAGGACCATTTATAGACAAAACCAATAACATTTCCAGGTTCCTGGTCCTTGGGGCTTGCAGGAATTTTATTGAGTTTCACACACGAGTCTAATATCCTTAAAATACAGACCAAGGGCTTCAAAACAAACAAAATATAATTCTTCTTAGCATTAAGTGCTCAGTCTGTGTTCCACTTCAGAATCTCTCACAAGTTGTATGTGGGTGCCAAGATGCATCCTCCACATTCCATGACGAGTGAGAAGACTGTCAGATATTAATGCAGTTGGAATGAGAGATGACCCCATCTATGAGTTGAAATCTCACATGCTGTCTCTAATAAATAAGGCTGTATCATTGTCATTGTTAATGATGTAACAGGTTGAAAATTTCAGGCTCCTATTCTGGATAATCCTTTAGCTTTACATGCAGAGAATGACGATCCTAAATCAAATATCCCTCCACCCCATTGGGTGAAGATTCTGTCCTGATCCCAAAACATAATTCAAGTCGTTTTATTAGGCTACCTCCATTTTCAAAATACCACATTATCATTTGCTTTTAGTATTTATAATTAGTGTTAAAAGGTAATAAGTTTTATTTGAAGCTTCAGCAAAACTGTTTTTATCTTGATAAATTAAAAGATAAAAGAATTAGCTATTGTTTGTTTGACTGAAGCCATTCCTGTTCCTACCTTCAGAGGTTGGTTGATTGTAGCTAATCTGGTAGCATGACTATTGGAGTGTATCACAGCATACAGTACTCAGGCCAGATGTCAGCATAAGCGGATTTTGATATAAAAATGCACTGTTAAGATGGTTTGTCAATATGAACAAATGATTTGTTTATGTAGCAACAGATTCCAGTATATTTTATATCCATGTTTGCAGCTTCGATTGATGTCTTTGAATTTCTTTTACTCCAAACCCAAGAATGTGTTAAATTTAAACAGCCAATAATGTTGTAACTCAAAAATCACCAGATGGTATATTTTGTAACCAACAAGGAAAATGATGATCACAATTTGCAACAATTAAGCTTAGCATGATCCCTGAATAAACTTTTTACACATTATACTGGTAATTTTTTTATATATGAGCAAACTACATGTTCATAAAATGTCAGACGCCATACCACAATTGTCTTGTATTGTACCCATAATGATAAACAAAATTGACACATTATTTTTTGTACTCTTAGAAAATATTTTTCTTGTACAAGAAAAATGCATTTACAATTTCAAGAGCCCCATCATGATTGTATTACATTTGAAATTATACACTACTTTTTTTTTCACCAAAATGAGAACAGACTTATTTTATGTTATATATGTTGTACTTTTAAGAATATTTTTCATGTATGTGAAACATCCTTCATGTATATACAATTTCTGGAGCCATGCCACCATAGTGTTATACCTGAATTTTTCATACTGAATTATGCTATAATGGGGTCACTCTATAATTGTATATTATTACTGGCTGATACATTTTGTTTTAAATCTAAAAGAAAGATTTTTACAAAAATATATAAGAAAGATATAGACCATACTAACAGTATCAGTACCTGGTCGAGTCTTAAACATAATGCTGTTTTCATGGGCATTGATATGCATTGTATATTTGCATACAAGAATCAGCAAAACTACTTGCTTTAATTTAGCTGTATCTGCAACCCAGTGAAGAGAAATAAAACTGGAGACTGCACTAAAAACAGGATTTAAGTTAGATAAAAATCTAGACTTGACATGCATTTTATAGTGCTTTGAAATAAAATTAATCATGAAAATATTACAATATTAGTTTCATATTTTATTAATATGCTTGTTGAAAAAAATTTGAGATAATAATTGTTTGTTGTAGAACCAGACCTTTATGGAGAAATAAAAGTGTCTCCTGAGCAAATGGCAGCAGATTTCCGTCACCTAGTGCAGATACTTTCAAATTACCCCCAGTTTAAAAACTGCCTCATCATGGGACCCTCTGTGGCCGGGTCAATCAGCTATTTCAAAAGGTACGGTGAATTCATTCATATTTTTGGGTTTCAGTTTGTGTGGTTTTGTAAAAATGTTGTGTTCATTAAAACCTACATGAAAATTTATGGCTATTCTGCTGATGTAAGGACGGTCCAATAGTTTCTTCAAAGGTGGAAAACTGTACTTAAATCTTATGTAGTCTGTATCAGTTGACAAAATATAAACAAAATTGGTACAGCATTCCCACGCTCAAGGGCTCTTCATTACAATATATTTCATGTTGCAAGACAGGCATAGGAACCCATTATGTTACGATGTAGTAAAATTATAACAATGTTCATTATAAGGCAGTCTCACAATAAGACGAAATACTTTATGGCTCATGTTGGCAGAATGTAATGAGGGAGTCCTATATAATGCACTTCATATTAAGGCAGTAAACACCATGGCTCCATCTGGCAGCATTATAACGAAAGTATGTTAAACTATTTGTCCGAGTTCCCTTCCTCTCTTCCCAGCCATTGGGATACAGACTGGAAAGAGTAGCCATGCCAACAGAAAATCACTGGCTTTGGGTTAGTGGGTAGTTAGCATTTTGAAGACTGATATGTCTTGATATTTGTTCAGTTTTTAAACACATTGTTGACTATAAATCATTGATATCATACAAGTGTTTAACTCAATGAATAAATTTGGACAGATAGTTCTCAGAATGACTATAACTTATAAAGACTAAATTGTGTATCTGGGAACACTTTGTTGGCTAGTATGACTGAAACATTTGGAGAAGTGGACTCGTTATAATCAGCATTTTACATTAATTGGTAAAATGGTAGATGCATTTTTGATTGCAACATATATATCGGTGCAGACATAAGAGGGTATGTTTTCACTCTTAATTAGCTAGATTTTACTATACCATTGTGAGAAAAGCAGTTTTAAAGACATTTTTAAAAAAGCATTAATGTTGGAAATGAAAGCACTTAGTTGAATATGAAGATTTCTAAACCCTTTTTCTTAAAATCAGTGTTACAGGTTTATAGTCAGATTGATTTCTGTTGATTGATATATGCCTACTTTTAAGTATAGCCTCTCTTTTTTTTTCTTTCAGATTTTTTGAAGCAGGAGCTGCAAAGATAGCAACTACAGCTTCATTTCATCAGTACGTCTCGGGAGAGTTTTCTGGATTATTTGTGTATTTCATGTTTCTTGTAGCTATTGTTTGGTTACCAGAACACAATATTTTTAAAATGTCTGCTTTAAAGAAGTGTATTTTGGTTACCCATATATTTATATTGTCGAAAGTTACAATCACATCTCAGAATTAGGAATGTGTCTGGTGCTTGCACAGATAAAATTACACATTATTACTCATTTATTATTGCCTACAGCATACTTTATATTGTAGAAGTTAAGATGAATTATTTATGTCCTGTATACCCATCAGTCTCACATTTATCTGTCCTTTTTAATGTAAACTCCAATGAAAAAGCTAATGACATCAACTGATGCACACTGCTTGTTGCTATCTATCTAGACATTAATATCCATTTTGTCCCAAAATAATTTTAATGAAATTCCCAAAACACTATAATGGTTATATGGTAGCAAATAGATAAGCTAAGTAGATACACTTTACTATGGAATAAATATACAACTTTACTATGATACACTTTACTATGGTAATACATATTCAACCATTATAGCATTATTTCTAAATTGTTAAGTTTTGAGTGTCTGGACTGTTTTTGAGGTTTCTTTTGCAAACACATTGTGCTGGTAGGTCTGGATCTGTACAGTTTGTTAGGGGTATTCATTAGAAGAGACAACATAGGCCCAGATCTTCCATTGTAATATGCAACAGCAAAGTAAGGTCTGTTTGGACTCTACTGAAACAGGAAACAGAAAGGAAGTGAAACCAACAATTTCAGTAAAATTCTACAAATAATATTTTTCATCCTGAATACAAAGTAAAAATTCAAAGGACACAGTAAATTAAATTAAGTCCAAAAGTATAAAATGTTCCAAATGAATTCCATGTTTTGAATTTGTTCAGCTGTAGCACAATGATATAATCCAAAAATGTCTTTGAGTCCTCAGTAATTCTATAATAGTGTCTTAGTCCAAATGTTGATGAGCACTTTGTATTTCATTGAAAAATTTAAAGAAATAATTCCTCTCAAATTATTTCAGGACACAACTATGTGAATCCACAGACTGATCATAAAAAGAAGAATGAACAATTGTTTTACAGATCCCTTATTTATTACAAACATCACTTGATCAATGATGTAATATATTTTCATAGAGGGATGGTTCCAAGAATGTTCAGTTGAACATCTCATGGGATTGATCTGTGTAGATCAATAAAGAGATAATCCTCTTGAAAAAGTCATTTAGAATTTTCTTTGTTTTTTCTGAGGAATAAAGCGTATTTGTAATATTTTACTGGTAATTTAGCAAATTTGTACAGATTCTGCATTGTATTTTTATTAATACACAATAATGAATGCAGTGATGTTTAACTCTGGAGTAGTTGACATTTTTCTTTTCAGTGTGTCTCATTTTCTGGTGCTTTAAGTAAATGGGATGGATCAGGATAATACAAATAAATCATTTTTCCGTTGTCTAGAGAGATTTGAGTTTTAATGCTTTTTGAAATCTAAAGATGTCATACTGTCAGTCATTACACACTAGATACAGAATTCATTGATTTATTTAGATGCAGTAATGGAAAAAAATATGTTTACATAAAAAAATGCGAGCCATGAATAGCAGTTTGATGTATGGAGAGAGCCATGCTCATACACCCTATCCAAAATGAGTGTGCACACCAGTTTATCTAAGAATAAAATTTTAAAGCTTTGCTTTTAATTTCAGTTATTATTTTGGAGCACCCAGTGTTGATGAATTTATTAACCCTGATATGATGGACAGTTTGATTGAACGCATCGCTGAATTCAAGTTAACTGCTAATGTACTGGCACCTGAGGCAGCAGTGTGGCTTGCCGAAACCAGCACAGATTGGACAGGTGGACAGGCAGGCTGGACTGATAGATACTTAGCTGGATTTCTGTATGTACAGATAATTATTATATACCCTTAATATCCAGTGGTTTTCTTGATAATACTTATTGCTAAGAACATGTAGGATCCAACAAGTTTGTTGGAAAGTAATGTGAGGTAATTAACTATTATTTATTTTGACACAACAGTACATAAAAAACCATGGTTGAAAGTGTGTGTTCATGTTATTAAATAGGGTTGCATAATTCAGGATAAAGACAAAATTCTTTTGAGAACAGTTGTGTTCTTATTATTTGTTTGAAAAAATAATACAGTTTATTATTTAAGAAATTTGGGAATATAAAAAAGAAATTACAGGGATTGTATTTGTTGGACATTGTGATAACGGCCTGAACAGTATGCTGGTCCGAGGTCCAGGACTGAGTCTGTTTAACCACTGACAAGTCAAATGTAAACATAATTAGCCTGTTAGACCTTTAACATTTCTTTTTCCTTCCTAATTGAAGAAACTGTGCTTTTTAATCTTTAAAATATCAGAAAAGTTGAGCTATAGCTGATATTGTAAAATGTCACTGGAAATCTGCAAATTTATTGCTCAATATGCTGGCTACCAGTCTAAGCTTGATTCTTATCAAACATCAAAACTAAGCATCATTTGTATCAGATTACTGTATGTTATGAAACCTAAAAATACTTGCAGAAGGTAAGAATCAACTACATAGGATTTGTCTGCTGCAGGACGTTGCACTGCAGAGCATCAGAAACCCAGGTCCATAAAGACCAGAAATTATGACAAAAATAAACATTCAGACTTCATATGATCATTGGAAAAAAGGCTTGAGTATGTTGATAAGAAATATTATTTATATAGTAAATAAACATACCCCTCTTAATTATCACGACCCTGAATACTTGAATATTTACAAGACTGATTGTTATTTACTATGTCAGAGGGACCAGATCAAGTTTTTTTTTGTCCTGATAAGACCAGTACTGACTGCTTTCTTCTGAGAAAGCATGCTGTTTGAAACATACACTTTGAGTGCCAAGGCAAACTTCATCAGAGATTGACATCTGTCTGATAGTCTTTGAGTTTTTCTAATTTTCCCCATTTGATAGCTAAAGTTTCCTCTGACCTTTGTCACACAATTTTAGATATTTTGACAAACAAAATCTCAATAAATCTAAAATTGGATGGCAAAGGTCAGAGGGAACTCTGGTTATCTGCCAAGTGAATAGTTACTTATAGGGCTTCTGATTGGCTTGATTGGTTTTTCCCATCTGTTTCAATGAATGAGCTTTGAATGGCAAATGTGTTTTATATAACTGGGTGTTTGATAGTTTTGGATAACTTTTAGTTCTAGTTTTAGTTAACCACAACACTGATATTCAAAGAAGATCCAACAATAAAATGTGCAATCCCATGATTAGAAAATTTTAAAATATTAAGCTTAGTAAAATTGTATAATTGCATAAGTATAAAGTAATTGGTTGAAATTTTAGTTTTCATTAGATTATTTATCCATATGCAATATAGTAAAACATGACATGTCAGACTTGGCTATTGGACCAGGCCTCTGCCTATATGGAAATGGGCATTATAGGGTCCTAATGGTCCTGGAGAAGTTAAATGTTCAGGTCCTGTGGTTTCATCCAAAGTACACATGGCACACAAACTTTTCCGGTGGACTTTGGTCTTGAATTCTGACTGTACATATACTAGAATCAATAATTACAGCTGGAACAGTAATCATCCTAGTATACCATATTAACAAGCCCACCCTGACGATTACAAAATTGGGGTTGATTTTAATTTAATAAAATCAATTTACAAAATGGGTCCCTTGACCTTCAGTAAATATTTTTAATATGGTGTCACATTAAATTGATTGTTGGATTAAGTTTAGAATGAATATCAGATTTTATTACATAATGATTTAATGTTTCATCCTTGATATGGTTTTCAGTTCAGATGTTAGCCTATATTTATGAAAATGTATTGTCTTGAATGTGTTTTTTTTTTTGTATCAGCACAATTTGTAAAATAAAATGTAATGAAGCATAGATCTTATTGTTTTTAGTTATTTGTTTAAATTTCAGATGGTTGGACAAACTGGGTCTGTCAGCTAAATATGGTCTGGATGTGATTTTGAGACAGTGTTTCTATGGATTTCATTTTAGTCTGATAAACCATGAGGATTTAAAACCCAATCCTGTAAGTTGAGCAGTTTTCTTATTGGTTCTAACGTTGAATAGCGTTAGTAATTGGAGGGTTATAACCTATACTTTCTTTTTTCATTTAGACATGCTGGTTATAAAGGGTGATAAGACATGAATAAATAATGCTACACGAATTGCTTCATTTTTACATACTAGGTCATTTTTTTAAACAGTGGGAGTCAAATATTTGTTAAATATTTGTAATTAAGCATTGATGTTTTTTAGTTATGATTTTGATGTTGCCGAATATTAGTAATAATGAATAGTGGCTTGTTTCAGAGAAGTAAGATAGTGTATTGTCTTAAAATAATTGTATTAAATCTTTCCTGTACAATTCAGTATTTTGTTGTTGATCATAATTTGATTTGATACAAGAAATTTAATGTGAATGTACAAAACCCATCTACTTTTAATTCATTACAATGCAACTAAAAGTAACATCAAAACACAGTCTGAACTTACAAGATTTACATGGCAACATACTCAGGCACTGCATTGCTGGTCAGTTAACACTTTTCACATTTGAATACAAGATTTATTACATTTATAAAGACATACTGAAAACAAATAAAAAGATACAGCTATTATCATAAATTTTTCTTGGCAATATTTATTTTTTCTTGAAATGTTACACCAGCAGGCATTACCAATATTTTGATTGATTGATATTTTATTGTTTATTGATTTTTACAGTCCATTGAACGTTGTTATAAAGGAAAAAAAAACCACCATATTACTCCATATTTAAAGTTTCAAATGGTGATTTCAAATTTTGAGCATTTCGACAGTAAAATGAACAGTATATTAAGGTTTCAGTTACCAATTGTGTTTGCAATGTTTCGCAAATGTGGAATATTATGTTGGTTTTCTCCAAAAGAAAAAATAGGATCTACACCTTCCCCATGCTTAAGTGGATTCACAAGTTGTCAGGGTGTGCTTAAACAAGGGAGTAGTGTATTAAGTATAAATCCTAATAATACATTAATTCTCCAATTCTCATGCATTTTATACACACTTTGATAATTACATTTATTGTACAGTTTTACAGTATTTTGACTACCTCGGGTTCCTATTTGCAGGACTACTGGCTGACACTGTTATACAAAAACCTGGTGGGTGGTAAGGTGCTCAGTGCAACTACAGATGACTCCACAGGGAAAGTGCGAGTGTATGTTCATTGTTCAAACCATGTCAGGTAAGTTTACAGTACTTGGATAGTCAGTTTACTGTAGTAAAGAAATAGAAGACTTTAGATGAATGTTTATTTGATGTTAAATTTATGAAACTTATGGACAGATCAACAGCTTTTAGCCACATAATGTGTCATTAGCTGTGAACATCATAGACCTAGACCTGATATAACAGAAGATGGCAGTTGTCTAAAGCACTCTCCATTATGGTAGGTACACGACTGACAGGGGAAATAATCATTTCTGGCTTCCCGTTTTCTGATGTAACTTTGTTTCAAGAAAAGTGGTCTGCTGTTATGGCATATTTTGAGATAAATTTAGATCGTTTGAATGTAAAATCTTTGGAACCCAACAGAATACATCCGGATACTTGTTTATGGTATTAAGCGGCCCATGGAAGAAAAAATAAGTATTTTTGCGAAGCGTTGAAAATTTTAAAGTTTTATTTTCATACATTAAGAGGAGGTAATACTAATAAACATGGTAGGTCTTAAGTTTCCAACAATTTGGAATATATCCATGTATATTTCATATTTCTGAGTAACCTCTATTTACCGTACGAAGTCTCAATTCAGGAGTCCTATCTGGTCTTTTAAGCCATATCTGCAATGACCGGTGCATAGGCCAAATTATCCCGCATTGACCCCATTGTCAGTCAATGGCGTTAGTGTACAAAACTTGATTTAATAACTTCTTTAAGTTATTTTATATATATATATATATATATATATATATATATATATATATATATATAATATATTGATTTTCATTCAGATAAGTAAAATTAGTGTTTATGTCTTCTCTTCAGATTATATATCAAATTTGTTTAAATGAATGGTGTCATGGCAAGATTATATCTGTATGAATTTAGTCCTAGAAAGCTCTGTTCAAAATAATGACAAAGAATGATGTAAACAATGATATGGGGTTGTTTCACAAATTTCCAATTTTTTTAGTATTTATTAAACATGGCAATATTCTGTTGAAATAATTTATACAAACATGAAACAGTTATCATGAATGTCCAACAGTTGTGTTAGATTTCATGAAAAAAATATGGGTTCAGGAAAAGGGTACACACATTCCTCAGCAGGCTGATGACGTGTGATTTGGTATAGCTTTAATTGTTTGTCCTAATTAAAACTGAAGCTATACACGTTTTCTGGCACAATCCAGAGTTGTAGACTCTGTTCATTTTCATGAAATTAAGTAGGACCATGTTTTTCAAAAAATTGACAAAATTGCATTTTGAGAATTGTCCACCCCCCGCTCCTTTCATGTAAAAAAAAGTACACCACGCTGCATCACAGAGACAGTTGAGACTGAATTTTATTTCATTCTTGGATGCATCTCCATTGAAAAACAGCTTGATTTACTTGCAAAAACTGGTATTTCAATTTTCATGTCCTATACCTAATTATGGATCAATGCCATCTCACTTATGTCTCCATGGGTTCGAGTCTCAGATTCGACCAATGTGGGTATGTGAGAAAGCTTGCCAGTAACTTTTCCTGGGTCAGTGGTTCTTTCCGGAGGTTTCCTGGGTTCTTCCTCTACTATTAATACTGGCCACCATGTATAGCCTATCGTGAACAATGGCGTTAAACCCGACAAAAAAAAGAACAAAACAAAAGAAACAGATTATGCTGGAAGAGATCAAGATAATAATAATAATAATAATAATAATATAAATAATAATATAGATAATGATAATAATGAGGACTTTATATAGTGCCTAATCTTTAGAAGCTCTAAGCACTTTACAACATATATAACGATATGACTACCAAAAAACAAAAACAAACACCATGAAATTGGAAAACAAAAAATGCTGAAAATATTTAAGGTAGGAAAACATTTTGGTCTTTAAGTTCTTCACTGATGGACTCAGTTCAACATACCTATCTGGGCTCACCCATGTGTGCATACCAGCAAGATAGGCTCCTCTTCTGACAAGTGTATGCTCACTATATTAACGAAATTATATGGACATTTTTCTTTTGCATACCAGATTCTAGTAATGTGGAATGAATTGCCCATTAAAATTAGACACAGTGATCTCTTTCAAGAGTGCTCTTAACACGCTCCTTTTTCAACTGCAAGAACAAACTTAAAGAACTAATGTTTCCTACACACATGATATTAAGTGAAACAGGCTTTTATGTTTTGACTTGTGAAGGAGCAGATGGGTCTTTTTAATCTTCAAAACATATCTGATCAGAAAAAAAGACAAATCAACACCACTTTACATATTTGTACAGAAGAATATGAGAGTTATGAATACATCACACAGATTGAGCACAGCATGCTCATTGCAGAATTTGTAGACTTCATGATTATTTGGCAATAGTTAGACTAGTTGAAGTGAGTGTTAAATATAAAATAATATTCCAGTATCTTTTGTATCTGTTTTCTGATTCCAATCCATTTTAATATTTTCCTATATTTTGCCCAAGTATTTTGAATTTCAGATTCAGGTTAGTTGTAAAACTAAATATACAATTTTCGTACCTTGTAATGTAATTATGGATTGTAATCTATTGATTACATTTTGTTATGCTCAGATTATGCTTTTCTCTTTTGAATATGTTCTTCAATCACATTATGTTAGGTATAATAACCTGTTACCTTATGAATCCAGCCCGACTAAAGGACAAAAATAGTCTTTTCTATTTCATTTGTCAGTGGGCAATAACTCTTGCTAATTAGCTCCCCTTGACACATCTAGGTGTCACACGTTTTTAGCTTAACTGCTGTACTGGATAACATCATACAGTTTATCCTCTGACTAGAGACATATTTGTGTGCTAATAAACTCCTAAAAAATTTCTTTTGATTTTATTTTGTGGATCAATCATTCTGCTGCAGGTTGTATACATTATTTTTACAATTTCAGCAAAATTTGATTAATTTTGTCACCTTTAGGGACTTTGTCACATCACACTATCATTGACCTCTGCAAAATCATTAGGTTTGCATGACTATGACTGCATTGCTGATTTATGCTTTGTTTTTAAATGTTTGCACCTGTAAGTCAGGACGCATGGGCTTCCTAGTTGGATCCACCTTCTACTACTGCATTATTACTGGCCATCTAGACATTATTCACCATCCAGCATGGGAGACCTTTTAAGAAGATGCCCCAGCCAATCTCATTGGGGCAATGTTCCCCAATTTTAGGCAGTCCAGTGGGTGTGAGTTGCCGGCATGTAATTGGCTGGACCTTTTCTCAGAATCAGTCCAGTCAATGAAGATTTACAGTTATCTTAGAAACAGATCTGTCCATCTAACTGTACCATCAGTAACATGCTATTTCTAAGAATATTTCATTGAAAAATCTGTTGGTCCAACCAAGTGCTTGGAGTGGCCAGTACCAGCGATAGCCAGATAATCTTCTATACCACTAGCTTACAGGCAACCATTTGGTGGACAAACCAGCTGGCAATGCCTGAGTTATGTATTTTCACTGCTTGTCAGCAAAGAAACTGAATTTTGAACTCACTGGATCTCCCTATTCCCTTAGAACGAGGGTGGTAATGGTGGTGATCAAAGTCATTCAGAGGGGCTGCAGGTTTCATTCACCAACAGTCCTCTCCCCTCATCTACTATCCCCCCCCCCCCCCATGGTTGCACTGTCAGACCAAGAGAAGGATGCCTTTCAATAACAGGAGATACAATGCATCATCAAAAGACAGTAGAGCTTGCACAAAGACTCCCAAGTGCTGGGGTTATTTTCAAGGCTGTTTCTTTTGATTTGAGATGATAATTTTCAAATTGCTATCTCAAATCATTTCTGCATTAGTGGTGCAGCCCAGGTTGGCTGACCCTGGGAAGCCAAACTGGAAAAGCCCCAAATGGAAATAATGGTACTGACACCAGTGCACATGCATGGGGTGTCCACATGTTGCTGACCTAAACTACTATCAGTGACACATGGCAGCTGGGGAATGGCCACTACATATCAATATCCTAGGAAGTAAGGCTCTCATCAATGAATTTCAATTCTGAAAAGATCAACTCAGATGAAAAAAAGATGGTCCTTGTTCAGTTTGACAACTCTTGAGGTGGTGACCTACCTTCTCAAACAAGGAAAATCATGCAACATGTGTTGTCTGTTTTGGCAGTTATTATATAAGTGCGACAATCACCATATCAATAGATAAATTGGACAAATTCATGAAAGACTCAATTTCTTGGCTGACATGATCCAGAAGAGGTCTATTCCTTCACTTGGAATGTTTTCTCCATTGATCAGTCATTACTTGGGTTTGCGCACTATGGGGGTGTCAGATAATTGACCTCTTTGCAACAAGGTGAATCACAAGCTACCCACCTTCATCCCTCCAGTTCCTGGCCCAAAAGCTTGGGCTGTAGATACATTCAGTCATTTCAGAATGGTTGTGGACGTTTGCATCCCCATCCACATTGATGGTACAGAGAAAGATCCAGAAGTTATGGTGTCAGAATGGCAAGATGATTCTGATAGCCCTTCTCAGATGTGACAAGTCTTGGGTCACTGATCTGCTCTTTTTAGAATAGATCTGCCCAGGAAGATTCTGGCCAACCTGAATCTTTTCCAGCAACTACAAGGTGGTCTTGTCTTGCCTGGACCATCCTCTGATTAGGACTGCCTTCTAAGATAAACAATTCTAACCTTCAATTGTGGAGAGAATCTTGAGAGCAGGAAGGTCTCTCCATTCGGAAGGAAAGTGGAATATTTTCAGGGACTGGTGCCATGCCAACAATATTGTCCTGCTATGTGTCTCAATCCCTTAACTGGCTGACTTTTTTTTATATGGCTCGTTGAGGAGAAATGGTTGGCTCAAATTTTCAGTGGCTGCTGCAAACATGCCAATCCTTATGATTTTGCCATAAATAACCAATAAAATACAGACTAATTGAATAAAAGCATGAACTACAGAAATATTGTTGTAAAATCTAGATAATTGGCTCATCTGTGTTTGATTTGGATCTTTATTTCGTATTTGAATTAGTGGAGTTATTAAGGGAACCAGACCAACTTTACAGCAGTATCCCAGACATTTTAAACAGCATATATTTTTTTCGTGCAAAGTGTCTGCCTGAACCTTCCTCCTCTTCAACACTCTTGGCTCTTATTAGGACTGACTTGTGAGACAAACATTTGAAACCTTTAATGCGAAAAGAATCTTGAGAGCAAGAAGGCTGTACCGCTATGAAAACTTAGGGAAATTGGCATGTTTTCAGGGACTGTTGCCATACCAACAACATTGTCCCTCTGTGTGCCTCAATCGCTCAGCTGGCCAACTATTTGTTTGGCTCGTTGAGGAGAAACAGTTGGCCCCAATCTCTTATCAAATGATACCGCCCCATGATATTGGACACATTCTGACATTATGGCAGACATGATTTTGGGTATGGTATAGATCAATCATTTCTTTTAGTCCTTTCAGGACTTGACCAATCAAAATTCCTCCCTATCCTTCCAAAGGGAACCAATCTTGGGTTTTAACATGGCTCTATTCAAATCCATTTGAACCTTTAGTCATATGTACTGATACCTTTAGCTGCATGCTCTTTATGTCAACCTGAACTCTCCTCAGTTCATATCGGAGGGTTTGGTGGTTCTCTTGTCAAAACCAGGATATGTAGCCTAATAAAGGTTACCATCTGTCAGTAAACAAGGAGCCATCACTCACTCACTCCTTTCAATAGACAGGTCGAAAACAGTACCCATGCAAGATACAGTTCATGCTCTCAAGTACTACTTGAAACACAGAGACAAGTCCTGGCAATGTGCAAAGGCCTCTTCCTTCCTGTGTGAGCCAGAACACAGGATATCAGCCCTCAAACCTTGCACTGTGGCTGTGTATGCTTGGTGTACTCTGATGTCTCACCAGATCAGTTACCCCATGAAGATTTCTGCTTGTACACACATATTAGTTCTGAATTAAATTTTCAGAGGAAGACTTTTGTTGAGCCAGGTATTGATGTAATGCTGAGAAGAAAACTGGAACTCGTTTACAGGTTTGTGGTTAGACTTTTAGATACATGTATTCTTTAACAATTTTGTGCAATCAAGACAGGAAGTTTTATTTGTTAAAATTTATTTTTTAAAAATCTTTGGTGCTTGACTATAAAGTAACATGATAGGACATCTTTTTTGTTCCATTATTTTTTTTTTTTGCTGTAGAAATTGTTACTTGTGAAACCATTTTCTGAGCATAGTCTCTGAACATTTTAGTAGGGCCTAACCGAGTAGATATTTTTTGCTGAGTACCGAATCCGAGTATTTGGATATACTATTTGTTGGATCCGGGCACGAATTGAGTAATAGGTGCGACTCCGGAGAGTACCATTTGTTTCATTATCATATGCGAAGCTTAAACTTTTCGTGTACTGTATACCGTATATGTCACATATAAGATGAAATTTTTTTTAGTATTAACTAAAATTATTATCATTAAACACCTTTTTTTTTAAAAATTCGATATTTATTGAATTATTTATCTTTTAACCATTTGTGCGCATATTATTTGCCGAGGCGAATACTTCCGAATAGTACTGAAAAACCGGATATTTGGCCGAAGCAAATGTTCGAGGCAATAGTGTTATTATGCCTTTTTTTTGGGAGGTTACAATGTTTTAGAATTCTTGGCATCGTAAATATGTAATTAATGAATAAATGATGCCAATCAGTAATTAAATAACACTGATGTAAAATGTAAAAAAATTCTTTAACCTGGTAATAGAGGTTTTATTTTTATATCTGCAGGTCTCCCCAGTACAAGCCAGGCACTGTGGTAGTGTATATAATGAATCTCAACCTGCAGGCAATAGAGCTGAATCTTCCACAGGCAGGCCAAGATGAGTTTGATGTATACCTGCTGGAAGCAGCACCAGCAGGAGCAGTCTTTTCCAGGTACACCAAGTCTTATGTTGATGAAAGTAGAGTAAAACCTGTTATGAGAGACCACCTTTCTTCCCAGAAAAAGCGGTCTCTCAATACAGGTGGTCTCAAAGCAGGTTTGTACAAAAAGACCAGTTTTCAAGGTCCAGTTTCAGAACAAAGAAAAATAACCACAATTACTGTACATATATTCTATTCTATTTATTAAAAGTTCTGCTAAAATATTGTATGCATTCATCTAAAAGCAAAACTTTATAGCAGTAAAGATATTCTTCTATCGTTAAACATGAAAAGGCATTTTTTATCATTTGAAATTGTTTCTGAATTATTCTTTTTCCTTTATAACAACTTAAATTTGTTTTACCATTGTTTAAACTGCTTGTTTGTGAGTGGTCTGATCTTTTTCCTTTCAGTTACAATAAATATTTTCTCTAGCTTTTAAAATTTTCTCGTTTTAGTTAAAATTATTAGTGCTTAGTTGTAATATCGAACATAAAGATAATTTGTCTGGGCTGTGGCAAAAATATTAAAAATCTATACATATACAATTAATGAAATAAAAAGAAACAATTATCTCATCCAGAAACTGAACTATTTTCTCAGACAAGAGTCAATGGCTTCATTCAGAGATGACATACATGAATTAACTATATAAGCAAAGTGTGTAACCCAGTTGCACCAACTTGAATAGACAGCTTTGTGATTGGGATGTACTCAATGAATATTGGGGGTGGGGTGGGGA
This sequence comes from Unio pictorum, assembly GCA_030141615.1. NCBI lineage: Eukaryota > Metazoa > Mollusca > Bivalvia > Unionida > Unionidae > Unio > Unio pictorum. Next base: position 4,105,907 of record JARLTB010000250.1, read on the forward strand.
AAATACAACAAACATCACAAGTCTTGAACACTACCAGTCGAAAATTGCAAACAATTCTCTCTTGTTGTTTTATTAGACATTGACCTTATTCACCCCCAGCAATAGGGATTTACAACTTTGGTACTATAATGGCAATTGTGACATAATAATAATAATAATAATAATAATAATAATAATGAGTTTTGTTAAGCACCTACTCTCTAGAAGCTCTAAGCACTTTAGAACATTAGAAAACACGTATAACAAAAAAAACATTACGAAATGATTTTTAAAAAAACCCACCATAAAATTAGAAAACATAAAAAATGCTGAAAATATTAAAGGTAGGAAACATTTTTAGGTCTTTAAGTTTGTTCTTGCAGTCGAAATAGAAGTTGCAACAAAATATGGCATCATTTATTTGCCAATCAATTGCTGATGCTTACATGCACAATCTGTAGCAGTTTTTTTCAATTTATGGCTGGTCCTTTTCATAAGATGAATGCAATGATAAGAATTAACTTTTAATTTTCATAATGGCTTTATTGTTTGTGTACTTAAGTCTAATCTTTAACGATATGCAGTTTAGCCACAATTGACCAGAATATGAATAAAGGGTCATGTCCTGGGGAATGATAAGGTGTATCACAGGGAGAAATGGCGCATCCCATGGGCACATTGGGGCAATCTGGTGGTGTCAATAGTCCCCTCTCCTAATTTCTATTGTCGGCCAGTTAATTTGAAACTTTGAATTTATACCTCCTTTCATTTATTTGCTGCTATTTAAACTGCCCAAGGGATAGTTATACATCATTTCCAATCATTACATATTACTTTTTATACATGTACTATGTGTAACAGGTATAGACTGAAAGGACTTTTAAAACAAAAAGTTAATTGTTTTTGCTTAAGATTACTGAAAATTGTGTTTTCTCGTAACACGTCTGTGTCACAGGTTTAGAATCTTATTTATACAAAGCTTCCATTTGATTAATATCAGATCTCGATTCCACCTGTAACAGTGGTGATTTAATTTAGTTTGTGTCATATTAAGGCATGTATGTCAACATCCTGAAAATACATTTACTTAATTAATTATGGGCCCCGAGTGGCCGCGTGGTCTAAAGCGCTTTCCGTTACGGATCACTGCCGTCTCACCTCTGTCTGCGTGGGTTCGAGTCTAAGATTCGGTTGATGTAGTTATGTGAGAAAGCTTGCAAGTTGCTTCTCGTGGGTCGGTGGTTCTTCTGGGGGTTTTCCTCCACCAATAATACTGGCCCCCATGTATAGCCTATCATGTGCTGAAAAATGGCATTAAACCCTAAAACAAACAAACAAACGTTTACTTAATTTCATCAGTGCGATCACGGTTTCCGCAGGTAAACAATTTTTTTACAAGCCTGACAGGCACCTCACTTTGAATACAGGATGGGCAAATATTGGCATTACAGTTGCAGATATACTTCAGAATAAGGTTTTCTTCTATTATGATTATTATTATTCTATATTTCCATTGGCTTCTAGTCTCCTTTTAAGGTGGGCACCTTAAGTTTCCTTAGTCTTGCTGGATTGGTTTGTGATCTCCACATCACGTTGATTTATACTGTTGTCTTATGTAGAGTTGACCAATATTCATTCCTGTATTCCTGTATTTAGTAGTATGCACACTCCTTGTTTTATTATAGTCAGTAAAGAATAGTTTTTCTTTTTATTATTTCATTTTACCATGCTAGTTGTTTTTAAATTGTTGTCTCCATTTGTCAGAATTGAGTATTGTTGATGTAAATGTGATGGTTTTTTTAATTCATATTAATATGAGCTTTCCAGATAGGTATACTTCCAAGTTCTTACTCACAGTAGTTGTAGTTGTCTAGGGTTTAATGCCATTTTTCAGCACATGATAGGAGGCTCTACATGGCGGCCAGTATTAATGTAAAGGAAGAACCCAGGAGATCCCCCGGAAAAAAATCACCAACCCACAAGAAGCTACTTGCAAGCTTTCTCACATACCCACATTGGCTGATCTGACACTCGAACCCATGCAGACAGGTGAGATGGCAGTGATCCATAATGGTGAGTGCTTTAGACCACTCAACCACTCAACTTCCATGTTCGGGCCACAAGTGTTTATTATGATTATTTACCCACCCCCCAAACAAAAATGTTTCCACTGGAGGCAACGCATAGTATTTTGGAGTTAGCTCAGTATCTCAGTGATATAAGGTGGCTTAACAAGTTTTAGTTTCCTCCTTCATAAATTCCATTCCTTTCAGCAACAAGTTGAGAAAAAAAGCAGAGATATCTTCAGATCTCCACTATAACAGTTTCTTGTAATCAGCATAGCTTAAGATATCAAAATGGTAATCAGTGTGAACAGTCTTTTAGATGTAAATGTGACATTTAGTGGGTATTTTTGTTTCGTGTATTCAAGTTTTGAGAGTTATTGACCTTGTTGATCAAATTTATAGCATCTCTTGAATCTTTATTGAATGAGCTGTGCAGCATGCCCCATTGAAATTTGGTTTGAACATATTTAAGCAAAATTTGCTCTTTAGAAAGTTATGTCTCATCTAATTAATTTCTGTCATTTATCCTGGGTTGAGTGCTATTGCTACCATGTGTTTGCTATTGCTACCATGAGTGTGCTATTGCTACCATGTGTTTGCTGTTGCTAACGTGAGTTTGCTAATGCCACATCTCCTACTTGGAGGAATGCCATGAAACTTTACATAGACATTCTTTTCATGGTCTTGTTGGCCCTAGAGGTAAATAGTGCTTCCCAGACATCTATTCTCACCACTATAGGAGCCAGCTTGAAAATCTTCTGCTGCTGCTTCTTCAGAAAGGATGGTCATATCTTCACGTAAAGTCTTCTTTTATATATATAGTTTGTAAAGAGATGTATGTATTTTATTTATGATGTGTGATGACAATAGTTTCCTTTATCGAGTTTTTATTAATATGCTGGTAGAACTGAGAAATGGGTTTTACAAATGCTGTTAAAAATAAGCATACCTTATATAGAAGTGTCCATCATGTAGTATGCCTTAGATAGAAGTGTTCATTAAGACCAGGTTTCACAGATTTATGAATCATAAGTTGATGTTTTTAATTTTTGATCATTAGGTCATCTCTGGACAGTTTGAGTTCAGTTTTGTGATGCCTGCTGTACTTCACTATCAGAACAGATAGTCTTCTTTGAGACAAGGTTTTAATGTTTTGCAGGTGAAGCTTATTCAGTTTGTACTTGTAAATATAATGCTTTGTTATGCTAAACTTGATCATTTGGAAGACAAACCTCAAGCTATCTTCTGAGCTCAAATTCTTGTTGTATTCAGAACATGGGGGAATGACCAAGCGCTAGCTTTGTAATAGAGCTCAAACTTTCTTATGGGGTAAATGTTTGTCTGAGTAATGTTTTACAGTATATTCATTAAAAAGTAAATACATGAATATTATTTGACTCTTTTTCAGAGATGTTAGTTTAAATGGAGTAACTCTGGTAATGAAGGATGAAGAACATCTACCAGACCTAACACCAAAACAACAGACTGGACATATTGCGATGCCTCCCTTGACCATGGCATTTATTGTTTTGCCTACAGCCAATGTCACATTGTGTTATTAACTGAAATGGTGTTGCTTGAATCTTCTTTGAATGACGTAGATAATCTCATTCCACACTTTTCTAGAAATCTAAATATATATTAATTTTTTCTATTCCCAAAGTTTATAAATGATATATTTTGCTATTTTCAGTACAAAATGTATGATTTAAATTATGTGTGTGTGTGTATGTGTGTGTGTGATCTTTGTGAATCCTTTTTAAGGCAAAATTTTTTTGTGGTAATTAGTTGCAGATTTTATGGAATATGCACATGATACAAACTAACTGAATCTCATGTTAATTCTTCTACATGTTTACTCAAACATGTGACTAATTCTGAAAATACTTGCAACAGTTATTCTAATCCTAATCAAACAATCAAATCTTCTTTTTACTCACATCACCAGAGGAAAGGTTTAGCATAAAAAATATTTTTTGTATGAAAATTGTTCTCATGGAGAGAGAGTGTTAATGTTTAAAAGAGATATCACTGGCAGTTGTGCAAAATACATATAATTTCTCTTTGATTGATAATTTGTGTTGTTCTTTATGGCCATGTGTATGTTAAATGGTTAGAATGTAGTTACACTTACATGGATCTGCTTAATGATATATTTGGAAATTTCTCCACTATTTAGTTGTTATACATATGTAACCTTGGCTACAAATTGTAAATATTTTACCCAGCATAATGGACCTAGTCTTACATGTGTTAGCTCCAAAATGGGGCAAATTAAAAAGCATTTTTAAAGATGAATGAAATTTTCTTAACTATTAAAAGAAGGACAAGTACTATATTATTGTAGATATGTCAGATAAAGGGTTATAGGAAATATTCCATCTTATTCTCTTTCATACTTTGCATATGGTTTGATTTTTACAGAAAAAGAATTTGTTCCAAAGTTTTCATCACTGGTTATCCTACTTATATCTCGAGTATTATTAAAATAACATTCATTTCCCTATTTTTTTGTTTTGGTGCATTATTGATGGGTTTAATACAGAGTATACAGTTTGGCCTTACTTAAGATATGCCCCTATCAAAATACCGTCAGCTCCACTTTATCATTTTCACTTCCTGAACTTGAAAGTTAAATTGGGGGAAGAAAGAGATTACAATCTTTTTAACTTTTCTGATTCAGTCATTGTACTTTCAGCAGCTGCTAATGTATAATCTGCAAAATTAAGTTTCTCTGTTTTAATAGCTACTATATTTTGTATACTTTGAACTAGTTTAGACTAATTTTTTAAGCACATGGGAGTAACCATTTTATCAGCTGTCTACCTTAGAGAGTAAATAATTTCTATAATGACCACATATGAAGACGTGTTGGTCACATTGCATGAAAGTAGCATAGAGGTATGCCAATATTCTCTCCACTAAGCTTGTTACCAATGCAAATAACTCCACCTTATACTGGCCCCTCTCAAAAGTACATACTAATTGTAGAACAATAACTTTAGATTTTAAGAAATGTTTGCCCCAGTGATTGTGTTTCTTTGAAAGTATAATAAAAGTATTATTGTATTATACATTTATAAAGCTTGTACAACATATTTAGGAAGAAGATGATCAATGTTTCTAAATTAAGTAGAGAAAAACCTATCCCACAAAAGAGCAGAGGAAGTTTGATCATTTTTAGTGTAGTCTTTTGACAGTGGAGTAAATGAAAATGTTGTGTTGCTTCATCAACAGTATTGTTTTATTTCTACTACAAAAAGCATCATTATTGTTTAAATTTGACTTTAAATGTGTTTGTGCATGTAATAGAAAAGAAAGCATAATCTCTGCTCATTTCACATAATACTCGGAGAAATAATTTTATATATGATAAAAGCTTTCTAAACATTGTGACATTTTAATATTTGTTGAAATCCATAGAAACATCAAGTCAAGAATATTTAATGATACATACTGTAGTTATCTTTATGTAACATACTAAATGTTCTAAATATTATATCCACTTCTGTATACACTCTACACAATTTTAATTACTGTGAAATCATTGATTGTTGTCAAATACAGTTTTGTGAAAAATTTAATTTTATTCATTTCATAAATTGGAGAAGTCATCCAATTGTTTCCATGGAAGGCAGTTAATTGTTTATTGCTTCTTGCAATGCTAGGTTAATAGCAACCACTAGATCTATTAAAATGAATATCCAGTAAATATTACTGAATTTATTGTATGCCCTTGAGATGGATACATATAGAGTTTCAGTTGTCCAAATGGGTGTGGGGTGTTTGTCTCTGCAGAGATGTATCTATCAAGAACTTGTTTCACAGCACTAGTAGCTCAATATTCCTTAAAGGGCCCCGAAGTCAAGTGGTCTAAAGCACTTTCCATTACGGATCACTGCCATCTCACATCTGTCTGCATGGGTTCGAGTCAAAGATTCAGCTAATGTAGTTATGTGAGAAAGCTTGTCAGTAGCTTCTCCTAGGTTGATGGTTATTTCCGGGGGTTTTCTGGGTTCTTCCTCCACCATTAATACTGGCCACCATGTTTAGCCTATTGTGTGCTGAAAGATGGCGTATAAGCTCTACAACAACAACAACATCGAAATGCCTTAGCAATTTGTACATTAAATACCAGCCAGCATCAGATAATAATGGTCGCTGTTAAAATAAAATATAGAACAACCTTCTCCAGAACTAGAACAAAATTTGACCAGATTTGGCAAACAGCATCTGGGCATAGATGACTTTTACATTTGTAAATATAAGATGCAGTCATATATGACCACCCCCTTAATGAAGATAGAAAAATCCTGGAACAGTTTTAAAATATGCTAATTAGGATTTGGTGAAATTTAACAAAAAATTTGGCAAAGACAGCTCAAAATTTACCAAACAAAATGTTGATTAATCGTCAAAATATGGTTACCGTAAATAAAGGAAAATATTTTAAACAAATGTTTAAAACTAGTCCGAATTTGACATGAAGCATCCTATGAAAAGGCGCTTTAAGTTTTTCACAAATGATCTGCAATTGACTTTGGTTGCCATTACTAAACAATGAATGTCTATTACAAAATCCATACTAAACAAAATTTTACCATATTTAACAAACAGAAGAAAAACAACTTTGAGTGACTTATATATATAATTCAACATAATTTGGTTGGTTATTTTACATATATTTCAGTAGGTCATTACCCAGTGGACACTATATTTGTAATATAAACTCATTTTATTTCCTTAGTAGCATTCTCGGTCTTTGGGTTATACCCAAAGTTGGGGTCATGGGGTTATACCATTTAACATTATTGTATTTGGATTTTGACACACACACCCTCCCCGGTTGGGGTTATAGGTTATGCCTTGTAGCATTCCTGCCACCTATTCAATAAACATTTTCGAGACCATAAATATCAATAAATATTTAGCTGTTATCAAATTTGCCAGAGAGAAATGTAATACATCAACTGGTTTTTTGATGTTTAATGTTATACAGTGATTTCTCTGACAAATATTCAGCATGCAGGGTAATATGGAATATTTATATGTATAGAAGGAACTATATTGTAATTGTATTTTTATTTTTTAGGCTGTCATGGTTCTACAAGGTTCAGAAAATTATTGAAGTGAAAATAGACTGATTAATGTTTTGCAGTACATGTTGAAGAATGTATGCTAAATTTTCCTTTACAAATTTTATCTTATTTATGGTTTTCTCCAAAATAAAGAGTGAAATAAGTCCATAATTGTTAGTTTTTTCATGTGGCATACACCGGCATCCCTGATTTTTTCTGAGATATTCGTATTAGAATTTTTAAAACCCTATGACATAAATTTAGTAACAGAAGAAAAGAAAAACCAACAAGTTTTGTGGAACTTTGACAAACAATTTAATTATCAAAGTTATAAAACAAAATTGTAAGAACATAAAGTATTGTGAATTTTATCCAAAATAATCAAAAACATTCTAACCAAGTCCAAAATAAACCTAGTGTTCTGAATGAATTTCATATCATATTTCATATTTATCTCTATGGTATTGTCCAGAACTCATTTGATTAATACACAATAGTCCCAGAATATTGTTCTAGTCAAATGAGCACTTTGTAATTCCAACGAGTAATTCTAACAAATTTCTCCTCTTAAATTATTTAAAGAAAATAATAAACACATCTGCAACTGATATGAAATAATCAAAGTAGGAACGAATTCAAAATAGGAATTAGATTACTCGTTCTCTCCTTATATACACCTTCATGGATCTATTCCCCAAACTTTTATACAGGTTCATTATATATGTTGAATTTAAATTGTCAACATCTATTTATAGTTTAATATGTATAGAAATAGAATCTATACCAGTTGACAAACACTACATTTTAATTTGTTTATAGAAGACCATTACAATTTACAGTCATGAACAAAAATTACAAACAATATAGGCATATCATGAATCAAAGGTTTAAAAATATAGACTTGCATAACAGAATATTGAGGTAGTATGTAGGGACACAATTATTCAAGACTGGTAACTTTTCTCCATATTTCAGTGTTATGAGTCTAGGGTCTTAAAATATGGAACAGAAACAAGTGAAACCAACAATTTAAGTAAAATTCAACCAACAATTTAAGTCTGTTGTATGACTATGGCCTAAACTTAAAAACAAAGATGCAAACCCAATACATTTATTTCTTAAGTTACAAAGTAAGAGGAATATACAGTATTGTGAATGAAATCCAAAGTCTTTTAAAGTTCATTCACAGATCTAAAAGTGAAGTGTTCTGAACAAATTTAAATTTTGAATGTACTGATTTTACCATTAGTTGTGAATGAGCTGATGTATAAACAGTCTTGATGTATCACAATGATACAATCCAGAGAGTCTTTTGAATTCACAATAATTACAAAGTAGTGTTTTTTTTTTAAAAACCAAAATGTCAAGGAGCACTTTATTTTCAGTTCATAATTGAAATAAATGATTCCTCTCAAATTACATCTGAAAACAACAATAATTCCACAGACTGAAGTGAAAGAGGCAATGAAACAATTTTGTTTACATAAACCTTATGTACAAGCCTAGGACACAGTAAAATAAACAGGATGTTGATCAATAGGTTTTTCAGTACATTCTAAGTCTGTAAAAAGAAGGATTGACCTTGAAATACTATCAGTAAACAACTTTTAAATAATGAAAAAAGTCATTTTGGCAATTATTATTCTTCCTTCAGTTATGGACAAATGTAGAGTACACAAAATAACACCTCCCCTACTTAAAATAAAGGTTTATACAGTAAAGCTTTCTTTACATGTTAGTCAAATATATGTATGATACTAAAATAATTAAAATTACATAGATCTCATTGGAATGGCAAAAAATATACATAATGCAATATACAGGTAGCTCTAATATATATGGGAGACTACAGTCAGATTATCTTTCTATTGATGTGCCTAATATCCATGCTTTTATTCCTGCAACATCAAACTCTGTATGGACAATCTCAAAAATTTGGTTTTCATTTTGTTAATGAATGTAAGGGGTTGTAATCACTGATTACAATAATCTGAGGAGGAGCTGAACTAATACACTTCAGTTTCTTGTAAAGACTGTGTCAAAGCCAAACATTCCTTGTCAGTTGTGAAATGATCTTTTGGTGCTTGTTTAGCTTTTTAAATAAAATAGCATATTGAATGATCCACACCATTTGTGACATCTTGAATCAATACTCCCTACATGACTTGCTTCAACATAATCTTAAATGACTGAAATTTGGAGCTAAAAGAACTGGTGCAGTTTTTAAGTTAACTCAGATTTGCATCTTTGAGTGTATCACAGCATTTATGTAGCGTTTCCATGTGATCTTTCAAAGTATTTTTGTAGTGTTTTAGTTCAAAGGTCAATGAGCACTTTGTAATTCCGGTGAATTAGATTATATCTTAACTACAAACTCTGCTTCTAGATTTTCAAAAGAAATTAATAGTTTTTTTATCAACCCGTACATATATATATTCCAACATGAATGTCCAAATATCAAAAATGGGGTGGCAAGGGTCAGAGGAAACTACAGACATCGCTGACCTTGCAGACATAGCATTAGACGAACAAATTGTTCACCACTTATTTATATTTGACTGGCAGTGGACCACGAGCAGAAGAGAGGGCGAATTGGACAACTTTTTAGAGGCGTCCATTTGTCAAACAAAGGCCTCCTACAAAAACAAAAAAAATAATGTTAAAAAAAACCCAGAACTAAGACTTTTGACCAACCGAAATGCATATTTGATGTCGCGCCCTCTCTGCTGCTATGAATTATAAATTCTATCTAGCGCAATTCGATAACGTGTTTGCAGATCATGTAAATTTATTGTTATAAATCCACGTGGGGTTGACTGAGCATGGTTAAAGAATTTTCTAAAATGAATTATATCCTATCTCCGCTAAACCAGGTCTGATGAATATATCTAAGTGTGTGAGTTTGTTTGTTTGATTAGGATTTTTAATGTAACTTTAACAATTTTTCAGTCATATCACAATGATGTCTGCAGTGTGGCAGTTTTTAGTGATTCCTTGCACTGGGGCATCATGCTGCAGACATGTAGCATGATGTCCCACCCAGTCACATTATTCTGACATCAGGCCGACCAGTCCTAACACTAACCTCCTAATGCTGAGCATCAACAAGGCAGCTGTTAGTACCATGTTGGTAAGTCTTTGGTATGACTCGGCCGGGAATCGAACCCACGACCTCTCACTTCTGCGGCGGATGCTTTAACAACTAGGACTCCTGAGCGGTTAAGTGTGTGAGTATCAACTCCATTAAACACATCAAGAATATTACAGTTGTCTCTGATCACTTAAGGGATTTGTGTATATTGCTGTGTTACATAAATCACATCTGTGTTTTCATGTCTGCCTCTGGAGAATATCCGAGCAGGATTTGATTGTTTGTCCAGCATCACATCATCATACACAACTAAATTAATAATATTTCCATCTTGGTCATCAACACTTGGTGCTTCATTGATATCAGTGATAAAATTAATAATACCATCTTCATTTATCATCTTTGCATTTTCATTAAAATCTTTTAACACATCATAACACCGCTGATCATCTACAGGGTGCTACTAAATACAATGTATCCCATTTCATCCATCTCATTATTAGATTACGGTAAGTAATAATTGCTTCTTGCCTCTTCCAGATGGTCCAGTTATAATCATTAAACTATAATTTGGTACCGCAGCATTATACATGACAAGCTCTCGCGCTTTTGTCGCTGAAAAATCAGTTACATTCATGTTATTATAAATAACTTATGACTCTATATTGTGTGAAATGCAAGACACGTACTAGCACAAACGACTTAACAATTACAACAAAACATAACAGATCAGCAGTTGCCGGTAAGTGTGCACAGTGTGGTACAAAGAAATTTAGAATTTAAAAAAAGAACGAGGAGGTGATATGACAGCAAAATTTACAAAATTATAAGGGACTCCGTGGGAAAAATACCCAGGAGAAAAGCATCTTCCGGGATATAACTACTGTGACCCTCATACTCGACTTGATATCAGGCTTTCCAGCTAAGACCAACCAAAACCTGCTATTGATCGGGCTTGTCATGCTCCTGATGTATAAAAGGTAAACTAGTATTTTGAAGCGAAGCTTCACTGGCTGGTAATTATTATTATGGAATATATTTAGTATTCCCCAAGAGGATACTGTAGAAGTAACGCAGCCATTAAAAACCTCGCCGAAGCAGTACAGGTAAAAAAAAGGTTACTGCAGCAGATTGGTTATCAAGACAGGCAATATGGCAAATTTATCTACCACCACCTAAAAGAATCGAGTATGCTCATTTTGATGTCATCGATCCAAATGAAGTTCATCAGGCGGATATATTATTCTTACCATATGATACTAGACGCCAAGTAACATACAAGTATGCGTTAACTGAGGTTGATGTTGCGAGTAGACACAAAGAAGCCGATCCATTATCTGCAAAGATAGCGAAAGAAGTAGCTTCTTTGTTTGAACGAATTTATCGACGAGGACGTTTGCAATGGCCAAAATCTATTACAGGTTGATTCTGGCAAGGAATATCAAGGTGCAGTAACATTGCTGATGAAGCAACATAACGTCACCATCTGACGAGGATATACTGCAAAATGTGATCAGGCAATTGTTGAACGATTTAATCGAACACTTGCTGAGTGGGTATTTGGATATCAATACGCGAAGGAATTTATTCAAGACAAGAGATCTCATGAATGGGTTGCAAGATAATTAAATAATGAAATTACTCGAACAATAAATATGAAACCTAATAGCACGATCACAAAAAAATAACTACCCGCACGAAATGATTTTTCAAAATAAAAAATACTTGGTAATGTGACTGTCCGATAATTATATGAACCAAGTGAGCTCGAGGGAGGTAGAAAAAGGGCTTCTGAGGGTTCCTAGAAACACCGAAATACACTGAAAAAACCGAAATACACCGAAATACACATGCATTTACATGTTCTCTCTGTAAATATCGATTTCCACTCGCACATTATTTTTGTTTTAATGTGCATAATAATATAAAGCAAAATAAAATATGATTTATTTTATTTTTATACAAATTATTTACTTTTTCATAGTTATGCATGCGTCAATTGGTCGTACTTAATTGGATAGATTGATCATTCCGGATGTTTGCTAGCAATGAAAATGACTGATCGTTCCGGAACGCATGTAATCTCTGGAACGGACGATGTAAGCCAACTTAATTCACTTTGTTTCAAGTCGCTTAATTCATTTTCATGTTCTAATTGACTGCACTGCACATATATTTATTGTTCTCCCATTGATCTCATTTCGTATTCAAGTTAAGAAACAATCTTTATTTGGTAAGTCGCTTAATTCGGAACATATTAACAAAAATAGACCTTTTTAACACCCTTACAATCAACTGTCATATCATCATAACCAATGTGTGTGTGTGTGTGTGTGTGTGCCAAAAGACTTATAGACAATTCGGCACAACTTTAAAGACAATTCGGCCCAACTATGCGATAGTTGTATAAAGATATTTTTTTTTTCATACAGCAAGTAGATATTATGTAACACACACACACACACATATATATAGGTATTCTAAAATTTTACGTTTATTATAGACGTAAGATAAAGACAAAAACTAACCCAAATTTGAGCGACTAAGTAAACTTCTTGTATGCAATGCAGTTTTGTCTGAAACAAAGGTGTTAAGGCAGTCACGATCTATTAAATGACGCAGTGTTCTATATCAGATTATTTATGGGTTGAATATTCAAAATGTCTGATGTCAAAATGGTATTAATTAATAATGAAAATAACAATGTATTTGCTTTACGTTAGTGAAATACACACGTTACCTAAACAGTACACGTGAGCGGACTCCTTGTTTTCATCGGCTAAAAATATTGTTTTCTATATGTGAGACTGTATATAAGTTCAGTCCATTTTAATTGCACACAAAAGTGTTCATTTAAATTGTTTGAACTTTAAAATATATCCGTGTTTTACACTACGACACATACGTTACCATTCTACGTTACAAAGCATTTTTAAAAATACATGTTACTGTTCTTTTTAATTTCGTGAAAGCACTTAATTAAGTATTAAAATGTTATTCATTTCATCTTATTATAAAATATAAAATAAGTCATAATGATTATATCAGAAATGATCATGTGAATAATGATGTTCAGCTGTCACATACAGGAGAAATGACTACAATGAAGAATGTATGTGTTTAATATGGTTAATCAATCATATTTGAAATAATTTCATGCTATATTTTCATGTTCAAAAGGGAAATAAGAAAACTGAGTGAAAACGTTTACAGATTTAATGAGCAGTCTCTTGTCGTATGTATCATTACATGTTTGGAGTGACTAAAAAGGCATACACATTGTCAACTTTCGCAATAATATTTTGAATCAGAAACTGTTATGATTAAAATGGTATTAATTTGACAACTTAAAATGTTTTTGGTGTTTTGAATATTCATTATTAATTTAAATGAAATTTGAAATAGAAGATATTTTGGTAAAGATGCATCTTTCATTGTGCACATTTATCTGTCTTTATCGTAACATATAACAGCAAAACGGAATAATGTTCTGAATTCAATTTATGTCAAATTATCGCAAAATACTTAATTATGCAATTTTCAACCATTTTCCCTGCATAATTTTATTTGTAACAAATACGTTCAAATACAAGAAGATCCCTTGTAACGTATGTATTTTGCTTGAGAATTAAGTTTTTGAGACCATGTTGGCAAGTGCCTAACAAAATCGACCTTCTTCCATAGGAGATATGATGCATCTCATTATTGTCTACATAACTCCCAAAGCATCACGTCCATCTCTTCTATACTTATTTTTTTTTCAGACATCTTTTCTCCACAGTAATATTTGGCTTTGTGACGGTTTTCCTAAAGCACTGCGTCCATCTCTACTATATTACATTTTTTTCTCCCAGTAACATTTGGTCCAATCAAGTAACAAACTAATGAATATCAAACCCCAAATGACAAATTTGGACTTAACAATAAAAAATAAATAAATTAAATCCAATAACCGTAACAATTGCAATTACACTATTAACACCATAGACGTACTTGATGATACATTAAACTGTAACGGTGGAATCAGGGTTAATCTATAGATACGCAGTAACTTTAATGGTGTTATTTTGAGGAGCCCATGTGTAAGATCCATGTTTTATTGAGTACACGTTATTGATATTTTGTTTATGTGGTATTTTAATCCTATCAACCCTCTCAGCGATAGCAGGAAAATCACTAACGATATTATCTTGTGTTCGTTTAATTATGTCAATAGTTGTTTGAATATCAGAAAGTTTCATGGAGACAGTCAGCGGTTTTCCCAAAAAAATTATCTATGATGTCATCCATTTTACAACTTTTTTTTTTACTGAGATTTGCAAACGCGCCAACATGAACATCATATTCTGCCCGCAGCATTGATAGTTTATTGTCTACGACATCTACATAGTTTTTTGTTACCGCGTCGCTGTAAGATGTTGCATTGCTAAGAGCCGTTATTTTAGTCGAGTTCATGTTCAGCTCGCCTGATTTCTTTTACTCGCGCGGTGGTATTATCTAATACAGTTGGAAAAAGAACTCCGGGTCTAATCTTACCAGTGGAATCAAACAACGCTATGGAGTTTTCGGTTACTCCATTAAGTCTAACAATAATATAGTTCAATGAAAGATTACTCGCTCTTAATTTCCCCTGTTTGTCTTGAAATATAACAATTTAGTTTGGATCCGCATCTATAAGATTTAACAGTTCGGATATTTCGTTGCTTATGAATTGTTTTTGGTGCATTTTCGAGTATATTCCTTCAACGTTTTTTTTTTTTGGTCTAAAGATAGACCTTCCCCAAATATCTACCATTATACTATAAGATCTTTTTAAAAAGTTATTACTCGTGTATTCATGTACGACTTTATGGGGTGGTTTGGTTGATTCTGATACAGCACCAAGTACAGCAATTACTTTTCTGTCGCATTTGGCGGATCAATTATTGTCTGTGTTGGTAACGTTGAATACCAGATTGGAATTTGTAATAGATTAAAATAGTACATACATTCCTGTGGTAGGTATAACCCGTATGAGCCAAATAAACGATTCCACGTGGATCAATCTCGTATGCAACCCGGTAAGTTCCAGGTTATCTGAAATTATCCAGATTAATAATATCGGTTTCAATACTGTCTGATGTGGAAGGCAACTGGTCTCGTATAAAAACATCTCTGAAGTTTATTCTTAATTATTTAACATCATCGATTAAATCAAAATTTGACAACGCCGTCTCAGGACGCATCCATAGCGAGTGAACTGACTGCCTGGTAACCTTATACCCCTTCCCTTTTTTAATATATATCCTCACCCTGTTGCTTTCTTTAGTGTCATTCCTGCCGCTGTCCCAACTGCTCCTAACGCCGCAGCTTTCGAGCCTGCTGAGGCGGCCGCGTCAATTAATGCTGGTATAGCCGCGTGAAATGGAAATATACAACCTGATTTAATTATATCTTTAATCGTGCCCGCAGAAAGACTAAGTTGAACACCCGTTTTATTTTTATTTTTTGTATCATTGAAATGATTAATCTGACGAGCTGTCAGTGATAGTTAATTCTGACCACCAGTGATCTGTTCGTGTTTTAGCGATATTGTAGTTCCACATTTTTAGCTGAATCTGATTGTAACTTTTTCATCTGACCAGGAGTCAGAGTAACACTAACGTGACTATATGACATTTATAATAATACGAGTGATCTAATTGTGTTACATGTTTTCTAATGGGGCATCAATGATTCTCATTCGTCCACCAATACCCTCGAGTAACATCGATTTGTCACTGGGAATAACAGCTATTGCTCTGTAATTAGGGACAAAGAGGGGGGGGGGGGGGGCTGGACCAGCCCGAAGAATTACACGACCTCGGAAGTGTATATCAACGACACTCTGTCTGGTTAAATCAAGATGTTCCAACGAAAAGTAATAAATCGGATATAGATTTCTAAAATCTAATTGCGATATTTGCAACCCGGTATCTACATTCAGATCTCGTCCCATAAATGTCAGCAAACGATGATATGCGCGTGCTTATTTGGTTTTGTCCGTAATTAAGTAAAATATCCTTGGACGGTTCTTGTTGCCCGTTTATTCATAACGAATCTTCAGAAATGCCTAGTTGTCAAATATCATATGGCTGCGTGTTTGTGAACCTAATCGTGTTTTATCCTGTAGCGCAATACCTATATGTCGAGGCGTAGAAACACCTTGTTGTGATGCCATATGCAATGTAACTATACCCTTAATATAACTATCCATACTATCTGTCGTCACTGTTAGCCATGATAGTAATGATTTACCACCAGTATCCATAAATGATAGTAATTTTTCCTCTGCACGATCGATGGAGTCATTACTTCTACAATGAAAGTTTTGTTATAGTTACCATACCGGCACCGAATGGAGCTGCAGCAGGGCTTGCTTCTCACGCTAATCGCGTATATATTCATCTTTGAGCACCGGTGCCTCTATCAAATTCTGAGTCGGGTGAAGATTTGAACAATATTATTATTAATTTCTCTATCTAAATCGCTTCCCGCTATTAAATTTGCAGTAATATTTCTTTGTAATTGTTTAAATCCTTGATTCGTCAAGGCTACTAGTTTTTGATCCGCTGCTTGGTTTATTATTTTACTGACATTCGCGGGCATAATTTCCGTGGATTGCAATTTTACTGGTGGCTGCAGTTTTCGTCGTATTAATCGTGTTAAGTCTTTTTTTGGGGGGCTGCAGAAAACGCCTTACAGGCAATATTACCAACAGCACCAGGAGCTTTTTCACCAATAACATTACTAGCTTTCATCGATAATTGTTTTGTGATTGGGGCTATTCTGCGAGCCATTCTTGCAAAAAACCTTTGAATAAAATTACCAAGACAAATCTCCATTAATCGTTCTATAAACGGGTAATCGCGAGTTTACTACTCTGACCACGATTGGTTTATAATTGCCATAGTGTATGATCATCTTATTTATTATCATTATCGTGCTAACAATTAGTCACTATAATAACCATCAATGAGTTCATCGATAAATTCTCATTATTTGACAAATGGACGCCTCTAAAAAGTTTTCCGATTCGCCCTCTCTGCTGCTCCACGCAAGTAACAAAAAAAAAAAAAAAAAAAAAGGTGGGAGAGAGAAACAGTTTGTTGGTCTAACATAGATCGCGTTGCATCATTAAGTTTGTATCTGTGAGACTCCTTCACATTACTGTTTAGGTCCCTCACAATGGTGATGGGGGTCGTTAGAGGTTTTGAATGTCTATTTTGTTATCAACGGCTCAAAGCCTACATAGTTGTTAAGAGATGGGCTTACTGACATGGGCCTGATAAACCACGCTAACCATAGTCAAAGAATTTTACGCGATCACGGCAGGCAAATCTGTCAAAATAGCCTGCTTGTGAAATACCAAATCAGGAGCTTCTGCATTTTTTTATGGTAATTTGTCCCAAGTTCCGTTTTTACATGGGAAGAAGATGAACTTGAAAGTTGTTGATGCTGACTTTAATTGGAGCGTGTTCTTATACTTTGCCCTAGTGTGGCTATATGCCAGGATTTGGTATTTGTCCGCTGGCATGTCCATATACTATTTACTGATGCGCTGGACATCCCGTCATTTCTCTCATCATTTTCTTAAGACCATTTGAAAGAAAATAAAATATATTTTAAAACTTCAATATATTACTCTAATCATTATTGTTTAAAAAGGAATATAAACAAATTGATCTCCCCCCCCCAAAAAAAAAAAAAAATCTCATTAATGAGGATGGTACTATAATATATGGTTTATGTAGATCAGTTTTACGCAAATATATAAATCAATAATATTTACTTAACTTCATCCTCATCGGCCATTTGCATATATACTGAGTAATATATGTCCCTGTGGCAACACATGAATATTCAATATGAAGTTGAGTTAAAGGAGTTCCGGGTTATTAAACCTGTAAACATACGTTCTGGTAAAGTTTTCAATTTGCATTCTTAATAGATATGTATACACAGCCACTTGTTATTGATGCTCTAAGCGGCCTCGAAACTGTCTGCTATTAGGGATCAAAGTACACACAACTAGACACAGACTATTCGGCTGGAGCGAATATCAAATTGATTAACAATGTCACGATTTAAATTTTATTTCCTCACTGTGCTCGTGGTTCAGTGTTTTTTTGTAAGTGAGACTGAACCACTGTCTTTATCAAATTCAATCAGCCTATGTCGTATTAACGTAGACTTTGATAAGCCGGTTCACGTGATTGGTGATAGGTTTGTTGGTGTTACATTTGACACAGGTCTAGTGGAAGATCATTGGGAAACTTTTAACCCCAGGTATGAAATAACATTCTCATTGTCCATTTAATAATTCATCCTTCTTCGCCTCCTCATTTGTAGCAGTATATTACGGTAGCGTAGAATGCTATATTATACCCCCAACGCTGTATTATCGCGGCATACAGAATTTCGCGACTAAGTTTGAACACTTGCCCTCTATCGGTTGTTCAGTTATGTAAAGCAGTAACCATGAAGGACGCAAATCTGTCTGAGCACAGTTACTTAAAAATATAAACATTTTTTCAATTCTGCATTGAAACGCAATGACCATCACTTTTTTGTGAAGTGCATGGAATTCTTATTCTACACGAATAGGAAAGGAATGATAGTTGAACTATTTGTTTTAAAAATCAGTAATATTTGTAGCAATAATAATACTATGAATAATATATTAATTTGTATATACATGTATACTGTATAGATTTTATTTGCCAGAGTAGAGTCCTAACTGTTCACTGTTCCTTTTTCAGTAACTAATGTAATTGATTAATCATTCAGTTAGTTATTATATAAATCAATTACAAATTATGAAAACTAGTCATATTGGCTTAACAAATAATGTTACTTTATGATGTTAGCATAAAGTAATAACTGTAAGTTATGTTTGCAAAAAGTAATAACTAAGTTATGTTAGCAAAAAGTAATTGTAAGTTATGATAAGAAAAAGTAATAACTAAGTTATGTTATCAAAAGGTAATAACTGTTATGTTAGCAAAATGTAATAACTGTTATGTTAGCAAAAAGTAACAACTGTTAAATTATGTTAGAAAAAGTAATAACTAAGTTATGTTAGCAGAAAGTAATGTGTTATGTTAGCAAAAAGTAATAACAGGAAGTTTTTATTTTAGAAGGCCTCAGTGTAGATTATAGCTTTATAACTATAACCAATTTAGTCACCTTTATAAACTAAAGACTGTTATTATTATTACTTGGCACTTTTGCTAAAGTCTTTTTTTTTTTATTAGACTATTGTATTCACATACCCTACTGTTTGTACCACCTACTGATTTTTAAAAATAAAAAGCATCAAAGATATAAAAAATGCAGAAATATAGTCATTTCATTTATTGATTTATAATTTCTAACCTGATTGTTGCCAAGGGGTTGCAGACACTGTTGACTTATTGGTGTTTCAAAGCAAAGGAAAGCTCTGCATATAAACAAGCAGATAGAGTGCCCATCGTCTTTTTAGGGTTTCTGGAACAGTCCATTACAGTAAAGTGTTGTCTGTGTCCAATATATGCAATGTGAAGTTTTATATTTCTTAAACAAATTGTTTAGATGAAAGGAGAAACTCTTGTATACATGTGTTCAAAGAGATTAACTCCAAAATGTACAGAATTACTGATATTATCATGATGGCAAATTATCTATTGCTTGAAAACATAGACTAGCACATGTAAATATGGTGACTGCATTACTCAAGAAACTTCCATTTGATTCAAAATGCTGACAGGTTGACATTATTTGGTACTCCCTGGTAATACTCAAGTTAGACGATATAAATTAATGAATGAAATGATTAAGTTTAGTCCATTTTTTTAATATAAATCTTGGAAACCTTTTGTTTTTAAAAGTGTTAGGGGTTGCAAACAAATAGGAGGGTGTGCGAATACAACAGCATTGTTGCACCTATGTAGCAATGATGCAGCAGGAGATTGAGTCCATAAAACCCCATACATTTGTAGAAACCCCATTATTCTAACAAATGCAGAAGAAGAAAATATATTAACCAGAATTAATTAAATTCATGTGTCACTCAAAATACATTTCAGATCCAAAAGTGTGCAGACTCTGGCAAAAGCTTTGTCTCCCAGTTACTTGCGAGTTGGTGGAACTCCTGCTGACTTCTTGATTTTCCAAGATGGGGGAAAATCTTCTGCCTGGCAGAAGCCATCTTTTGCTAAACAAAATCATACTGTGTTCAACATGTCAGGTATATGTTTCACATAGTAAGGTTCACATTTTTTACCAGTTAAAGATTGACAGTAATTATTTATTTTCCAGTTTTAAAATCTACAGTGTAACTTGAAAAAACTATTATGAGTCTTGACCATCAGTCATGTGTAATATATATGTAATTTAAATTATGTCTGTCATACCTGCTTCAGACTGTGTGGATGGCATGCTGTGATAGTAAGGAGGATCAGTTTTGATAGATGTTTAGTTATAAAATAAAAGAAAGTTTTAGAGTTCTTGGTAGAATATGTCATCCTGTATGCAAATTCATTATGCATTAGACCCTCAATTTTGAAGGGTTGTGTATCCTGTATGCAAATTCATTATGCATTAGACCCTCAATTTTGAAGGGTAGTGTATCCTGTATGCAAATTCATTATGCATTAGACCCTCAATTTTGAAGGGTTGTGTATCCTGTATGCAAATTCATTATGCATTAGACCCTCAATTTTGAAGGGTTGTGTATCCTGTGGATGTTTATTATTGTCCAGTTGATCTTTTGATTAAATTCTTTCAGACAGAATTCCTCTTGGACAGGCAATTTAGGGTTACTGTACCACACTGTCTAGGTAATGTACAGTGCACACAAAAGACAATCACATGAAGAATGCAGCAGGTTTACAAGTGAGACTTTTTTTTAAGCCAAGAGCTATCTCCTGTTGTACAAAGATTGTTTCCAGTCCTGTCCCATATGGCAATTAATCATTGTTTCTGTGCTTCCATCCATCCATCATTCGGTTCTCCTTGTATCCTGAATGATTGTGTATGGTTTGTTGTTTTTGGAGGATGATTTGAGAAGGGTTGGGATTCTGTATGTAGGACCCTGTGCAGGAGAGGTTGGTGGGTCATAATCACATTTGTCATAGGTAATATATGAACTTGGCCTTGTTACCTGAATTCCATTCATACTCTTGTTGGGAATCAGTTGAAATTTAAAGACTGCTGATTAATTATTTCAGAGTGTCATTATATTATATTCTTTGATTTGTTTCTACATGACACTGTCATATAATCACCACAATCAAGTAAAATTTAAAGGTCACTATGTTTAGTGTACAGAATGTTTTTTTGTTGGACAGTCAGTACAGGTGTTGCCAACTAAATTTAATTCAAGAGTGACTAGGTGTAGTACACATTGTTTCCTTGTCAGACAAAAAGAGCAGTGTCACCAGCTTGGCTTGTTATGCTAGCTCAACTACCTAAGGCTTAACTGTTCACAGTTTGCTGGTTAAATGAATGAGGAGTAAAATGCAGCTTAATTTATTATAGAACAATAGTGAGGCAAATTGTAAGGATCACCTTTTCACTGAAGATGTTTGTTATTCTCAATTTGTTTTTTTGTGCTTTTTTTATTGTTTGGCTTATATCTGCCTTAATGACAGTGCAATAAATATGTCCCAGTGTTACTGTTTGAGAGAGCACTACTCACCATGTCAAAGTATGAACATAATCAGATGTAAACTAACCCTTAGTGGACATGTGCATACCATAAAGTAATAATTTGATGGATTTTTTACACCACAAAAAACCGAGTACCTTGGAGTTGCACCCCATTTTGGTTCCCCCTGCAAAAAGTTTCTTATTGCCATTTGAAACAGAGTTCACATGAAAGGGATCAATCTGAAGTCTTCATCACATGACAATAATCAGCCAATCAAAGCAGTATATTGTGTTCATCACATGACAATAATCAGCCAGTCAAAGCAGTATATTGTGTTCATCACATGACAATAATCAGCCAGTCAAAGCAGTATATTGTGTTCATCACATGACAATAATCAGCCAGTCAAAGCAGTATATTGTGTTCATCACATGACAATAATCAGCCAGTCAAAGCAGTATATTGTGTTCATCACATGACAATAATCAGCCAGTCAAAGCAGTATATTGTGTATGGATTTATATGCAAACATACATGATACATTTTTTATTTAAGTAAACATGTTTGCTTTTAATTCAAACAATGCAGTGTCTGAGAATTCAGTAGAAAGCTGAACACTTATTAAAAACTTACTTATTACAAAGAAAACATTGCAATCAGTGTTTATGTACTAAGTTAATGTGGACAGATCACTAACATAATATAAATATTTACACAGAGATCTTGGAAATGCTTAATTACGTATATTTGGATGCAAATTTTTTATATCAGAAGCAGAAAATCACCCATACAGGAGTCCTTCGTACGCAGGTTTTTTTTTTTTGGGGGGGGGGGCTTTTTTTTGTTGCTTTTTTTTCTTTTGCAAACAGGAAAGTTTTCGTGGCACAATAAGTATGTTCTAATCGCTATGAAAAATAAGGCATCACTTTTATTTGAGTTTGTTGCCGACTTTCTTTGAGCAAGGTCGCCGGCTTGCTTTGATGATGGTGCATTTGTTATTGAAGGCACCACTAAAGTCTCCAGTTGAAGGACCTAACAAATTCTAATTTGTTATTGCTGCGGCAACATCAAATAATTGTAGAACATTGAGACAGATTTGTTTTATTTGTTTAGTATATATTAGTTTTTCAGAGGTAATCAGTTTTCTTTGAAGTGTCAGCAAAACTAATTTTTTTCTTCCATCTGGTTTTTTTAATAAAAATTAGCGTTATCTGGTTGACTGTACTCATTTCACATTTCCACCTTCAGAGGTGTTGGATTTTAACTAGTCAGTTGCATGTTTTTTTTAATTATAATACAGCGTACAGTAATAAGGCCAGATATCAGCATAAGCGGATTATGACATAACAGTGCATTGTTATATCCAAGTTCGCTGCTTCCTGTCATGGTGCCTTTGACTTTCTCAACTCTGAATGCAAGACTCTATATATAGTTTTTATCAGCCACAATTGGTGTCGCCACAAATATCGCCAGATGTTATATTTTGTCACCAAAAAGGAAAACAGAATCACAATTTGCTACATTGGCGAAGCCCCGTGATCCTGAAATTGATTTCATTTCCGATTGTAGCTGTATAAATATTGCATGCAGACTCAAAACCAAGACACATCGAGACTTGGACAAATGCCATTTGCAAATTTGGACAAGTATTTTGGGATTAAACAAAAAAATGATGAAGATTCAAATGAGATTCAGAACTGTGCTTAAGTTTCTAGAACTGATATAGTGGACTATTCTGCGCATGGCTCTGAAAAGATGTAATGTTTATGCATCAGGCTATGGAAATGAAATGCATTACTTTGGTATTTTTCTGTCTGCATTTCAGCCCCCCCCCCCCCAATTTTTTTTTTACCAAAAAGGCATGTTATCGAATAATTACAGAAATTACTTATTGTTGTGCAGAATTACCAGACACGCCGAATAAGCTGATAACATGTTTACATGTCGGTGTTATAAAGAATGGGGGAATTAAACTCGATGGCAACCAACAATTCTTCTAATCTGCAAAGTTTAAAAATATTTGGGATGGGACTGCAACTTTTGCTGGTGGGACTCCCATTTTTACCAAAATGGGAGTCCTGGACTCCTAGTTTTAAAATCCTAGTGAGACCTCTGTTACATATTAATTTTAGTATATGTAAGTAATGCAGAGCTTTGTATAATAAAAAATGGGGGGGGGGGCTGTTATCCATGTGTTGATCTAAGTAGCATATTGGTAATTTTATGAAGGTTTATAAAATATCTATATTAATTTTATCAGAGTACACAGAACTGTAATAACCTAATTACATGTCAATAAACAGTTGTCACAGAATACAAAAAAAATAAATGAAAATTAAGCAGGATGAATCTTAATTTTAATTTTGCACATTATATTATAATAAAGAGTAGAAGTTGACAAAGACTATCCTGTTTTTAGTAGTGTGGTACCGACACTTATATAGATATTTTTACCATAATCAGACTTTCAAGAAATTCCTATAGTAATATAGAAATATAGAAATACTAGAAATATAGTAAATGTACTATTGGAAGTCTTTTCTTCAAGCATTTTCACATGCTGACTTAATTTCTGGTGACTTGAATTTTCTGTCAAAATAATGGTGTTAGTTCATATAAAGAGAAAGTCAACTGAGGATGACATGATTATGGTGACAACAAACCATACCTCTTGACAGCATATAAAATGTGAAATAAAGATTTTTTTTATATAGATTAATTATTAAAATAAATTTTTCTAGAGTTGGTTTTCAGATGAAATAATAAAAAATAATCTTGCTGTTAATTTTAGCAATAATTTTTTAAGTAATAAAAATCTTGTGTCAAACATGACCTATGTATTCATCATGAAAGAATATACCATTTTAATCATTATTTATTGCTGAATATAAAATACATCCTGGGCATCAAAGAACCATGACACCAATTCTTGTTCATAGAGAGCAGTTACCTTTCCATGTTCTGGTATTCATTGCCTTTAGTTGATCATGCAGGTAACTAGATTTGGCCAAAATCTGCCTAGCTTTGTTTTGCTAATTTCAGCAAGTTCTGGTTTTTTGGTATCTATGTGCTACTTTCATTAGTTTTGATTTTTTTTTTGCTTTGATGTTTTTCATCAGAAAAGTCTTTTAAAAATGTGAAGAGAGAAAAAATGTTGTAATGGCCATAAAGTCTTACTGTGGTAGGTCTTATACATAAGCATAACATATGCTTGCCTATTTTTCTCATCTGTTGTGAGTGGTTTTTGCAAAGTAATGTTAACAAGCTTTTCAGGATGGTTGGATGGAACTACAGACATAATGAATCAAACTGAGATGAGTCTGCTGAAGTCTGGATGGCATAACAAGAAACTTGCATTTCAAAACAAAGCTCATTCTTAGAATCTGGTATTTATTTGTACATGATTTTATATTGTTCTCTTTCATTCACATATTACCGTGTTAGGCTTCCAAATAGTTTATATAGAATTCAGACATTCAGAAAGTGATAGTTTACGAGTCAGGATAGCACATAGTGGATGTGTGCTCACTTTGCACCTCTTTGATTCTGGGATCAATAGCCAGTACTTGCACGTGTAAGGATTAGTGATTGCCAAATTCTCTGGTCTCTGCCAAATTCTCAAGTGTTTTCACCTCCTGATACCACCTCATGCCATCATCTTATTTCATCACTGAATATGGCATAAGTTTGAACTTGCTATATAATTAATATTAAGATGGCCACCATCGCTTAACTGCTCGAGAAAGGCTCTTCCGATTTTGTGCTATTTTCATGATATTTGTGCTTGTTGTCTATTTTTGTCTACATTATTGTGTTTCATCATGCATTGGCTATTCTGTTCGTATGTGTTAATTCATCTCCTTGTTTTGGAAACGAGAACAATTAGAATTTTTCTCAGCTGTTTTGTTCCACTGTTAAGACGTCATTTGTTTTTTAATAAACCGCCGTCACGTGATCGCCTGTCAACCTGCTTACAATATGACGGACCCTCATTAATTGCATTAAATGACCACACATTGGCTCTAGATACTACATTGTGCTCAAGACTGAACGAACTGGGACTACATTCATCATTACTTAAATGTAAACGGAAGCAAACAAAGAAACGTTTCAAAGCTGGCCAGCATAGAACAGGAAGAAGAATTCCAATTATCTCCCTTTCGTCCGTAACAGATAAACAATTTAAAAATTCTGCCGTTAATTTTAATAACCTGGTTCAAATTCCTCTTAAATCGTCAACCGTTGTGTCAACTGTCTCAGGGATACCACTATGTATTGCATTATTCAACGCTCAATCAGTAGGATCACCGGAAAAACGCACGGAAATAGTTAATTTTATCAATGACCAGAATATCGATGTCTTCTTCCTGACAGAAATATGGTTACGATCATCAGGCAATGAACCTAAGTGTGTGGATTGAACACCAAGCAATAACTCCATCAAGTTGTTCCCCTGCAACTCTCGCGGAGGTGGAATTGCTGTAATTACAAAGAATTCCATGATCAAATGCCTTAAGTACAACACAGCCTTCAATTTCTGCCACACATCATTTGAACTAGTCCAAAACAATGCTCACACTGGAACAAAGGTCAGTGCATTTTTTCTGTCTCTACCATCCTCCTCCTAGTAGAAAAAACAAGCTGACTGAATCTCTCTTTGTGGAGCAGTTTCCAAATCTTTTGGAGTATTGAAATTCGATTGGTGGTAACCTAATTATTATTGGAGATTTCAACTTTCACTTTGACTGTCCTGGAAAACCATACACGTCAAAACTCCTAGATTCCATTCATGTTTTCAATCTTAAACAGTCAGTTAAACAACCCACCCATAAACTTGGTCACATTTTAGACTGGTTTCTTTATAGATCTGATGATAATATTCTGCAATCCACCCTTGTATCCCACGAACTTGCATCAGATCACCTCTGCATTGTATGCCATCTCGACGTACCAGTCCCTAACCCTCCACCTCTATTTGCTACTAAGAGAAACCTCTGGATGATAAATAGAACCAAATTCATGCATGACATCCAAGAAAACCTAACAACTTTCTTACATCCAACGGCGGAACAACTTGATAACTGCCTGCGTTCATTGCTTGAAAAACATGTCCCAGCATCCAAATGCAGAGTATCAATAAAAAAGTGTTCTCCATGGTATAGCAGTGTTAGGGACCAGCTTCGCACTGCTAAAAGACATCGCCGAAAAGCAGAGAGGCTTTGGGTTTCCACCAGACTCACTATTCAGAAACAAATCTATGAAGCCGCTAAGAAGAACATCACAAACATAGTCCATTTAGCCAAATTATCCCACTACAGTACTAAGATCACGGAGAGTTCCAGCTGCAAAGAGCTCTTCGAGATAACTAAAAAACTAATGTCAAGGAACAAATGTACACCACTTCCAAGAACCTTCCCTCCAGTAGACCTTCCGGACCAATTTGCAAATTTCTTCCGTGACAAAGTACAAGTCATTCGAGATTCGCTTGACAGCACAATTTCAACTGACTCGTCACCATAAAGTTATGATGCAGAATTTCAGCAACAACCATTAAGAGCATTTGAACCTGTTTCTATTTATTTAGTACAGACAATTGTGATGAAAAGTGCACCAAAGTCTTGTGAACTTGATCCAATTCCGACATCACTGCTGCTTGAGCGCTTAGACCCAATATTGCCTTCACTAACTGACGTTATTAATATCTCTCTCTCATCAGGGGAATTCCCATCATTTTTCAAAACTGCCATCATAAAGCCTCTGCTGAAGAAGCCAACACTTGACCATAATGATTTAAAGAACTACCGCCCAGTTTCTAATCTCTCATTCATATGAGAAATCTTAGAAAAGGTTGTTCAAACCCAACTTGTATCTCATTTGAATTCAAACAATCTTTTTAGCAATGTACAGTCTGCATATTGCCCTTGCCACAGTACTGAAACTACTCTTTTGAAAGTATTTAATGACATTCTGTCTGCTTTGGATAGTGGAAAGATTACAGTCATCACTCTCCTGGATTTATCTGCAGCATTTGATACAATAGACCATGATATATTACTTCACCGTTTCCAGCATGTATTTGGCATTCAGAATATAGCCTTACAGTGGTTAAAGTCCTACTTAGTCAACAGGACACAAATTATATATGCAAATGGAATACTTTCCAGCCCAGTTGATGTATTTTGTGGTGTTCCACAGGGATCTGTTATTGGACCTGTTCTCTTCATTCTATACACTCAGCCGCTCTCAAGTGTCATAGATCATGACTCAGTGTCGCACCAACTATATGCTGATGACACCCAAATATACAAGTCTAGCCATCCAACTGAAGTTGATACTACATCCATAGAGTAGAGAGGTGCATTTCTGATGTGAAATCGTGGATGACATGTAACAAGCTGCAGATGAATGATGATAAAACTGAGGCTATTCTGATCACAACACAAAGACTTTCTCATTCACATCCTTTACCTCAGGCAATAAATATCAGCAACACCAACATTAAATTCTCACAGTACGAAACCTAGGCGTTACTCTAGACAGTACTCTCACATTGCACCAACATGTCATGAACATATGCAAGGCTGCATATCTTGAATTGAGACTCATCAGTTCCAATCGTAAGTATCTTTCAGTTGATGCCACTAAAACACTTGTGTGTTCATTAGTACTTTCAAGACTGGACAATTGTAACTCAATTCTGTCTGGTTCGTCACAATATTTACTCCAAAAACTTCAAAAAGTTCAAAACACAGCTGCACAAATCATCTTTAGAGTACCTCGATCAGAGCATACCTCACCACTGCTCTGTACTCTACACTGGCTATCAATTCGATACAGAATCAAACACAAAATTTGTTCTCTGTGCAATGTTTCAATGACAGACTCCAGTCCAACATACCTATCCAGCCTCACCCATGTGTATACACCAGCTAGATAGTTATGCTCTTCTTCTGACAATCGTATTCTCATTGTTCCCACTGTGAAAACAAAGTCATATGGTCAACGTTCTTTTGCATACCAGGGTCCGGCGACGTGGAATGAATTGCCCATTGAAATTAGACACAAAGACACATTTGTCCCTTTTTAAGAGTGCTCTTAAAACTCACCTGTTTTGACTGCAGGGACAAACTTAGAGACCTAATCATGTTTTTTCTTATGTTTTCAGCATGTGTTTATGTTTTCCAATTTCATTGTTTTTGTGTCATTTGTTTTTCTGTAGTGTAGTCATATCATTATTGATGGTGTAAAGCGCTTAGAGCTTCGAAAGATTAGGTGCTATACAATGTCCTCATTATTATTATTATTATACTTATATAAGAAGATAAATAGTTTAAGTTGTAAGACAGATGCCTTCAGTTTTAAGATTAAATAGAATGCATGCATACAAAATCATGGATAATTGGTGAGAAAAATGATTGCATGGGAGTAAAATGGCTATTAAAAACTTAGTGCATTTATTATCAAACCTGTACCTTTTATTTGGCTGTTATTCCTGAGTTAGCGACATTTTCATTTCTTTTTGTTTCAGCTCAGTTTTTTGATGAGTTGTATGGCTTTGCTGCAGCTGTCAATTGGGACCTGATATTCGATCTGAACAGCTTGTTGAGAAACGAGGATGGCAGCTGGGATCCCACAAATGCCATGAAACTCTTCCAATATGCCAGCAAAAAGAATTATACCATTAGCGGATGGGAGCTTGGAAATGGTATGGCATACATTATTGTATATTTATTCAGTGACATACAGTGGGTTTTTTTTATTTTATTTTGCTGTAGAATTTTGATGTTATGAATTTCCACAGTCCAGGTTCAATAGATGCTTGCCATTTACCAAATAATACACACATCTCTCCTTTGCTGGGATTCATTTTTACAGTATCATTATATTCTAAATTACCATATAGCATGAAAGCACATAGATGAAGGTGTGTATTTTGGGTAGAGATAGTATGTTTACAGAACATTGCAATATTACACTGTTATTATTTATGTACATAAACTTTCAGTTTATGATAAACGAATGTTTTAACTTTGTTGGAATGCATTTCCAGATATAACACAATATTACTATGGACCCCATGATCAGAATCATGCCAGTATATAACAACATAAGTTGAAGAAAAAAAAATTGATACTAGTATTGTTATATCTCAATTTTCTTTTCAGAACACCATTATTTTAAATAAAAAATATCATTCCCTCTAGACCACAGTTCTTTATATTATAACTTCTCAGTATATTGTGATTCTATACATATGTGAGGTCTCAGTATAAAACATTTCTGTACATAACATTATTGGTGATTATGGACTCTGACTACCATATTAAAACAATGGAGAGCCGTAATTTCATTGATGGAAGTATGTTATCCTTCAAAAAATAAATGCTGCTTTCTTTGACTCCATATGTCTATGGCTTCATAGTTCATGATTGATCACTAAATAGAAACTAGGCTCTTGTATGTTATGAATTCCTCAATCCATTCCTAACCTAGTTCTGTCATAGGTTAGCAAAAGTCCTGTCTAGTCAATATTCACTTTCATACCTACTGTATTTCCTGGCGGTGTTGAGGGGTTTTTGAGACTCCTAAAATGTGTTTTGAAGTCCCAAGGGGGATCAGTTTGTGTGACTCCCCCAAAGAATGGATGTCATTCAATTGAGAGTAAGCTATCTTTTCATATAAGCCTATATAAAATAATTAGAAAGTCACAATCTGAATAAACACAATTAAATTGTTTGTTTTTTCCCCCAAGTATTTAAAACACTTAGAAATATATATAGTTGGCAGACTTAGCATTAAGAGATATGAATGCCATACATAAACACATGTGCAAACACACACATAATCATAGCCACACTGATATTAGATAAAAACATTCATTAAGTTTCTGTCCTTAAAAACATTGGATAAAACATATAGGCTTAATTTGATGCATTCATTAGAGGGTTTGAAGGTAATGCACATATCATTAGTGCTTATCTTTGTGATCACTTTGGAGTCTTGATGGTTTTCCAAATATTCCTGCAGGATTCTGGGAGCAAATCCTGGTCAGAACAACACCCCTCCCCCCCCCCCCACACACACCCGCCTTCATGCAGCAGATATTAGATGGCAAGACATAGATGTTACTTTCGGTCGGCTGTGACAGTGGTATCAGTAATGTTATTTTTTCCATTGTAATTCTAAATATTCTATGATCAGGTATTACAGAGTTATATAATGTCTCTCTCAATAACTATAATATTCAACAGAAACTTTGTTTGAATTTTACTTTATGCCGAACATTGTATTCTCTTGTATTGTTATACTAGTGTTCTTTGCACTTGATTTAAGCATTAACTTAGTATAAATACTTCCTTACAAGTCCAACTACATACTGCATAGACACAGATATGCCATTGCATGATGCTTATGCAGATCTGATACTATGCAGTTTATTGGGAATAATCAGTAGAATATACAACGTGGACCCTAATCTGCTGGACATTATGTAATGGCAGTAGGGTCTATGTTGTTTGCAGTTGGATGCAACTTGTATGTGTCTACTTGATATTGTTTTTAGAACACACATTTTCAAAATTGTCATTTTAGGTTTTAGATGTATAAATAACAATAATTAGTATTTTAATTTTCTTTTTAATGCCAAATATAATTTCAGAGCCAGACCAGTATCGACTTCTGGGAACAATTGTTCAGCCTGAGCAGCTAGCTGTAGATTTTGAACATCTGATGGAAATTCTCCAGGAATTTCCTCTCTTTAGAAATAGCATCATTATTGGTCCTTCTGTTGCAAATCTTGGTCAAGAAGCCCTGGACTTTTTTAGCAGGTAAAAATAAAAGTTGTTAACAGGAACAATGACACCCTGATGAAATGATAGATCTTGAACTAAAAGCAAATTTTCAAATTTTGGCTAGGTCATAAAGGATCAGTTAAGGAAGATTCATTTATAAAACTTGATTAGACTCGAGTCCACAAGATTAACACTACTAACAGTTTGGAAGAGATTACTGTCAAGACTTTCTTCTCATTTATGTTAAATTTGCCTGACAGCTACTACTGGGGATTATAGTATTCACATACCTTCCAGTGTATTTCGCCCTACTGAGTTTAATAACAAAAACATTAAGGATATAAAAAATGTACACATTTATCAATTTATCATTTCTTACCAGAATGTGATCAGGGTGTCCCTAACACTGTGTTCCAAACTAAACAGAAACTATTCATGTGTAGAAGCAGAAAGACTGCTCAGTTCTTTTCTGATTTCTAGAGCAGTCCATTTCATTTCAGTAAAAAATGTGTTGTTTGCATCCAGTATTTTCTATTTATAGTTTTAATTGTTTTAATATTTCTGAAACAAATTGAATCAAATAAGAAGACATAACTCTTATATACATGTTTTCAAATAGATGAACTCCAAAATTTATGTAATTATTGAGATTTTTAAAAACTGAATTACATCAAATATGTTGCTTGAAAACAGAGACTTTCCCATGCAGATATGGTGACCATGGTAATAAAGAAACTCCCATATGACATGCCATATTCCCAGACAGTGTTGGTTCTTTTAAAGACTCAGATTGCATTTTTGGAGGTCCCAAGGCTGCTGGAGTATCAGTGTGCATGATCCAGAAAAGCATTGTCATCCAGTTGAGAATAAGCCATTTTTTTTTCATTATAGCTTGTCGAAAATGTTTGGAATTTCAAGTCAGAATTAAAGAACATAACTTGTCAGTTTTCTTCAAAGCATTCATACACTTAAAAAGAAAGAAATAATTGGCAGACAATCATATAACAGCACTAACATTTAATAAAATTACATATTAAGTTTCTGTCCTTAAAATCCATTGGATGGCAAAATATGTTCTAGTTTTGCTGCTGTCATTAGTTCATTGTGTTGTTTTTTTAAAGGTAATGCAAGTGTCATTAGTGTTCATCTTTGCACTCAGTAGAGACTGGATGGTAGTGTTCTCCAAACTTCTCTGCAGGATTCTCTGAGTGAATCCAGGTCAGAACTAAATTGTTCTTGATGACCATAATGTTAGCATTGTCATTTTGTCTGATGCAGTTTGACCACGAGATATGCTTATCTTAGTAGAAAAATTAATATGCATCGCATTTGGAACTGCCCATTTCATTGGAGGGAATACAGGAGGAGACATGGTATTTGCATCACATTTGGGACTGCCCATTTCACTGGAGGGAATACAGGAGGAGACATAGTATTTGCAGGTTTAATGGTTTTAACTGGTAATACAGCAGTATTATATGGCCATGTCGATTTAAGGTGTTATTGCTTTGTCTGCAAAAATCAACAGCACAAATTCAAGGGTCTGAAAATTATTGTATTTCAATCTATCTATTTCAAAGCTAAAATCATCCTAAAAACCATGTGGCAGGTAATGTAGTTAGTTACAAGATTAAGATAACAATTAATAAAGAGAACTAATTAGAATGTTCAGTTCAGCAAGTAGAATATGTTGGTTACAAGCGGTGCTCCTATTTCATCAGATGTCATACAGTTCAGAATGACTATTATCAAAATGTTGTTTGGCAGTACAGGTACACCTCGTTTTAAGTACATCTGCATTAAGGCGTTCCGCTCATAGTTTTTTATTTGTTGTCACTTTGGAGACAAAAACAAAATATTCTCGTGGCACTCAAAATTAGATAATATGCTACTGATTGCAGGGCCAATTCAAGCCCCTTTGTCTACCAAGTTGATGAGTGAGTTGTATTGAACGCTGTGTATTCATAACAAAGACAGCGTTGTATATTGCTCGCAGTGAGCCGAGAGGTAAATACCCGAATTTTGATTACACGTGCTCAGTCTGTGTATGGGCATTGTTACATGTGTATCGTACTCTGACAATTTTTATTATTTCATTAGTCATGGCCTCTAAATCTAGCGCTAGTGGAAAAAGGAGTCATAATCCTCATGCTTTAAATCAAAAGCTAGAAATGATACAGCTTAGTGAGAAGGGTCGAGATAGGCCGTATGCTAGGTTTGGTGCAACAAACAGCACAGTAGTGAATGCAAAAGAGAAGGTTTTAAAAGAAATTAAAAGTGCCACTCCAGTTCACACAACAGTGATAAGGAAAATGAGCTAGCCTTATTGCCGAGATGGAGAAAGCGTTAGTCTTAGTATTTTTATATTTTTGTAAATATTAAACCAATTGTGGTGTGTACAGTGTCTGATTTACCTAAACTTATCACTAGGTCCGTCATACGTCCTGCTCACTTTATGACTGGTCAGCATAAACCGAACATAGTCATAAGTCGACGATTACCTTTATATTGTATTTTCTTTCAGCCCTGTGCTATTCTGCAATCAATATATGATGTAAGAAACAGATTTTAAAGCTTTAATATATGCTGCCGAGTGAAAACGAATGTGACTCGATTTATGGCTATACTCGCATTGCGGTGGTGGTATGGAACCGAATTTGCCGTATTAGCGAAGTATACCTGTATGTGCAAAGATTTAACCAGGCTCCACCTTTATGCTTCACAAAGTAAAACTCCGTTAATTTCGAGAAATTATAGTCATCTGCTTTCAGCTTTATTTACAGTGGCTGCATATACTATATTATTCTTACTTTGATAAACAATCCTGAGTGCAAAAAGAATGAGACTGGTTATGTTATATATTAAGCAACGAATACCAGTAAGCTTTTCTATCAAAAGAGATCCAAAGAATGAGACTGGTTATGTTATATATTAAGCAACAAATACCAGTAATCTTTTCTCATCAAAAGAGATCCAAAGAATGAGACTGGTTATGTTATGTATTAAGCAACAAATACCAGTAAGCTTTTCTCATCAAAAGAGATCCAAAGAATGAGACTGGTTATGTTATATATTAAGCAACAAATACCAGTAAGCTTTTCTCATCAGAAAATATCCAAAGAATGAGACTGGTTATGTTATGTATTAAGCAACAAATACCAGTAAGCTTTTCTCATAAAAAAGTATCCAAAGAATGAGACTGGTTATGTTATGTATTAAGCAACAAATACTAGTAAGCTATTCTCATCAAAAGAGATCTAAAACCAACTGATTCCCCCATTGACCAACTCTGAATGTTTTGATTCCAGAAACGATATTGGAGATTGAAGGAGGACTCCTAACAAGACATCTGCTCAGCTTGTGTGCAGGAAAACAAATATTCATACAGACCTACCCACTATATTAAAATTACATATATCAACAAGCTGCCTATGTCAATGAAAATGCAAAGACCCATGCTCTGTCTTTACTACTTTGTACGAAATTTGTCCAGCTTATGTTGCTGTCAAGATAAAAAGTAAATGTATTTGTCGGCAGAAGCCATAGGCCCCAAATTGAACAAATCCTTTGTTTTCTAATAGTTTATTTCAACAAGCTGCCAGTTCGACCCATGCTTTGTTACACTGTGCAATTATTTGATATTTGCCACTGGCTTTTAATATTAACATCACATTAACAAATGGGTATTAACTTGGTCCTCCAATGTTGGCCTGTCACCAACTTCAAACACATTATTCACCTGTCATCAAAGCAATGAAATCTGATTGGTTGTTGCATTTTTCCAAGTCTCAGGTGATTGGAATGACAGGAGCCTGATGTTTTATCAGTAAAGTATGACATGAATTTGCAACAAATTAAAATAACATTATCTATCCTATAAATGTACAACATTAGTAAAAGATTATTAAAATTTGTGACAATATGAAATAACTTTATTTGTACTATAAATATACAACATGTACATATTATTGTTGTTATGTTGTCACAACGTTTCTTTTATAAAATGTAAGACTTCTGTGTTGGAACATGTGTATTGTGCTATGAATGTTTCCTGTTAAACAATGCTTACAGTGGCTATCAATGGTGGTGTAAAGCACAATATAAATTTAAAGTTGCTTACAATTAAATATCTGGCCATCAAGGAAGTTGAATTTAGTACATTTCACAAAGATGTTTGTGAACAAATTTCACTTGTTGATAGGTTTTCTATTACCTATGAATAGCCTCATCCTCTTGCTTGCTTCAGGCAACGGTAAATATCTTAGTGAATTATTTAGTGGTTTGTTGACAAGAAGATATGGATTAAATGAAGAATTACTATATGTGTCTGTATGTGTGTGTATATATATATATATATAATGTAAGTTGTCAATATACATGTGTATTTCAGACTAGTTTTGTTTTAACTTAATCAAAATTTCAATTGTTAATTTTCTCTCCATGTAAATCCTACACACTGATGACAGGTCACCCCTTGTAGATGTATTTCACTTTTTTGCTAAATTTTATATATCCCCCTTTATGTCAAAATAAATGGGGATTGATGAACTAGGAAATTATACACTCAGCAGTTTTGTTGTTTTTTGAATCTTCATGTTTTTTAAAAATGATTACAATTGATTCCTCAAAAGCATTGATTATGTTTGCTTATTGTTGTAATGTTTTCATTTAATCATCACCTTTAGGTTTTTCATGGCTAAAGGAGGGAAGTTTGTAGATGCTGCAACATTTCATCAGTAAGTATTATGTCATCATTTTCATCATTATTGACGACAGTACCTAGGATGTTGCATATTATTGACATAGATTGTATTTTTGTCAATGAATTGATCAGTCCTACAAGGTAGGAAAAGTAGTAAAAAGCATGATCCACACAAAACATTTTGTTTTTATTGAATCATTTGGCTAAAGCAGATACTCTGCGTTTAAATTTAAATCTTCACATTTGTTTTTGTGGATGTCTTCATTACATTGTTGTATACTAAAACATCAGTGCTTGATTTAAACATTTTTTCTCAAGCTATTTATTTCATTCCTAATAGTATGATTAGCAAAGGCATTCCAAATTAAGAAAGACCTCACCAGACAGAAGCAACCAGGAGTCATTACCATTCAAGACAAAAATGTAAAATGCCTCACAGAAGCAAGTGACATTGCAGAAAGATGGACTGAGTATTACAAAGAACTCTACAACCATCCATCAACAGGATACTCAGAGTTGCTTGAAGTTCCAAAATCCACAAATGATGATGATTTCCCCATTCTCAAAGAAGAGGTGGAGTCAGCAATAAGAGCACTGAAGAATGGGAAGGCAGCTGGAGTAGACACCATTCCAGCTGAACTTATCAAGAAGGGTGGTGGTGGGGGATCAGTGATAGAGCTACTAACAGAAATCTGCAACAAGATCTGTCAGACAGGTGAATGGCCAACACAGTGGACCTGATTATAACACTCCCTTCAAAAGGCAATCTCCAGCTGTGCCAAAATTACAGAACTATCAGTTTGATCAGGCATGTGTGAAAAGTACTCGCAACATCAACAAGACATATATCATGTGTTCATAGATTTAAAAAAAAGACCTTTGACAGAGAGTGGCATGAGGCATTGTGGGCCACAATGAAAAAGTACAACAAAAGTTGACTGTTGCCGTCAAGCAGCTTTACGTCCAGGCTACCAGTGCAGTAATTGCTCAAGGTTCTGTGGGGGACTGGTTCAAGTCAACATTTGGAGTACGTTAAGGCTGTCTCCTGTCACCCACACTTTTCAACATCTACTTAGAGTGCATTATATATATATATATATATAATGCTGGGCTTGTAATCCAGTAGTAGCAGGTTCAATACCTGCCCAGATCAGTTATGGTGAATTACCATAGTCTTTTGTTTGGGAAAGACACCTAGCTTTCGATTTCTTCAGCAATAATATAGTTTTAATAGTGCCATTAAAACCCAAAGTCAAAACTTGACAATTAGATGCATCACTCTTATTACTACACCCTTTAAAGCAAAGATGGTCACTACATTTTTGTTGTTGCTTTGATATGGGTTAAGCATTTGTGTTTAAGATCACCTTGATTCTGTATATTTATCTTAACCTACACAGAAGGTCTCTTCCGGCCATTGTCATTGGAATAAGCATATTTGTGTAATGGTAAATTTGACATATGACTGTACATCGTATATTTTGATATAGTACAACTAACCTGTACACGTTTAGGTTAATTTTTGTTGCTATTTGTCATTTTGGAGAATTAATTTACACATACCTTTAAATGGTGGTTATTCACTTTAATTTGCTCCTTGTCTATCAATATTTCATTGAAGAATAATGTTTCAGTTCCTTGAGAATGCTTAATGGAAACTTTTATTATAACATATGTTGACATTAGCAATTTTCTAGAAGATGCACATCAGAAGTGAGGCCTAACTTTGGACCCTCAACTCCAAATCAGTCAATCATTGAATATCAAGAAAATTGTAGGTTCTTTAAAACTTCCCTTATGGTGGGGAAAATCAGAGGAATACCTTTATTTAAATTGTCAACCCTGTGCAAAAATGTGAAATGTAAGAGCAGAAGATTACATGTTCATTACAATTGAACCATGTTATAGTGTCATTAGGAGTAATTAGTTACATTGAAAACTAAGAAATACTTTTCGATAAGCTGCGCTTCTACTTCCTACTGACTCTGACTTTTTACCACCTGCTCTAGCATTTGGTGTTAGGTAGATGCCAGCTTGGGGAACAATCTTAGGCCTCTTGTTCTTAGTTAAATTTGAAAGAATTTCTTATGCAAATGAGTGTGGATCCGCTATTACATTGTTAAGGGTCTTTCTTCTTTGCAGTCAGACTCTGCCTATAAGTGAGTATATATCGCATGTTTTATATTATGAACTTGACTCTCACCTACCTTCTGGAAGTTGATCATATTTAAATTGTTCAAAATAGAAGAGTAGCTGTTTTTAAATAGACTTAATATATACTTCCAGGTACTACACAGATGGACAACACACACATGCAGATCAATTTCTGAACCCAGAACTTTTGAACAGTCTTATGGATAATATTGTGAAAGCAAAATCTGTTATACAGATGTTTGCTCCAGGAAAGCCCATCTGGCTGGGAGAGACAAGCTCAGCTTACTTTGGGGGAGCCATAGGTCTCTCTGACCGATACATTGCTGGATTTGAGTAGGTATTTTCCCCACTCACTGGAATTTATTTTGGGCTGGTCAAATATTAGATTTTTCTGCTCACCTTGAATAGAGATTTTAATTCAGTGTAATTGGTCATAGCATATTTTCTGTATGTCTTCAGATGTTTAAATGATATTATTTTTCTTATTTTAAAAAGCATGAAATTTCTTCATTTGTTGTCCGAAAAGAATTTGGTGAAAATAATTGCCCCAACAATGAAATTAGCACATTCCATAATGTGCTACCCATGTAGTAAAATACCATACATTTGAATCTATACATGTAAGCTAGTAAATAAAAATGACATTACTTGCTTAGTTGTTGCATTAGAATGACATTTTTTTTATGTGCTTTTCAGGAGTTATACCATGTTTGTAATCATGTATTGCATATCTGTGGACTTGAACTAAGTAACAGAAAGGCCAAAAAGCAACAAGTTTTTAAAATTCAACTAATAATTTATTTTCCTAAAATACAAAGCAAAACTGTAAAAATACTTACAGTAATGTGAATTGAATGAAATAAAGTCCTAAAAGATTTTTAACAAGTCCCAATTTATAAAATTTAAACTGAATTCCAGTGGTATTCCAAAGAAGTTCCATTGTGAATGTGTTGATGTGCCTGTAGTCTTGAATATGCGAACATACCTGTGGTCTTGATTATGATTATGTGCAAACAGTATTTTTTTTGTTGCTGTTGCAGGGTTTAACACCATTTTTCAGCACACAATAGGCTATACATGGTAGCCAGTATTAATGGTGGAGAAAGAACCCAGGAAAATCCCTGGAAAGAACCACCGACCCATGAGAAGCTACTGGCAAGCTTTCTTACATACCAACACTGGCTGAATCTGAGACTCGAACCCACGCAGACAGAGGTGAGATGGCAGTGATCCGTAATGGAGAGTGCTTTAGACCACTCTGCAACCAGTCTTTTTGTATCTTAATAATTTAATCCCCAATTGTCTGAATTCAGTATGATTCCAACTTGACATTCCAGTCCAAAAATATTGTTGAAGACCACGTATTCAAGTGACTAATAATTTGAATGAATAATTCCACTCAAATGAAATACTGAACACAACAATAACACTGAGTTAAATGCAAGAATGAATAATTTCTCAAATAAACAATATTATATAAAATTAAAAATAACAATATTAGAACCATGAGGAGGGTCAAAAGTTCATTTTGAGAACAATCTAAGTTGTCAGAAAGATAAAATCTGTTAATAAAATTATAATAAAGAAACATCAGGTGCACTAGCTATTTCCATGCAGGGAACACCACTGTTCTAGACTCAAATATATATATATATATATATATATATATATATATATATATATATATATATATATATATATATATATATATATATATATTCTAAGTTGGGGTTTGGACCGAGACAAGGAAATCTCAATCAAGGGGGTTAACATTATTTGTCTCCCCTTGAGGTTTATCAGAGTGGGGTGACATATAAAGTAACCCTCGCGACTGAGATTTCCTTGTCTAGGTCCAAAACCCCAACATAGATTCTTTTTCTTACCCAATAATTTCCAGTAAAGTAAAACAGAACTCACTTGTACAATCTAGTTCACATGCAAATGTTTACATGTGGTGCATTAATACAAATATGTTAATGTGGACTGGCATGACCATGTCTTCTGAAGTATGCAGTTTTTATGTGTGAGCCAAAAAAGTAACAACATGAAGTTTCATAGTACTGAGGTATTATCACATTTAATATATGGATGTTATATGAAATTAACAATAAATAGTTAATATTTATTACAAGAAAATGTTTCATTTTCATCAGTTCCAATTTAGAAAATTATATTGTAAACAATGAAACAATACTTGACCCATACCTCTGTTGTCATATATAAACTATTATTATTGTAGCATGAGTGTCCATGCTTGGGTTATTCACTGTTAATTAGAGATCTTTGTCACTATCATAAATAACTCTCCTTCTTTTATAGTTACCAGACATCTATCTGGAAATAGAGGGTTAGCGTATATCCTTGCTTTTTCATTTCTTGTGTTTTTTATGACCTCCTCTGTCCTTGTTTTTGTATGTCTCTTGTTAAACTCTAAATATTCTCATTTAAGTTCGCAATCTTGTTTTAATGATATGTCTTCCCACTTTATGTTTCTGTGTTCTTCTCACCCACCCCATACCCCAAAGTGCAAAGTATTATTAAACCATAATGTATTCAGTAAACTTGATGGTGTGCTGGGGCCCAAAAGCGAGTATTCATAGTTTTGTTTTGTCAGCATCAGTTATGGAATCAGCAGTTTTGGATTTGTTTCCTTTTCTTTTCTTCGGATCTTTCTGTTTACTTTTTACGTCCTTTCTTGCTTGATAAAATTCAGGACCATAAACCAAGCTGCAATTGTATGTTTCTTCTCAGATTTCGTTCAAAACTTTCCATCATACCAATAGTAAATAATAATTAATTATACAAAGCGTTATACATTGGGTAATGAATCACTCTTTCTCTCTGTTTTTCATCATTTGTCATCCTTTTTGGGGAGGGCCAAAATTGCTTTATTGGTCGGCTTCTTTAATTTATAAGGTTATTAGCAAGTACCCGGCATGCGTTGCAATGCCACTCAAAGAAAGAAAGTGTTTGTGTTTTAATCCTGGCATGAGTTGCAATGCCACTGAAAGAAAGAAAGTGTTTGTGTTTTAATAGACTATTTGACTGGTTTCTGGAAAGAATATCAGATTATTTAGTGGTAGAGCTGTACCGATTAATCGCCCGTACGCGTAATCGGGCCGATTATTAGCACAATCGGTATAATCGGGTATCGGCAAAAATAATCGGTGCCGATGCAAATAATTTTTTAAAATAACCAATTTTTCCTGATAAAAATTGTATATACAGTCGCGTTTTGACTGACCGTAACTTAATCCTTTGTAACACTAGAGCTCGGGATATATGCAGTATGCAAACAAGTTGCTCATTAACTAACACTACTGTATAGTCGAATAACCATATATCGAGATAAACACATCGAACCATCGATTAATCTTTTGTAACAAAGAGATTGCTCTAATAAAGTATTTAAAAAGAATTTATCTTGCTGCCAGTTGTGCGAAATTTTCAACTCCAGCGTCCGGTAACATTTGTAAACTGCAGTAAACCAGACTAAAGTACCTGTCGCTAACCGCCATTGTAGTGCCAAAGTCATGTGAATAGCCAGTAAGATTAACATCAAAGGGAGTAATGATGGATATATACACAGTCAATTTTGAGGTTTGTGTTTTTTCTTTATCTTTATGAAAACTCACAAAACACCGAGAGTCCTTATGTCCCAGTGAGAAATTGTTTGAAAGGGCTTCAGTGTAGGTTTGAGTACGTCGTCTGTCTTTCAGTTAATCCGTAATGCCTGGAGGGTGAACGAACTCATTGTCTTTAATACTAGTAAGTGAGAATCATTTTCGGATTTTTTAAAATTATTTTTTATTTCTTTTGTTAGTTTTTCACCAAGCCACCATCTGGCAGAAGGGGCGGTTTCTCATAAGTCATAACAGGTTTTACTGTACCTTTGAAGCACCGACATATACTAAACAAATAAAACAATTCTATATCAATGTTTTACAATTATCTGATGATACCGCAGCAATAACGAGTATTTGTTGTTGTCAAAGCAAGCCGACGACCTTAGCTCATAGAAAGTCGGCAATAAACTCAAAATCATTGCCTCAATTTACATAGTGATTAGAACATATTTATTGTGCCGCGAAACTTTCCTGTTTGCAAAAAAAAAAAAAAAATCTCCCACTACCACGGTCTGTGGACAACAGAGTAGTAATTTATTTGGACACATTGTTTCAAGAGCCCGAATAGATTGGATTATTAATATCGGCTCTGCATAATGTCGAAATTTAGCCTTTATTATTACCACGCTGCGTGAAGATGTAAATTATACCGGTTGTGTCCCTTGTACACTCAAAATATTACCTCATTTTGTAGGATCACTTATATCATTGAAAATGAGTAACTCGTGAGAGGTGATTCGTAGTAAATGAAACAGCTATTACAGATTAGCTGAAATTTTATCTGAAAGAATACACTTTGGTCGAAACAACGAATAAAGCAAAATCTGCAACTAATATATTTGGGAATAAAAAATGATTTAAGTGACGCTATGCACACTTTGCACTGCGTAAGTACTGTACATTATAGTATATAGTCTCCTTGGTAAACTCGACCGACCCGCGAATTATGAAGGCTGTATTTTACCTTTATGTAATTTCGTGTTGTGGAAATCAGAAAATATGCACATGCAAAATAATAACAAAATCAATAATAAATAGTACTTTATAAAAGTTTAATAAATTTTCGGGTCACCGAAAGTTACTTTTTTAACATGCCTATGTCTTAGAACACGGATATTTTTGTCCCAAGATGTACTGCCGTTACAATAGACAACAAAAACACCTAAAACCTGTAAAGTTTTGACATTGGCCCACGGATAAGCCCCCCCCCCCCATTCCAGGCCTTTATTGTTTTCTAAATTTGTCGGTTTATACCCGAGTACATAATATGATAATCAAATAATCGGTCTCATAATCGGTATCGGCAATTTTGATAATCGGCTATACGCGGTATCGGCATAATTGGCAAAAAGTGACATCGGTACAGCTCTATTTAGTGGTATTTATCGAGCCCACATAAAGTGTTTATCTTACCGAAGGCGTTTTAGGTATCGCTACCGATTATGAATTTCATACAGCTGTCGATTTACGTCATCATAGTTTCAGCCAATCCAGACCGTGTTCGATCACGTGACGTATCTAAGGCGCCTACAGTTCACACAGAACACACGCAATTTTAGGTATCACTACCGATTATGAATTTCATACAGCTGTTGATCCTCACCAAAGTTTAATCGCAATCGGATGAACGGTATAGGAACGCATAACGCAAACGTAACTAAGTAAACATGACGTACACCGATTAAGAATTTCATACAGCTGTTGATTTACGTCATCATAGTTTCAGCCAATCAAGACCGTGTTCAATCACATGACGTATTTAAGGTGCCTACTGTTCGATCACGTGACGTACAAATTCACACCACGATTGTTTGACGTAACCAAGGCTCGAACCAAACGTAACTAAGTAAACATGACGTATCTAAGGCGCCTACTGTTTGATCACGTGACATATCTAAAGGCGCCTACAGTTCACAGCGAACAAACGGTAAATGTCGTAAAAACACATTTGTTAATTGTACAATTTAAATGGTTTTACTAATTCAGAAACCTTCGCGGGCGTGCGCAGAGCAACTCACCAAAGTTTTATCGCAACTAAGTAAACATGACGTACACCGATTATGAATTTCATACTGCGGTTGATTTACATCATCATAGTTTCAGCCAATCCAGACCATGTTCGATCACGTGACGTATTTAAGGCGCCTACTGTTCGATCACGTGACGTACAAATTCACACCACGATTATTTGACGTAACCAAGGCGCGAACCAAACGTAACTAAGTAAACATGACGTATCTAAGGCGCCTACTGTTCGATCACGTGACGTATTTAAGGCGCCTACTGTTCGATCACGTGACGTATCTAAAGGCGCCTACAGTTCACAGCGAACACATGGTAAATGTCGTAAAAACACATTTGTTAATTGTACAATTTAAATGGCTGTACTAATTCAGAAACCTTCGCGGGCGTGCGCAGAACAACTCACCAAAGTTTTATCACAATTGGATGAACGGTATAGGAACGCATATATATATATATATATATATATATATATATATATACAGAGAAACAAACATTCATTTTTATAGATAGAAGATAGAGTTTGACGTGACCAAGGCGCGAACCAAACGTAACTAAGTTAACATGACACCGATTATGAATTTCATACAGCTGTTGATTTACGTCATCATAGTTTCAGCCAATCCAGACCGTGCTCGATCACGTGACGCATTTAAGGCACCTACTGTTCGATCACGTGACATACAAATTCACACCATGATTGTTTGACGTAACCAAGGCGCAAACCAAACGTAACTAAGTAAACATGACTTATCTAAGGCTCCTACAGTTCACACCGAAGACACGCAAAATTAGGTATCGCTACAAACCGTGT
Organism: Unio pictorum; assembly: GCA_030141615.1. Taxonomy (NCBI): domain Eukaryota; kingdom Metazoa; phylum Mollusca; class Bivalvia; order Unionida; family Unionidae; genus Unio; species Unio pictorum. Next base: position 4,150,880 of record JARLTB010000250.1, read on the forward strand.
TCGATCACGTGACGTATCTAAGGCGCCTACTGTTCGATCACGTTACGTATCTAAAGGCGCCTACTGTTTGATCACATGACGTATCTAAAGGCGCCTACTGTTCAATCACGTGACGTATCTAAAGGCGCCTACTGTTCGATCACGTGACGTATCTAAAGGCACCTACTGTTTGATCACGTGACGTATCTAAAGGCGCCTACAGTTCACAGCGAACACATGGTAAATGTCGCAAAAACATTTGTTAATTGTTACAATTTTAATGGTTGTACTAATTCAGAAACCTTCGCGGACGTGTGCAGAACAACTCACCAAAGTTTTATCGCAATCGGATGAACGGTATAGGAACGCATATGACACAAACAAACAAACAAACAAACAAACATTCATTTTTATATATATATAGATTTACCATACAAAACACTGAATAAAATTCTTGTTCATTACATAATATTTTTTGGGTAATTGATTATTTATTCTTGCACTCATTCAAAAGTTCATTTATTTTTTTAACAAATTGAAGGTTCATTTGCTGTGCTATGCATCATTTTATTTGCTTATACATTATCTTTAAATTAAATTGTGTGTTATCAGTCAATATGATAGCCCCTTTTATACCTGTCAATGTTGTTGGCTCATATTCACTTCCATCATTCTGACAAATTGAAAGGAGAGAATGCTGTTCAGGGCAGGTGCCTGCACTTCATGTATAGGGTACGTTTCATTGTTTTTCTCAAGATTTTCTTCTGATAGTTTTATGTATGCCAATGTCTTGCGTTCAGTATTCACACTTTCATGCTCTGAACAAATCTTGTGACAAATGTTTCGTCCACTTCTTTAAATATGCTCTCTTTGACCATTTCAGTTTTATTAAATTTCTACTTCTGATTTTCTATGACAAAATTTGGTTAGGTTTCAGAGGCACATTTATTTCATTAGTTTCCCAGTCATCAAAAAGAAATGAAAGATCCTGTGACTCATGCTTTGGTAAATTTTCTGAAATTACTAGTTTATATTTAGTATCAATTGTGAAACTTCATTGTTCAAAAAGCATACTGTATACATTGAATAGGTACCAAGTTTATGGTAAACATTTATGATTTTTACTCTCCTACCTTTAATAGTCAATATGTTTCTTAACTTGTAGTCTGTTTGTCTTATCTTTATCGTTTTATTTCTAAATCTTCTTTTTGTATGCTATTTGTTCTTTCCCAGAAAAAATATTTTATTCAATGTCCCACAGTGTTGATGTTTGTTTCATCCGAAAAAAAACTCCATCATTCCAAGCATAAAACAACCATGATTGCTTAGACACTAAGACTGAAATGACTAAACTGAGATAAGAAAAGTAAAGTTAGCAAACAGCTAGATTTCTCTGTAGCATGGGTGAGAAAAACATGTTTATATTAAAAATGATCTGAATACTTAAACGGCAATTATAGGAAAATATTAACTATTTATTCTGTTGTTCACACAATCATTGTAACTGGACAGCCACAACATGAAATCGGTTTTGGACAAGTACTAGATACAATTTTACACATAATTGTAGAGAAAAATCCCCTTACAAACGATGCTAATTACATATACATAACAGTTGTGCACAACAAACATCCATCATTAACTGAATATTGGGCTTTGCTGGGGCACTGGTTGTGTAAGATCTGAAATATGATCATAAAGATTTGTCGGCTATGAAAACAAAGCAGGTGCTACCTTTACATGTTATTGCTTCATTTCCAAATGACACTGGATAATCATTGGAAAGTGTCACTATAAAAATAGATCTGGGTTATGAAAGAGACAAATACAAATTGAGTCAAACCTTTCACTGCATTAAATACAACATTATTTGCAGCAAACACAGAATATAATACAAAAATTGGTTGTTTATACGAAATGGAAGTATAAACTTACAAACGCATGTAATTTTCATTCATCTCTTTTTCCCTCTTCTTTTTTTCTTCTTAGATTTCATTCCCCAGTCATATTAATATTAGGGGATATAAGCCTATAACCTCCCAAATTACTAAATTCATATTTTGTGTCAATATATGGACAAAAGAGAAATAATTCTTGCCCATTAACTATCCTTGCCACCACATGGTTGTTGCCAGCTTTTAAGCTTAGCTTCGATACAGCAACATTGTACGAGACACCTCCACATCAATCTGAGCAAAATTTGTGTTACACTGGAACCATGCATGCAGGATTTTGTAAAATTTCTTTTGGATTGATATTCATTCCTAAACAGGTTGGTAAATATTTTTAATCAGTTTTTGTTTTTGAAGTTTTTCAATTTCTTGGACTTGGTCAATTTTAGACTGCATAGTACATAACAATATCATTAAAATATGTTGATAATCGTGCATTATAAATCATAGCCATTCTGCCTTTTTAGTCCAGGTACATGTTTTTTAAAAACTGATCCATCCTGTACTATAGTTTCATTATCCAAGCAGTTGAGCCAGCAGTCTAGCCAGTCCAGTCTCAATCGGGATCATACTGAAAGATCCTTTCATCTTGCCAGGCCTTTAGCTTTACCTTTCTACCATTATGGAGCTCATAGTGATAGATGTATCCATCTAGTCAGGTGTACGGCTTCATCTCCACAATTAATGATAGATTAGACCATCCTAAAATTTCTATAGCTACACTGCATGCAATTTCATTTATGGCATACCTATCAGCTCTCACACTGGTAGGAAAAAACACCCAATTTTTTTTGTATTTTTTTTTTGGGGGGGGGGGGGGCATTCTACATCTACCTACAAAGTTTTTTTTCCATCAGTAAATAGAATGTTATGTTTAAACAATATTCATGTTCTGCTTCAGTGGCCCATTTGTTAGAGCATCCACCTCTGATGCATGAGGTCGCAGGTTCGTACAAAAGTGTTATAAAAATAGTACTAACAGCTGCATCGCTAGATGCTTAGCATTAAGAGGTTAGTGTTAGGACTGCCTAGTATCAGGATAATGGGACATAATGCCACACTGCTTACATCATAGCGATATGACTGGAAAATTTATAAAGCTTGGTGATGTTGTGTGGAACAAATTCTTATAGAAAACACTGTTCCAAGCACATACGAAATATACATAACTAGCTACAAAAATCCAAATTCTTTGCATTCTTTTAACCAGCCTTAGCTGAATCAAACATTGTAAAGAAATAAAAATTACAGCACTTACCAATCAGAATGGTTCATTCACGAGTCCACACCCTATTCCGCAAGTAAATTTCCATGTTACATATGATTGTACCAATTAATAGCAGCATTTGCCATATTTCCAGGACTAAAAATATAATTTTCCAAGAATATCAAGAATTAGAAATATCATAGTCATTACACACTGCATTGGAATGGGCTGTGTTATTTATCATACTGTTGTCTACCAACCACTCCATTGGTCTAGTGGTTAGAGCATCTGCCGCGGAAGCGGGAGGTCATGGGTTTGATCCCCAGTTGAGTCATACCAAAGACGTACAAAAATGGTACTAACAGCTGCCTCGCTTGACCCTCAGCATTAAGAGGTTAGTGTTAGGAGTCGGCCTGGTGTCAGGATAATGTGACTTGGTGGGACATCATGCTACATGTCTGTGGCATGATGCCCCAGTGCTAGACATCACTATAAACTGCCTCACTGCAGACAACATAGCGATATGACTGAAAAATTTTTGCTTAAAAATCCTAATCACACAAACAAACAAACAAATTGTTGTCAACCATAGAGCATTTTATAAAATTTGGAACTGATTTAAAAATAGGAATTACTTATTGTTATTTTCACATGGCATCCATGGATGAAATGATATAATACAGAAATAATATCAAATGATTTTATGTTTCTTTTTTCTCATGCATAGAATTTAAGTACTTAAAATTAACATAATTGTATTAATGTGCCTGTACAAAAATAAAAGCTTTTTGGCTTGAGATGTTTATGATACAGTACAATTTAAACTTTTTTCTTTCATTTTTTTTTCTTTTTCAATGAGCAGCATGTTTATCAGATTCTACTTAGATTATTATTCATATTCTGACTTTCATAAAAGCATATAAAACCTGATGACCTTTATACGAGTGAAAGGCAATAATAGTACCTGATAAATATTCTGTTCTAAATCTGCTAACTATATTTTAAAAGTTCAGGGTCATTTTAATTTAAATGCAAAAAAGTAAAAAGTAATGTTTTGGTGTTTCTACCAAAACAAGGAAATCCCAGTCAGTCAGGTTATTAAATTGGGCAGCAGATTTATCCTGCAGGGCTGCCTTTATATGTGTCAAATACCAATGATTTTGCGGCAAAATGGAACTATTTTTCCAGTCCATAAAAGTGAATATCAGGAATGAGGTATGATCGATCCTGTGTCATTGGCACAACCATTATTGACTTGTGACAGGAATTCCTCTGGTGTTCAGACTAAAAATGGTCAGCAGCAAATGGTTAACAGGTTAGCTTCCACTTCACATCAGGATCGAAATGAAAGCGATCATAAATACATTTCAGTTCTAGAAGGAATGACTTGTCAAGAGTTCATTTCTGATTTTGTTGGACTGCTCCATAATGGTGACTTACCTCCTCAAACAGGGCGCACCAAATCACCGATGCGTACTGATTTAACAATTTCTTCATTGGTGTTGCCAACATCAGATCACTGTATAGTTCAGTCACATTCCCATCAATATCCTGACTGACATTCTTCCCAGAAAGTGTCAGCATATTGATACAGAATGTTCTCATCAGTGGCTTTTCATTGAAATTGTATACTTTGGAGGTGTCTAATGATCTACCTTTTTGCAACAGGTTGGAACCATAAATGGCTCACTTTTTTCTCACTGCTTTCAGACCCAGAAGCTTGTGCAGTGAATGCACTTTCAGTCAGTTGTGAGGGGTTATGGGCATTTGCCTACCCCCATCATGGTCTTAATACTGAAAATAATACAGAAAATAAGGGATGAAAATGATTAATCATAGCCAGTTATCTTTCTAATAAACCTTGTACTTTGTAAGAAGATTTCAGCAATTATCTTATAAACCTGATAGAGCCATCATGATTCACATGATGTTAGGCTGTGTTGCTTTAAGTAGGAGAGGTGGGTCAGAAAGGGAAGTCACTCTTTCTTCCCTAGAAGGATACTCAAAGTATAAGGAGGATGCTCAACATTCTTACCATCTATTGATTTTTCTACTGATGCTAATTTTATCAGGGAATGTATTCAAGGAGAAAGCAAATTATTCTGGTAAATTGTTTCTCCAGGAATACTTGCCCATTCACATTGCATAAAGACTTAGATCCATTCCTGCTTTGCAAGCATTCTTGTTAGTAGTTAGTTCAGTTTAAAAGCTGGCCACCCTAGTTGTGGGAATGGGAGCTAATGGGTAAGAGTTATTGCCTTTTATTTAACATCAACATAAAATAGGAATTTTCGTCTTTAGTAGTGCTGGATTGGTAGGTAGCAGGCTTATATTCCCAGATTTTAATGTGATTAGGTAAGTATTCACAAAACACCAATTTACTAGCAACAAATAGCTTTCCCTTTTTGTTTTTAAAGTATAGAACTAGTTAATTAGCAGTTGGAAAATATCTGTCAATTATCCATGTACTGCCAACAAGGGTAATTTCTTTTTCTTATATTTCATTGAATTTATCAATTCATACCCACCCAGTAATGTGTTATTTAGTGAGAGAAAAAAATAGTGGATCATGTCTTCTAATGATAATATATATATTACTGTTATTTATCTCTAATCTAGACCATGACTGTAACACCCATTTAACAGCATATCAATGTGAACTCTTGTCTAATGATGTCTGTACTGAAAACTATAAATTATAGAAATCTAAGTCCATTGTAACTGAAAACTATAAATTATAGAAATCTAAGTCCATTGTAACTGAAAACTATAAATTATAGAAATCTAAGTCCATTGTAACTGAAAACTATAAATTATAGAAATCTAAGTCCATTGTAACTGAAAACTATAAATTATAGAAATCTAAGTCCATTGTAACTGAAAACTATAAATTATAGAAATCTAAGTCCATTGTAACTGAAAACTATAAATTATAGAAATCTAAGTCCATTGTAACTGAAAACTATAAATTATAGAAATCTAAGTCCATTGTAACTGAAAACTATAAATTATAGAAATCTAAGTCCACTATAACTGAAAACTATAAATTATAGAAATCTAAGTCCATTGTAACTAAAAACTATAAATTATAGAAATCAAAGTCCATTGTAACTGAAAACAATAAATTATAGAAATCTAAGTCCATTGTAACTGAAAACTATAAATTATAGAAATCTAAGTCCATTGTAACTGAAAACAAGAGCAATAAATAATCAGGAGCCAATGAACAAGCTGGATTGGTTTGTTTAGCTGGTAATTATTTTTAGTATAATAAGCAAAGCTTCTGTGAATTTATCATGACAAAACTCACATCCACTGGATCAAGATTTTAGCCTTAAGTAGCATCAGTATAAAAATTAAATCATTTAAAAAAAAGAAAGAAGCCCCCCATTCTAGCCACAGTAGCTCTGTTGGTAGTGTGAGGCTATTGATTGCATGGGTCACATGTTTGATATCTGACCAGGTTGGCTGCCCCATTGTGTCCTTGGGAAAAGTACTCCAGTCCCATTTTCTTGGTATGATTTAGCCAATAGTGTGTTATAAGTGCCATTAATATGGACAAACGAACTATCTGACCCTTTTCCCATGTTCTAACATTTAAAACAGTCATCACTGTTTAATCAACATATTTATTTTCAGGTTTTTTGGGTTTTGTGCTTCATGTTATATGTTTTCAGTTTACCTGTGTTTCACTTAATGTTGTGCATTTGTATTCTGCAGATTTAGTCTAGTATATAAACAAGGAAATAATGCAATTACCAATCATGTGTTCATGTATACAACACAATATATACTAAAGTAATTATGACATTGTCACCAGTCCCTGTAGATTTAGACAGATATTTAGACAGGGAATTAATGCAATTACCAATCATGTGTTCGTGTATACAACACAGAGTATATACTAACATAGCTGCCAACTGTCCCGTTTTTTCCGTATTTGTTCCGTATTTTGGACCTGAATACGGGTGTACGTTTTTTTCGCAAAAAATAAGTTTTTTATTTTAAAAAATAATAATAAAATTTCTTTGGAATTGCCAGTTTAGAACGCGCTCTCGGTTCTATTTTGACAGAATATATCACATGTATATACAAATACAGTTCTACAATACGATTGGTTCATTCGAAATCGAGGCTACCAAGCCTGTCGTTAACCGCCATATTGGATTTCGCAATAGTTACCGCTGTTGCTGTATCTAGTCTTCGTAATATTCAGCTTCTAATCATGATAAATTCGAAGGCAGAATATTCAGAATTTTCTCCAGAAGAAATAGGAGACAACTGGAAGGATATTTGTGCCGTCTTGTATAGATTTGTGAAACCATAGAGTAAAGGAGAAAAACTGACGTTTTGTAATTGTGTAACGTGATTTCACTATTGGGTACGGAGGCACCCATGAAATACAAGAGCTCGAAAAAGCTAATAAACATCAGCTTCCTGCTTCATCACACACAACTCAGCCTGAACTTGCGACGTAGATAAATGACAGAGAGAACCTTAATGTACATCGACCAAACTATAATTTTTTAATTTCTTTTAGAAATAAACCTTCCTTTTTCAGTTGCTAATGTTGTTGGCGATTTATTTTGCACAAGTTTTTCAGACATTAAAATCACAAAAGATAATTCTTATGCTTGAACGAAAACATTTCAATCAGAAAATTACAAAATTGAGATAATAAATGAAAATTGGTACATTGGAATCAATGATTAAAAAAAAAAAAATAAGGCATGAAAAGGGCTCCTATAAATAGCTTGTGTTGAGTGTGTTGCACTCTTGCACCTTTTGAATGAGCACCCATATGGAACACGTTCAACTCCAGAAGGTACAAATGTGCATCTTTGACATTAATTAATTGTGTAAGGCACTGTCCAACTTTACTGATGGTTGTATATGTTGTAAATATATACATATGTATTGAAATTTAAAAATCAGTATTTGGTCCTGAAAATCAGTATTTTTGTCACAAGTAATCAGTATTTTTGCACTCGGGTGGTTGGCAGCTATGTACTAAAGTAATTATGACATTGTCACCAGCCCCTGCAGATTTAGACAGGGAAATAATGCAATTACCAATCATGTGTTCATGTATACAACACAGAGTATATACTAAAGTAATTATGACATTGTCACCAGCCCCTGCAGATTTAGACAGATACTTAGACAGGGAATTAATGCAATTACCAATCATTTGTTCATGTATACAACACAGAGTATATACTAAAGTAATAATGACATTGTCACCAGCCCCTGCAGATTTAGTCAGATATATAGCCAGGGAATTAATACAATTACCAATCATAACATTAGCAAAAGGAGCACTGCATGCTCCTCTTCTTAATAGCCAAATGCCATGTCATCTAATTAGTGATATACATGAATAGATTGACAAGATTCCCAGGCTTGGTACAGATGGTGGAAAAAGATTGTCAAATCTTTGAATGCAAAGTAACAAATTTCCTTGGTACGAGTAGAGATGAAATCCAAGATCAAAGAGTTACACTTTATTTGTATCACAAGGTGTAAGAAAGGCTTACCGGTAACAATTGGATACTTATTTTATTATTATATGGCACTTATCCATTTTTAATGTATCTAATGCAACAAAAATTTATCAGCAAATTCAGCAACACATTGTAAGAATGATTGATGCTTTTAGAACTGTTATAGTTTAATTTAATGTGAATTTAAGCCTGGCAATAATGTTATTTTGTGTTTTGGAGTTTCCTTTGTGTTTGGTCCTTTGCTTTTTTGTGCAGATTCACTTTCCAAAAATTAGAACTAATTTCTTTTTTTGTTAAATAATTTTTTCCAATTTGTACATGAAAATTACATGTAATGTAGTTTCCTGTCCCAATTTAAATCATTTTTGATCTTCAATGAAGTGTCAGGATATTTACTTTTCAATTTACATGCCATGTACAAAGCAAAACAGATGTTGCCATATTTCCGGTTAGTATAAAAATAGTTAGGGCAATTTGATCCAAAGTTTATACAGCCTGGCACTCACAGTGGTATTAAATCACCATAGTTTTAATATTTCAGCACTTTTACATTTAAGACAGTATGAATAAAAAATAAAACCACTGTCTGTGTCATGTTTTTGCATGTATTAAATCAAATCTTTTTTCTCTAAACGTAATACAGTTCTACTCACTTATATCAACATCACTTTTTTTTACAGAACAGCGTAGTCCCAGTCCCTTGGTCTACTATTACTACCAAATTGTCATGCTTTTGTCGACGTCGAGATAAAAAATAAATGTACCTGTCGACAGAAGCCCTTGGTCCATACTTGAACAAATCCTTTGTTTTCTAATTATGTCAACAAACTGCCAGTTTTAACCCATACTTTGTATAACAAATAATTGATCTTGCTGCCAGGCTTTAATGTCACTGTTGGATAAAAACATCCCCCAGTCTTTCGTTTGGGCCTGTAAAGCTGGCCTCTCACAGGGGCTTAAAAGCAATGAAATCTGATCAATTTTTGCATTTTCCAAAGTCTGCACAGGGGTCTTGTTAGAATTTTAAAACTAGGAGTTCAGGATTCCTATTTTGAGAAAAACATGGAGACCCACCAGCAAACGTTGCAGTCTCCTACCAGAAGCAAATTGGGCATACCTGAAATGGCTATATTTTCCAGATGAGTAGAAACAGTGGTTACCATATAGTTTAATCTTCAAACTTCTTTTCAGCACTGACTTTTAGCTCTTGTTTGTCCATTAGAATGAGAGTGAATTATGTGAGGCCAAGGAAAGGTCTTATTCCCAAGCACTAACTTACTAAGTTAGGCATCATACATAGTGTTCCACGTGAAATGTCAGTTCTAGCAACTTCTAGCACTATGTTGAATTTCATTATATTCTTCGTCAATTTGCAGTTTAACCCTTATCAAAATTTCTCAAACTCTCAACATGTCTTGATTTTAAGGTCACATTCACTACTTAGTTTGCTACACTTGGAAACGAAAACAATAATGAAAGATAAAGTTGTTTATTTGATGTACTCCTATACAAAAGTACATCAATGGGTCATTCTACCTCTGAAATCGGTCATTGTAAATATCAGCACATTTTCTCACCACTCAACAGCTAGTTAAGGCTTTGAACTTGCTGCCTAGCTTGTGGGTCATGTTCTTCAGATGTACTCTTCTATAACATGTACATCTGTGGGTCTTTCAGCACAGAATGTTCTGATTGTAAATATGAGCACAGCTAAAATGAGCAATTGATAAACACATTTTCCCACTCAGGTGGTTGAAGCAGGGCTATCAAGCCATTACATTTGCCGTCCAGCAAATTGATGCGTACAGAGGACTCCTGTATATGTGATTTTCTGCATCCAAATATGCGTGATTATGCATTTCTGAGACCATTAAAAGTGATTAAAACAAGTTTATTGTGCTGTGAAAGTTTCGTTTTTAACTTTATTTCTATTTACAATGGCTACCAACAGCAGTGTAAGATGCAAATTAAATTTACAGTCTCTGGAAACTAAATATCTGGCTGTTAAGGAAGTTGAGGGCTGAACATCTCGCATAGGTGTCTGTGAAACTTTTTTGCTTAAACATAACACCCTGTCAGGAAGAATGAAAACTGCAGAGTCTATAAAGAAAGACTACATTGAAGGTAACTGCGCTCCCCAAAAGAAGAAGCAAAAGACTGCTACATTTGAAAATTTGGAGGATGCCACATCAAAATGGTTCAATAAAACCCACATTGCACATTCCACCATATCAATAACTTGTCCACAGATTGTGATATGATCATCAAAACAGTGAAAGAATTTACGACAAGAACTTAGTGTGTACAACATCACTTCAACAAGTGATTGGTTCATTCGCTTTAAAGTTCATCATAACATCAGATACCAAAGTATTTGGGGAGAATACTTGTACTGTTTAAACCAATTTGTTGACAGGTTTTCATTTCCCTGTGAATAGCCCCATCCCCTTGGTAGCCTCAATAAGATGGGAACTGGCTGACCAAAATCTAGGCCAATTTAAGTATGTGTACATGTACTTGAAGCATGTAAATAACTATATAACCATGTGCTAATGCCGAAATTGAATATCGTAATGTTTTTTGTATCAGGATGTGATCGATGCAATATTTTATTGTGGATTTTATTACACAAAGGTAACCAAAATGTAATTTGTCAATATACAAGTGTATTTCACACAGATTCTGTCTTCATGTACTCAAAATTTCCATTTTTTTTCTCAGAGTGTAAATGGTACTCACTGACAACAGGTTACTCTTTGCTGACGATTTTTAGCTTGTATCTTTTTTCAGCCCCCCCCCCCCCTTGACATCCACCTATGTCGACAATATTTCCTCGAGCCCGAGGATGTCGACATAAACAGGTAGGACTGTATAGCTGTTTACAACTCTTCCATTCAATGTTTTTTTTGTTTTCTTCATTTGTCAGTCTATCCATTCAATCCATCATTTCAATGTTTAGTGTTTTGATTAGATATCCACCTATATTTTACAACTCTCCCCGCCACATTTTTCAGATTTCAGATAGATTAGAAAGACACATATTTTCATTTTTAGAATAGACCCACACATTTTTATGTGCATAGTGTACAGTGTTTTATGGTATTTGTATTTCATTTACACTTGTAGATGGCTAGACAAGCTTGGTCTCTCCGCAGCCTTGGGACTTGAAGGAGTGATACGTCAAGATTTTTATGGCAATAATTATGGGCTCATAAACAGTGAAGACCTCTCACCTAATCCTGTAAGTGCATTCAGTCTTGTGCTATTAATCCAACTACTTTTTTTTTAGAATATGACTGTTGTGTCGCTCTTTAAGTAGGAACCACAACAAGTCTGTAAAAATCAAGCAATTGAGCTACAAAAAATGTAGGTAGATGGCAATGCTTTGAGTCTGGATTATAAAGACTTAAATGTATTTTAATGTTTTCTTGCTTTCCAAACCTTGTGTACTTTTATATAGCTATTGTTGTCTTACATCTCCCTTGGGTGTAAGTGGAAACTATCTGGGATGATGTCTGTTTTGAGATTTCCCAATATAATTCAAAAAAGACAAAATCATTGTTATGTAAATGGCCAAAGTAGCACTGATTTTGAACTAGTATACCTTATTAACTAGTATACATTATTAACTAGTATACCTTATTAACTAGTATACATTATTAACTAGTATACCTTATTAACTAGTATACATTATTAACTAGTATACATTATTAACTAGTATACCTTATTAACTAGTATATATTATTAACTAGTATACATTCTTAACTAGTATACCTTATTAACTAGTATACATTATTAACTAGTATACCTTATTAACTAGTATACATTATTAACTAGTATACATTATTAACTAGTATACCTTATTAACTAGTATACATTATTAACTAGTATACCTTATTAACTAGTATACCTTATTAACTAGTATACATTATTAACTAGTATACCTTATTAACTAGTATACATTATTAACTAGTATACCTTATTAACTAGTATACATTCTTAACTAGTATACCTTATTAACTAGTATACCTTATTAACTAGTATATATTATTAACTAGTATACATTCTTAACTAGTATACCTTATTAACTAGTATACATTATTAACTAGTATACCTTATTAACTAGTATACATTATTAACTAGTATACATTATTAACTAGTATACCTTATTAACTAGTATACATTATTAACTAGTAAACCTTATTAACTAGTATACCTTATTAACTAGTATACATTATTAACTAGTATACCTTATTAACTAGTATACATTATTAACTAGTATACCTTATTAACTAGTATACATTCTTAACTAGTATACCTTATTAACTAGTATACCTTATTAACTAGTATACATTCTTAACTAGTATACCTTATTAACTAGTATACCTTATTAACTAGTATACATTATTAACTAGTATACATTATTAACTAGTATACCTTATTAACTAGTATACCTTATTAACTAGTATACCTTATTAACCTTATTAACTAGCATACCTTATTAACTAGTATACCTTATTAACTAGTATACCTTATTAACTAGTATACATTCTTAACTAGTATACCTTATTAACTAGTATACCTTATTAACTAGTATACCTTATTAACTAGTATACATTCTTAACTAGTATACCTTATTAACTAGTATACCTTATTAACTAGTATACATTATTAACTAGTATACATTTTATTAACTAGTTACAGTATTAATTAGTATACCTTATTAACTAGTATACATTATTAACTAGTATACCTTATTAACTAGTATACATTATTAACTAGTATACCTTATTAACTAGTATACCTTATTAACTAGTATACCTTATTAACCTTATTAACTAGCATACCTTATTAACTAGTATACCTTATTAACTAGTTTACCTTATTAACTAGTATACCTTATTAACTATTATACATTATTAACTAGTATACCTTATTAACTAGTATATCTTATTAACTACTATACCTTATTAACTAGTATACATTATTATTCAAAGAATATAATCAGTTGTAAATTTATGTGCTGAAATAAGCATATTAGAAATGGGTTCTATACTTTATGTTTGAAATACAGTAAATGAATTATCATTGACTTTTATCATTCATACTAACATCTGTGACATCAGTGAAACATGCATTTGATGCAAGTTGTTAGAACTTCATGCAAAAGTTCTATATAATAAGTTTAAACATTTGGTATATTGCAGGATTACTGGTTGACATTGTTGTATAAAAACGTTGTTGGAAGTGCTGTTTTCAGTACAACTTTTGATAACGTTGATGGGAGAGTGAGAGCCTATGCACACTGTACAAACATTAAAAGGTAAGGTGCACCCCACCCTGAAATAATCTAACTCACACTTGAAGACAGATTTAAAAAATATACATTGCAAACTAATTTATTTGTTATCATGAATAGCAATAATAGTTTTATCTTGTTTACTTATCTAGTCTGCACTTTTAAAGAGGTACACTGATATTGTGATACTGTTCATCCATCTGTATGTATGTACATACGTATTATCATGTATACTCATTTATGAGTCAGGTCTGACTGCAAACAAGAAAAGACCTGATCCGCTATTGCATAATATTCTGGCATATTAGGTTCTACAGTGTTGCAGATAGGATCACAAGGGCAGGAACATTATGTCCCCATGCTCGACACTTGGGGCACACATGGTGTTTAAGAAGAACAAAGGAAAATAGTAATACATAGTGCATTAATAGTACTATAGAACGACATGATCTTGTTTGCCTCAAAGATTTTGTCAGCACTGGACTATGATATTTTCCATGGATATTTAATTTAATGCAATAGAAGTTTTATCATCTGCTCTAGTAACACTTGAAAGCAATAATATATTTGATTATCTTTTTAATCTGAAATGAGCTGTGTTATGGTTGGATTATCTTTTGAATCTGAAATGAGCTGTGTTATTGCTCTCATTTAACTCTTGTATACACTTATTAACTACCAGGATTAATTTTTGTTATAATAAATACCTGGGTTTTTAATTACTTTTTGGTTTTCAAAAAAGAATTCAGTGACAAATTGTGTGTTTACATGAGTTTAATATTTTGTCACTATTTTAATCTCAAATTAAACCAAACTAACTTAATATTCCTCACCACAGGGGTGACTTTAACCTCAAAAGTAGACTACCCTAACTGCTGTAAATTTATGTTGGAACATAGCTCATCTCATCTCATCTATCCAATTTTATTGTCTTAGTTCCCTTGGTTAGCTGACTACACTAACCTTGAATGTTTTCATGGTCAGATGTACTGTTTTAAAATGTGTAACCTTTCATGACTTGGGCCTTTGCAATTGCTGACAGAGACATTTATAGACATCCACAAATGGAAAGTTGTAGGTGTAATTTTTTTAATTTAAATTTGGTGATGAAAAAACATACCCATGGGCACCCACAGGGTTATGATTTGGGGGAGATAAGACAAAAATGTGAGAAATCCATGAGTCTGCACTCAAAGTGCAACACTTAAGTCTATGTTTTATGGTATTTACATTTGTCTTCATTTGTTTTGAGATAGAGGTAGGAGTCAGGCTGCATAACTTTACAACTATATCCCTATCTTTAGGAGTCTGTACCAGTCTAGCAGCATAACTTTATAACTATATCTCTATCTTTAGGAGTCTGTTCCAGTCTAGCAGCATAACTTTATAACTATATCTTTATCTTTAGGACCTGATACCAGTCTAGCAGCATAACTTTATAACTGTATCTCTATCTTTAGGAGTCTGTACCAGTCTAGCAGCATAACGTTATAACTATATCTCTATCTTTAGGAGTTGGTACCAGTCTAGCAGCATAACTTTATAACTGTATCTTTAGGACCTGATACCAGTCTAGCAGCATAATTTTATTACTATATCCCTATCTTTAGGAGTCTATACCAGTCTAACAGCATAACTTTATAACTGTATCTCTATCTTTAGGAGTCTGTACCAGTCTAGCAGCATAACTTTATTACTATATCTCTATCTTTAGGAGTCTGTACCAGTCTAGCAGCATAACATTTTAACTATATCTCTATCTTTAGGACCTGATATCAGTCTAGCAGCATAATTTTATTACTATATCCCTATCTTTAGGAGTCTGTACCAGCCTAGCAGCATAACTTTATATCTCTATCTTTAGAAGTCTGTACCAGTCTAGTAGCATAACTTTATAACTGTATCTCTATCTTTAGGACCTGATACCAGTCTAGCAGCATAATTTTATTACTATATCTCTATCTTTAGGAGTCTGTAGCAGCCTAGCAGCATAACTTTATTACTATATCTCTATCTTTAGGAGTCTGTACCAGTCTAGTAGCATAACTTTATAACTGTATCTCTATCTTTAGGACCTGATATCAGTCTAGCAGCATAATTTTATTACTATATCTCTATCTTTAGGAGTCTGTAGCAGCCTAGCAGCATAACTTTATTACTATATCTCTATCTTTAGGAGTCTGTACCAGTCTAGTAGCATAACTTTATAACTGTATCTCTATCTTTAGGACCTGATACCAGTCTAGCAGCATAATTTTATTACTATATCTCTATCTTTAGGAGTCTGTAGCAGCCTAGCAGCATAACTTTATTACTATATCTCTATCTTTAGGAGTCTGTACCAGTCTAGCAGCATAACTTTATAACTGTATCTCTATCTTTAGGACCTGATACCAGTCTTGCAGCATAACTTTATAACTATATCTCTATCTTTAGGACCTGATACCAGTCTAGCAGCATAATTTTATTACTATATCTCTATCTTTAGGAGTCTGTAGCAGCCTAGCAGCATAACTTTATTACTATATCTCTATCTTTAGGAGTCTGTACCAGTCTAGCAGCATAACATTTTAACTATATCTCTATCTTTAGGACCTGATATCAGTCTAGCAGCATAATTTTATTACTATATCCCTATCTTTAGGAGTCTGTACCAGCCTAGCAGCATAACTTTATATCTCTATCTTTAGAAGTCTGTACCAGTCTAGTAGCATAACTTTATAACTGTATCTCTATCTTTAGGACCTGATACCAGTCTAGCAGCATAATTTTATTACTATATCTCTATCTTTAGGAGTCTGTAGCAGCCTAGCAGCATAACTTTATTACTATATCTCTATCTTTAGGAGTCTGTACCAGTCTAGTAGCATAACTTTATAACTGTATCTCTATCTTTAGGACCTGATACCAGTCTAGCAGCATAATTTTATTACTATATCTCTATCTTTAGGAGTCTGTAGCAGCCTAGCAGCATAACTTTATTACTATATCTCTATCTTTAGGAGTCTGTACCAGTCTAGCAGCATAACTTTATAACTATATCTCTATCTTTAGGACCTGATACCAGTCTTGCAGCATAACTTTATAACTATATCTCTATCTTTAGGACCTGATACCAGTCTAGCAGCATAATTTTATTACTATATCTCTATCTTTAGGAGTCTGTACCAGTCAAGCAGCATAACGTTGTAACTATATCTCTATCTTTAGGACCTGATATCAGTCTAGCAGCATAATTTTATTACTATATCTCTATCTTTAGGAGTCTGTAGCAGCCTAGCAGCATAACTTTATTACTATATCTCTATCTTTAGGAGTCTGTACCAGTATAGCAGCATAACTTTATAACTATATCTCTATCTTTAGGACCTGATACCAGTCTAGCAGCATAATTTTATTACTATATCTCTATCTTTAGGAGTCTGTACCAGTCAAGCAGCATAACGTTGTAACTATATCTCTATCTTTAGGAGTCAGTACCAGCCAGGCAGCATAACTGTCTATATTCTGAATCTGAACAGTGAGATGGCTTTGAATATTACATTCCCACAGTTCCCTTCAGCAAGACTGGATCTGTACCTTTTGGAACCAGTTCCCAGCAATGACTTAACATCTAGGTATGAGAACAATGTTATCAATTAGATGATCAATTTCTCTCCACATTAACCCTTAAAGTGCTGAATTGTTTTGCAGTAAAAGGTCCCTCAGTGCTGAGTTGTTTCAGGAGAGAAAAGAAGAAAACTCCACAGTCTTTAAATTACATGTATTTCATTAAATATACACAATTGATAGACAAACCCTATATGAAAAATGATGGCGCGTGTCTATACTTTAAGATTAGCATCAAGACACATGTGTAGGT
This sequence comes from Unio pictorum, assembly GCA_030141615.1. NCBI lineage: Eukaryota > Metazoa > Mollusca > Bivalvia > Unionida > Unionidae > Unio > Unio pictorum. Next base: position 4,168,683 of record JARLTB010000250.1, read on the forward strand.
TTAACATATTTGCAGGTACAGGTGTAAATACAGGTAAAATGACAAGTTACAATTGTATTTCATCAGTAATTTTGTTTGTTTTTGATGGAAAAGTTCAAATATATCTAAGAAATGTTATATTCTTTAGTAGTCCAACCATGCATCATCAATAGCCCATTAGGAATCGGGAACAGACATATGTACCAAACCCATTGTTTTAATAGATGCGAAAACATTTTAGATGCTCAGGTGAAACAGGCCGCCATTTCTTCATGCGACTTTTTTCCTTCAAGTCGGGCCCATGAACTCTCTGATCTGCATTACGATTTGTTTGATCTACTATCAGATGCAATAACTCGTCATCTAAGAAAAAGTCTTCAATATTCCGATGGTTCATTATTCACCATCTCGACATTTAATTTTGAATTACCAGTGAATTGCGGTTGACAGGCGCACCATCTTTTCACGGCAATTGAGCATGTACATCCGACTCCAGTTCCACGTAAATTACTGGCTTGAAATCATTCATGTGTATTTCCATCAAAACCTCGCTTGCTCCAATAATGTAATTTTTCTCAAATTATTCAAAATCACTATTAGCATCACTATCAGAAGCGAATATTTGTTGCAAGAAATCACCTTCGTATTCAGCGTCAGCCATTTTAGTTTTGGACTAGTACCACGTGTTTAGAAACGAGCATTTGTAAAATTACATCGTTAATAATATAGTAAAGTACTGCAGTATGCTTGTTCCAGGCCTTTTTAAACCAATCACATATAGTTTTACAGGCATTTATGGCAAGATGAAGTTAACAATGCGATCATTGTTGGTCACCTCGAAATTGACTATAGTCGCGACACGCACTACGGGACCACATACAACAGCGCGACTGGAGTCGCGATGCGCACTTTAAGGGTTAATATAAAGTGTGTTAGTTCAAGAACCTGTCTTGTGCATTCAAAGCATTAAATCGCATCTCTAAGTAAAAATATACACGCTTTCATTATTTATATTCCAAATTTTGACCTTCTATTGTATGGACTTTACCCATTTATTATTTACCTTTTTTAATTTATAGAATGTTGACATCTTGTTGTATTTCATGTTAAAATTCATTTGAAAGAGTTGATGTTTTGATATTCCACTTTTTTTGTTGTTGCAATTCTTTATAATTTTAAAATTTAACTTGCAAGTCACCATATAGGCAGTATTTTACACACACACACACACACACACACACATGCCTATTATTGTTTATTGTTGTTTTTATGAGACATATCAAAATGTCATTATAATTTTACATGAATTTAGCTTATCTAAATGGAAAGGTTTACCAGATAAATATTTTATTCATTTGGTAATAATGTAGAAAAACTTGTATTGTAGAAAATAGGTATCTCCGGTGAAAATGTTTCATTGTTGAGCTTGCATGAACATGCTGAATTCATTTGTTTATTTCTGTATTATTATTGTTATTATTATTATTATTATTATTATTATTATTATTATTATTATTATTATTATTTCAGAAATGTGAGTCTAAATGGACATGTTCTGGCCCTAAAAGATGATGAACATCTACCAAGTTTTTTGCCACAGAAACAGATTGGATTTTTCAGTCTTCCACCACAAACATTTGCTTTTGTTGTGATACCAATGGCAGATGTACCAGTCTGTTTAAAATATTATTCAGACCATGAAATATTTAATTGAAGGCCAGTTATCATGAAAATGTATGAAATATATATATCTATTTGAATATAAAGTAGAAAAATTATCAGCTTATGTACTCGTTTATAAGTCAAGTCAATCTGCAATCCTGCTATGACAAAGCCTAATGTGCCAGCCGATCAGGGTCTGTGCAGTTTGCGGTTGGACTTGTGTTATAATTGAGTATTAACTGTACCTATACTACTAGTTCATTTTTTTTCTTGTTTGTCATTTATTGTTGTTTACGATTGTTTCTTTTTATTGGAGCATGAATATTTGGAGATGTGCCCTGGGCATTTGTTTTCTTTACAGCTTGTACATTTTCCATTAGGTCGTTTAATCTGTGGCTTACATCAACCATGTATCGAGGAAACTCGACACAACATGAATGAAGTCAATACGGCTTATTCTCAAAGAAAAGTGCCTTTAGTATATTAAACATGTATTTAGTGATAGTTTAGAACACCTCAGCATAATAATGGCTTTATGGTATGAACTAAGTATAAAGTTAGAAAAATGTAAAATTCAGTATCAGAAAACTTGGGAAGATTAGCCCTTTCAAACAAACGCATTTCTGACCAGTAAATAGATAAAATCAAACAGCAAAACTGATAAAACTCAACAAAGAGTATATAAAATTTTTAAAAAATTACAAATGTAACATCTTTAAAACATGCTGTCAAATTGTTTTATATGATCCTCATTCCCTGAAAATGTTTAAGATTTGCTTTGGTGGTGCATCACTGTACAGTTTTTATCATGTTCACATCAAAATAATTTTCACAGGGTGGAAGTCTACACACTGGACAAGAACATGTTCTACTGGCTATGACATTCACATCTGAAGTGAGAATGCTGTTAATGACTATAACTTGTCAAATGCTAGGATATTTAGCTTTTATATACACTAAAATGGACATATTGCCTGACATAGCTAACAAATGAGCTCAAACGGCTGTTGGCTAGCTTGATGTGTTAGACATGGCTCATAATTATACTATGCTAAGTTTGGTCACTGTTTTTCCAACTGTTTAACAATCTATACCACTAAAGTACAAGTCAAAAGTGGTACAAAAACTTTTCTACTGGATTTACCAAAGCATATTTGATTGATTGCCCAAGGTCTGTACTATGTACATTTACATCAGTCCCTTATACCATGTACTTTGTAATTATAATAATGTGGCTGGCCCCCACTCTCAAAAAAATAAGAAAATCTAATAAACTCTGCACTTCTCAGAAAGTTATTTGTGAAAAATATCACCATGTTATTAAATGAACTGCTTTCCACTTTGGTGAAATAAATAAGATACAATTTATGTAACTTCTCTACATTATTCTCCAGACTCAAATTAACAAAATAATCTTTCCTTAACTGTTATATCCGCATGGAATGCCCTAGCAGAAAATATAACACTGGAAGTATAAAAAAAGTATATTACATCACTAAGCAAAAACATTCCTTGTTATCTTTCTAGTTATATACTCTGTTATTCATAACAGGATCAGAAACAGTGACCTCAAAAAGATTAGTATGACAATTACATGATAGACAATCTCTTATGCAACTGTGGAGTAGAAGCAAAAATTGGATATCATTATAGTTTCATACACACTCGATGCATATTTCAAAAATGTAATACTGAGACAATGAGCTGCCCATCCTAATCTCGGTAAACACTATTTGATTTGGCAAATCTGAACTTGCAAAATGAGCAAGATTTGAATATTTTTTAAGTTCTTTCAAAAGTATGTTTAGGATATGAGGCGTTTTAAGCAATGTTTCTTTGCTTGATTATTAATATATACGCTGTTAGTAGTATTAATCTTCTTCAGACGGTATCATGACTAATTGATAGTGATGTAGGTGTATTACATACTAAATACAATTCGTTCTAATGTCGGGAACCTTCTTGTTTACCTGCCTTGGACATCTCTCCTCATTTTTTCCTTTTTTTTTAAAGCTTTACTGTTCGTCAATCAGCACATCTAATTTGTTGTTTGGTTGGGTTTTTTTTTACTTCTGCAACTTGTCATGATTGATTTATTTGTATCCCATTATTTGTATGGGAAGTGCTTATATAATATTGTGAGAAATTGTAACCTGACCCTTTCTGAATAAATTAGTAAATATAATATGTTTAAATCAATTATACTACATCATACGCCAGCACATGCAAACATTTAGAACAAAATATATTTAGCCTCGGATTTATTTATAAAGTGAAACTATATGAACATTACTAGCTTTTATTATCATCCTCAGTATTTTTGGAAGGACCTGGTGAAATAATGTTTTCTCAGACAAGACAAGAAATACCTGTTACTTATGTACTCTGTATTTTTAAAGTAGTAAGTTTGACTGTCATTTAATAATTTAAAAAAAACAGCAGCATAAAATACTGTGAAATGAACTTTGCTTTGTAGTTTTGTGAGAAAATATTTTTTTTTTTTATAAATGATTAGTTTGAGAGACATCAAGTGAAACATGCAAGGATAAAACTAAAACTTAAGCAACAGCAAATCTGGAATTGAAAATGAGAATTTTTGCTGTTGTGATATATATATATGTATATATATATATATATATATATATATATATATATATATATATATATATATATATATATATATATATATATATATATAGTAGCCTACCAGAGATCCTGTTGAGGGCAAAGCTAATGCCAGTCACCAATCAAGGCCATCCTTGTCAATCTGACCCCTGTGGCAATAAAAGGTGCAAAACCTGTCAACATATGATATAGACCAGGACATTGGCTTGTACAATGACTAGAGAAAAACTAACATACATGGTCCAAACGAAATGTGCAAAACAGAGGATGTAATTTATCTCATTACATGTAAGATCTGTAGCCTTTATTATATTGGAGAAACTGAAAAGCTACACAAAAGTATCAACCTTCATAGATATGATTGGGTTACAAAGAAGCTGTACAGAAGCCCGGTTGCAGAACACTTCTCCTCACCTGGCCACACCTTTTGGAATTGCTCACAACCCCAACTGGAGTTCTGAAACCATGAAAGAAAAAGACTGTTACTGGATATGACGCCTTATGACAGTGAAAACAAGCAGTTTAAATCAAAAAGACTTTAAAAAGACAGCCATGCACCAATAAAATTATCTTTTGCAGCTGGTACATTTTCTTTAAGTAATTTGCTTAATAGCCTATAATTACTACTATAACAATGAAATAGCCGGGATATAATTTGTGCTTAAATAAACTTACATCAAACAGCAGATGTTGTTTTGGCTCATTGATTTCTAGGTCAATAAAAATATTTTCCGGCATTCGCAACAAGTTGAAAAAATTTAGTTGAAACAAATTGCATTTGAAGGTTTAATTCCAGTAGAAACAGCCATGTAAATGTTTGCAAACACATTTTTTTTGTTTTATTTGTTTGTCTTGTCTATGTTTTGTATTTGCCTTTTAAAAAGACTCATTAAGAGTCAAAAGGCCTTAGGCTAGTTAAAATACAAGTTTTGCACTGTTCATTGTCAGCTTATTGCATTTATCTTAATCAATCCCTGACCACACAGTAATTTTTTTGACATCGATTGTTTGGACATAGATTGTAACATGCAGAATTTTATCAGATTCCTTACATAGAAAAGTAAAGGAGATGATACCGTTATAATGTGTGTGTGTGTGTAAAAGAAGTGCAAATGTTCACATTTATGGATCAATGTAAAATTTTACATTGATTTTCTTTTATACGTAGAAAAGTAAAGGAGATGATACCCTGTTATAATGTGTTATTTATATATATATGTGTGTGTGTGTGTGTGTGTAAAAGAAGTGTAAAAGTTCCCATTTATGGATCAATGTGAAATTTTACATTGATTTTCTTTTATACATAGAAAAATAAAGGAGATGATACCTCATCATATTTGATCAAATAATTGTGTAACCTCAAGATTTTTTTAAATAATCCATCAAATGTATACTGTTGAAGATCACTTATTCTCGTAGTGAAATCCATGAGTGTATTGGCTGATGCATGTAATTTATTTCCAGTGCAACAAAAAACTTAATGCAAGAAGCCCATTCTGCCTACTTGCAGTTGCTGTAAATGTATACTATGGATAAAAGATTTTATATTCGTTTTGTCACCTTGTTATTTCAGCATTTTTATTCATGATTTAGATTTTAGACAGGGTTCAAACAGTCTTTGAAGGTCATTGACAGTTTGGGAAAAATAAAGTAGCATTTTCAAGGTCTTGATAGTTTGGGAAAATCAAGCAGATTACCATGAGGTTTAACACATTAACCCCTAGCGACGACTTTACGGGGTATGAGGTAGTAGCCTACTTCCATGGTCTGTAGCGTCAAGGTCATACATGATACACTAAAGTGGATGGTATCATTGAAAAGTAGACAGATGTAGCTCTACAATGATAGCAAGTAATCTGGACATTTTAATTGTGTTACAAAATACAGAGGGAAAAACCGAAGTTTTTGGACCCGTTTTTTTTTCACCCAAAAATCGCCCATGGTCGGGTTCCGAATTTGTGTCCAGATTTTAGACTTTATGACCTCAGATCTACGGCAGACCGGTCTGAGACGCACACAGACAGGTGAACCTGTGCAAAAAGTAGGATAAGGTGGACATTTTGAATAAAGATTCCTCTACATACGAAAATTATGGGTCCGTTAAGCAAAAAAAAAAAAATGAAGTCCGATTTTTACCCTTCTGCTCATGCGCCAGTAAACTAACCAATGAAAAACATTTTTTGTATCATTAGTAACCATTTGTCTAACAGATTATTGTTTGGAAATTGATGGATTACGATGTATTTAGAAATAGTCCCCAAAATATGTTTCCTACTCGCATTTCATGCAAAAACAGCAAAAACCTCCAGTGGTTAATGTGTTAAAAGTCTTTGAAAATTGAAATAAACCTAAACATTTTAATTCCTTATGTAATCACAAGTAAAATTATCCAAGGTTGTTAGATTCAAATATAGTAGAGATTTCCAAGTTTCTTACTTTTGATGACATTTTCAGTTTCATTTCATCATTAAACAGTATTATAGTATTTTGCATTCATTATTTTTTCTTTTAACAGAACTTGTATGGAAAATGTTAGTGACACAAATTCTTGTAAATCTATTGTTTGTGGTATTTGAAAGTTTGGGAAAAGTCTTTGAATTTATCATTCAGATTCTATCTGAACCCTGTTAACGAATATTTGGCAGAGTGTAGTCATAATTATTATTTAAAAATGTGAAGCTCTATGCTAAATTGATGTAACAAGGGCTCTGATGATGGTTAGTTAGGAATTTAATTCTAGTATCTTGTATTTTCCAGCAGATGTAAATTTGATCTCACTAGGATCCATACACTGAAACTGTTTATCTAGTCAGGACCGGACATGATTTTAAAGTGGAATTCCACTTTTCTCCTGACTTGAATAAGATTTTTCTTGATATGGTCCATTTTTTTATATCATCTCCAATCTGTTTTTAAAAAATGGTTTGTCTGTTCCCATTCGGCGATGACCCTTGTAATGTATTCATTGCATATATTAGTTAGCCCATGACTCTTGTAAAGGTTTAAATTTATCCACTGAATCTTCATGCAATGGAAAATGATGGCAATGGAAAGAAGGAGCATGCTTGCAAAAAATGAAAAATACAGGTATAAACTCCAAAAATGAAAAATACAGGTATAAACTCCAAAAATGAAAAATATAGGTATAAACTCCAAAAATGAAAAATACAGGTATAAACTCCAAAAATGAAAAATACAGGTATAAACTCCAAAAATGAAAAATATTTAAAAGGACATGGCCGATCAGATTGCATTAAATCCTAATGACAAAAGAAACATTTAATTATTTGTTAATAAACTGCATACAGTACCTTTATCAACACTTGGGTGAATATCAAACATTATGTGAATTAAAGGTGAGCTACATAAATAATTCAAGTCATTAGTTTGCATACTTCGCATTATACTTGCATACAGTATAAATAGAAAGGTGAATAGTGCTTGTATAAATATACTAGTAATTATTAACCAAAAAAAATAAGATGCTTCTTCATTATTTTTTTTAGTTTTTTTGGCAAAATAGATGTCTATTTTTTTCTGACCATCAAAGTTTTAGCCATAATGAACACGAGAGATATTTACATAACACTTTATGACATTGTTGAATGGCCGAAGCTCAATTATTTTGGAGTCGCATTCTGGACATCACTCAACTGTTCCAGCAGCCCTGGCCAGCCAGCTACAGGCAGGATTGACCATATCCATGACACCAACATGTGGCACACTGGCATCACAAATGGTGCCACATACCAAGCCATTTGGCCGAGTTGAACTGACCATCCCAGAACAGCATCTCTCAATTAGACCACGCTCTGTGCTAGACATGATATTTCACACTCTACTAGCATATATGGCAGGTAGGGTGTTACTGTCATTACCACCATATATATGAAATCTTATATTTCTGGACACTGAGTGTGTAGGAGGACAATCCTCCTCCCGCCCTTGATGGCAAAGGGGAGTGACTTTTATGAACATTCCAATGCAACCAGGGAAAATATGGAGTTAATTTACAAGGATGCAGTTAAAGAGATCTAAATAATTTTGTCTTGGTTTGAATGCCCTGTTCCACTGGTGGTTAATGCCATGTATACGACCAAGGCCTCAGTTAGTAGAGATCTCTTAAGATTCATGGCCCTGTTAATTTGAGCGCCCATTTTTTTTCAGGAGGTCAGTTACCTGCAACATTTTAACACCAAACTGATACAAATCATATACTGATGCTTACCACACAGATGTGCCAATTTAAGATATTACTGTTGTTAATATGTTTGCTACTGTCTTTTAAGGTGGGCAGACAAGTGTTTCCTTCTACATCTGTATTTTTTTTCTTGACATTTAATCTTTTGTGATCATGAAGCTGAGAAAACAGGGATCAGTTACACAAGGGAATCAGTATTCCATAATACCAGTGTAGCCAACAAGGCATCTCATCGTGTAATGGTGAACGCCGTTACAGTTTCTTGCATTCTTGATCTGATAAGAAGTAGTGCTCTTTTGCGATCTTCTCTCAAACCTTACTATGCAGCAACACCTCTCTCTCTCTCTCTCTCTCTCTCTCTCTCTCTCTCTCTCTCTCTCTCTCTCTCTCTCTCTCGTTGACGCTTTATTGGGCCAGCCGATGTTAGACATATTTGAAGTGAGGTGTTACATATGGGCCTATGTTTCTCCATTTCTACCAGGGTTTATTACCAAAACTTATCCACAAAAAAGATGGGCAAGGCATGCAAAATAGTTCTAATTGTTTCTCTGATGAAAGACATTGATTCAAGTATGTGCTACATTACGGTAACAGGCTGATTCGGACCATGGCTGATTCGGACCAAGCTGATTCGGTCCAAATTAAGGGCTGATTCGGACCAGATTTCTGGCTGATTCGGACCAGATTTTTGGCTGATTCGGACCATGTGAAATATCAAAAAGTTTCGTCTGAGATTTAAATGTGTCACTTACATTTGTTTAAGACACGATATTTCACATTATTTCCCAGGTACGTTAAGCAGTTCAAATATGCATTTAAGGAATCATTAACTTCCATTTAAGGAATCGATCATTAAGTTGTATGCATATTGTTGGGGACAAAAATTGCAGCAACATTTATTCATACATATTGATCTGAGTTTACAGTATGGTAGGGTTATGCCTTTGCTAGATGTATGATGAATTTATTTGTATTGTCTATTTTGCTATATACTAATAGCACTATATAAAACTTATATCTTAAAGGAGAAAGTGAAGTGCTGTACAAATTTTGATTTAGTTCGATAAAATATCACACGTCAATATCATACGTTTATATTCTTCTAATTTTGTGGACCTCGTAAGACGAATTATATTTTAATAATATTTGTTTTAAGCATCATTTGTTAATGATTTCTGAATTCATAATCTATCTGTAAAGTGTCGAATTTTGAATAAGTACTGACCCTTAAAGTTGAACGCATTGAGCATTAAAATTTTATCATATTTAAGCCAGAAAAGTCTTTGTGATGGGTCACTTTGACCTTTCTTTTCCCCTCCCCCATGTCAGTGTTAAACATGAAAGGCCAGCATTTTAGATTTGTCCGGGGCATCGCAACGGTGTCCTGAGAAAGTAAACATTTGAACCCACGTCAAGTAGTCATTTTCAAAGGGAAGTTGATGCAACGTAATTCAGAGATTCTAGATAGTCCAAAATCTGACGAAAGATATGATTATCTAAAAATGTAATGCAGATGATTTGTTTTCGTCTACGTATACTGGTATGAGTCTGAATATGTTAATGCCTTTTTTAAAAGCAAGATTTATGTGAAATATTTCTTTATCCTAAAGAAATCATATTTACTATAACAAGCACCGTAAGTGATTTTCATTAGCTTCATTTATTATGAATAATTTAACGCTATGCACATTACTATTGAAAGTGTATACCGAATACAGTACAAGCGCAAAGATAAGAAGAATCGTATTATTATTTAAATTAATTTTATTTACATAATATGGCCATGGTGAACTAACATGGTCCATAAATTGTGGCACATTTTTTCAATAGCCATGGAGAACTAACATGGTCCATAAAAGCCGAATATCAATTTTTTTATATGCTCTTAGTATGTCTGCAAAAACAGTAATAACTACCAAACTAAATAATGTGTGTGTTACATGGTGTTTCTTATAATAGTTCACATGGTCCGAATCAGCCCGTCATCTGGTCCGAATCGGCCCGTAATTTGGGCCGAATCAGCCCGTAATTTGGGCCGAATCAGCTATGGTCTGAATCAGCCACGGCCCGAATCAGCCAGCATTCCTACATTACAAAGTAGTCACAACCCTCACGCTGCGGAAGCAGCCGAAGTTGTCAGTGTTCCATGTCTGGATGTTATCCTTTACGTCAGGTTCTTATCAGAGATGCCTTTGCCTAAATCCGGGGTTCGGCACATCAGATCATAGTGGGAATCTTTACAACTTGTTACGACTTTATGGTCATAACCTAAGTAACAGAAAAAGCAGAACTAACAAGATTTATAGAAATTTAAGTGTCCAAATTGTAAGAGGTACTTACAGTATTGTGGATTAAATCCAAAATAATTCAATAAATTTGTTTTTCAATTCCAAAGTAATCGAATGTGCCGAATAGGTTTCTTCGAATATACGGGTCTGACAAACAGTCCTGATGTTTCAAAATGGCATTGTCCAGAACTCCTTTGAATTATTCACTGTAGTGTCAGAACAATATTTTAGTCCAATGTGTACTTTGTAGTTGCAATGAATAAGCTGACCAAATATTTCCTCTTAAAAAATATAAAAACACAACATAAACTACTTCTGCAGACTTTATGTTACACAATGCACATACGAAATTAGAATGAAAAAAAAAATAGTCCAGCCGTAGTTTATTATATATAGGCATAGGCGGTGAAAAACGCATTTTGCTACTTCTGGTTCCTGACATGCAGATCTTCTACATAAACTGGTAAACAGGTTTTATAATTAATAATTGTAAATACCTACGTATGCACGAATTTATAGAGTCTGCGCAGTTTACACTTTTATATCTTAAAATAGAACCTATGTTTGATACAAAGTTTATCTAAAGACAATTACTAAAATTTACAGTCATGAATACAATTTATACAATAATATATTTACATAAGAAGCTAGACGGCCCTCCAGTTTGTAGGCATACGAGGGGATATGGCTTGTTTTCACCGACTGGTGACACGTATGCGACGACACACCACTCTGCCAACCTCCAGGTTTTGCTGACTTCCTTCCCCTCTTTGAAGATATCAAATAGCTTCAATCACAATCAAATGATACGATTTGATAATTTCAGGCACGTTCATGAAAGGGACGATATTGGTCGCAACTATGATCCTTCAAACATGTCAGCTAAGTTCAACCTATTTAGGCACCACTCACTCACCTTGACCCATATAGCCCCTCCTCAGTGTCTGGATGTGGCTCAACTAGTCTCGTCTACATTTTAACCCCTGTCTAAAGCTTCGCCGAATCTGTTACCATTCAAAACCTGCTTCCAAATAGCGCTAACTGCAGGTTGCATTACATGACGTGTGAGCTCCACACGCCTTTGTGTAGCTCTGAAAGAGGCGAAGCTGCAATATCCGGTGAACCTCTCAAATGCAAAGGCACACAGAAAGCAACTGTAGCGTTAGTTAAAGGCACTTATAGCCCGCTCAAGCAAGAAAACAAGTCATAACGCCATAAGAGCTTGCCGCTCGGCTGGGCTGCGGTACCATATGTCATCAGCGTACTTGAACTCTTACAGGATCAGGTATGACTCGTGAAGAATTAGGTGCTATAAATTCTAGCAATTGCCACAAAGCATGGCCTTCATAAGTAATATTTCAATTCGAGATATCGTGGAGTCATTTGGTTGGCACAAACTACTTTTTCAGTTTCTGTTTACGTGGCATGGCCTCGCAGAGAGAGAGAGAGAGAGAGAGAGAGAGAGAGAGAGAGAGAGAGAGAGAGAGAGAGAGAGAGAGAGAGAGAGAGAGAGAGAGAGAGAGAGAGAGAGAGAGAGAGAGAGAGAGATGGTAACTGTCCAGACGGGTACAATACCCTGTTGAACAAATCGTCAGGGAGGGACCTTTGTTATGTTACGCAATATCTAGGTGTGGGATGCCAGATGGATCTCCCTTGCATCAGTATAAATGCACAATTTTCAGTTTTGCTGCCTTCAGGTTAGAAGACGTTTATCCGTTCAAAAGACCAGTTATCATACTCCTACTAAGGCCCACGTGAATATATATTGGAAGTTGTATCATTTCTTATTCCGCTTATGTATTCTCCTAATAATGCCATTCGGTAATGTTTTTGAAGGAAAACAAAGTTTTTACTAAATTACATTCATATATATCTCTTTCATCCTTTCATACAATTGCGAACATCCTGCGAAAGGATTCACTCAAGCTGAAACTGGCAAACATTCAGAACAAGGGTGGCCATCTCGCGGGGATAAAGAAGTACGCAATGTGATTTTTATTTATGTAATCTACATGATACAGATATGTGTTCTCTTTTTTCAGGGAGGCATGAATTCAAAGGCGGTATATAGTATTTACTAATATTAAAGTGACCAGGTAAGTAATTGTTTCATAGAAGACAATTTACCCAAAAAAATGTCATTTTCACTTAAGTTTGTGGATGACTTGCACGAATCATTTGTGTCAAAAAGTCAAAGTTTGATCCTATGTTACTGTTCCTGGTGTGACTGGAGTGAGAATGAGTACTTTAAATGTTACATTATATATATGTAATTTGGTAAATAGTACTGTACGGCTTTTACGTAAAACCACGTATCATTGGTTGCTTCTTTGACTTTGACCTATAAACCATGAAATTTAGAGGCTTATTTCTTGTCCCAAAACATAAGCTGCTAAACTGTTTGTCAACAGTTTACGGTGGGAACTTATTCTGTACGTACAAAATAAAGAGACAGACGAATGGATATTATCATACCATGATATACTTAGCCTAATGGATGGATCATAAACAATACATTTTGACAAATATGTTTAATTCATTAACATTTACCTTGAACAAAGATTATGTAAGACTTGTGCTTAAGGTCAAAATTAAAACCTCAAGGTCACTGTAAGTTTAATAAAAATAGGTTTTGCATAATACCCGTTGGTCTCAAGTACGATATGGGATCAAACACCGTGGACTTCTTGTTTTAGTAAGAAATATAAATTTGGTTGTCTTAATGTAAAATGCAAAATTCAAGTAAATCTAATAATTAACGGTTAACGCACAATAATATGTTTATGCCCACTGCAATATGTATTGGGTTTTGCATAGCCTTAACATTTATTATTACAGGAAAATCCGTCTTAATGAATCACTTTCTCTGTAAGGACAATATCAAAGAAGACTTTTCTAAATTTATTGTAATATTTTGACCTCGGCGTAATGATTAGCCACTGATTAAGTACATGCTCAGGGCCTTACAAACAAATGCAGATATTGTTAAGTATAAGACATTAGACGATTTTGATATTTAAGGGAGATAAGTTTTGCAATGTATTACAAGTAGTGAAAGCCAGTTATTTCGCCCATATTACTTTTAATACAGACAGTGAAACCGAATAAGTAGGAAAACCACTAGTCTAGATAACTGCTACTGCATGCATGTGTATTAACATGGGATTAAACTTAAGTTTGAGCAGACAAAGAATAAGTGGCTCAAATTCTTCGAAATCTCTTACTCCATGATAAACGAATGATCATATTGTTTCTGTTTCTTGCATTTGTTTAACCCACGAGGGGGTTAAAGGGTGTGTGTATTGTTTCGGGACGCACAGGCACATACTGTTATTGGAGTGTGGGTATCATTATGTTCAAAGCTTGGTTATTGTTTGCTGAGTTGAATTTTACTGGGTATTGGGAGACGGAAACAATTTTAATTATATATTTGGGAAATTTTACAAGTTTGGGTCAACGATTTTAAAATATGCATATGATAGCGGTGACATCAGTTCACAATAATACAATCTGCATACAAAGCATATATGTGGCATCATAAGTACTACATACATCTTAACAGTCGCATAGCTGTTTTCACTGGATGGAACCAGAACACAATTCTATTTTATATCCGTGTAATACCACTATCCTGTTAAAGAACAGAGTGTTCTCAAATACATAGATGTAATTGCATCTCTGTACACTTTACTTCCTGCACGATACTTATAAATAATTTCAGTGTCTCTGTCAGTTTTTCATTACTTCAGTGTGCATTTCACTGTTCTTTAAAACTGAACAGTATTGTAAAGAAGATTCAGGAATTCTCATCTGGGACTTAAATTACACATGAATATATCTATACTCTTCAGCCTGCATATGATCTCTTTGGTGACGCCCTGGTTTCCAGACAGTCTAGATATTATCTTACGATTTTACAGTACCAAATTTGTACACCCTATTGCGTCTTTTTACATTCGTTTACAAGCTTTTACATATACCTTTTCATTTGAAAAAGAAATGAAAATGATCTCGTTGTTTATATTGATATTGTATGCTAATTGTAATAAAATGCTGCAACGAAAGTAAAACTTGAGTTGATTAAAAAGTTTGATCATCAAACGTATAGTTTACCAAATTGGTTTGCCAGCCGTGTTATTGACATAATCTTTCTACTCTTAATTCACTGTAAATTTGCGAGTTTAGTAATTGACTGATTGAAATTAAATATCAAATGAGCAAACTTTCCGGAATACATTATGTCATTATTCTGTTTTAAACTAGAGAGAAAAACTTCTCTGTAGTTTGTTTTCCCGGGGTAACAAGTCTCTCGTGGTTGTTTTGCCCCCTCGAGCAAACTTTTTCAACCATTAACTGCCCCACTACCCCAAATTTTCTTTGATATGTTTCGACCAGTTGACATACAAAATGGTGAAGATATATAGTGAATGGACATTAGTGGAGTGTTTTAAGTACTTCTACAAAGGTGTACAGCTTACCATTATTACTTTTGTAATCTTGTCTCAATGATATGAGTATTGTGCAAAATATTCCTAGATCGACTTTTCCCGGGGTGGGGTGGGGGAATGACCCTAAAATAGTTTTATTTTATCCCGAGAAATGCGACTCTGAGTAGAACATTCAGGAAAAAAGGCCTGTGTCCATTTTCCCCAGGTGGGAGGACTGGTCAAGAAGTTTATCCCTCGTAGTTCTGAGATTGAAATAATGTTGCATACTAATGATTTCTTTTTTGCAGGGGTGGAGGAGGGAAATCGCTATGTAGATATGGGTCAGTGTGACTCTAACGATGTATCCTGGGATTACACATGCATCATTGCTCATACGATTAATTATGTTGAAAATATGGATTGTATCGAGATGACGCAGATCAAGTGCAAAAATACCACGTGTCAGTCCAAATGAGATTAACACCCATGGTGGGAGGGGGTATTTCTTGAAAAATTACTTGAACATTTAGATATGTGCTTATAATTTCTCAAATGCAAGAAAGATCTATGATTTGCCTGATTGCCTATTATTGTCGACGACTTAATGCTAGACATATTACAGTAATACAGAAATCATATTAAACAAACTAATTTATGCTTGAGTTACATTGCTCTAATTATATAAGTGGCTAATGTATATTCTCGTCGTTAGTAATCATTTCCTATCGTAAATCGTACTGTAAAATAGTAAAATCATAATAATGTAATTGAGAAATGTTTCTGTAGCCATTTTCTGATATATTCAGTGTAAAGGCACTCCATTAATAATGGTATTGCGACCACCAGTTTCTGTTAACTTGAAAGTGAAACTAGGTAATGTAAGACCACTTCTGCACTGATATGATATGTACTTCTAAATTAGGTCAAACAAAGTTATCATTTTATAAACACTTCATGTTACTAGTTTATGTGTGTGTTTATTGTTCATTGCGTAAGGGTTTCTGTAAACCGTTGTTTGAAAACCTTGAAAATAAATTATATTTGGCAGTCCATCTATGGTCACTAAGATATGTTTCTATTATTAAGAACAAAAGCCACTTGTCTCAGTTAATCCCTCCAGTTTGTTTGCACAGTATCGAAACATCCGTCAAGTTCAGTTTGGGAGAATAAGTGTGAGTTTTATCATCTTTATATCGCCCACTTGGTCGATATATATTTCCTTAGGACTGTTGACTTAAATAAAGTAAGTCAGTTACTGTATTTTATGTTTACTGATTACACAAATGATTCCTATGTATTCGTACTGAACTTTAACCATGTTTTACATTTCCTAATCTTTGTTACCACCTGCAATGCTTGCCGAAGCTCTTGCAAACATTATGGTATATCTGACATACGATGGAAAAGCCAAAGGATACAGTAGGCAATGATCTGTCAGTATCGGAAGGTAAACTCAATTGTAATCTTTTTATGTGCAAAATATTGTAGAGCTTAAATACCTGTGTTTCGCGCATTATCTGTCCCCGATTGCAACTTTCTCTCGTCACAATTCATTATATATCGACCAATTATAATTGTCCTAACTGAAACAGGTAATCACTAATCCTATATGTCATGAAGATAGTCACTTAAATGACCGATCGTGGCACAAACAAATAAAATATATAAATGAAAAGGCATGATCAAGAATTAATGCATTGCGTAAACTCAAATTTCAACTTGACAGGAATACAACCCTTTCGGAAAATGGTAATGTGGTTTGGGGCATTTGCATATTACTCGAGATAACTCAACACAATATAAAATGAGGCAGCCAGAATTGCAACTGGTGCAACAAAATTAGTATCTATTTAATCATTACGGGCAGAAAGAAGGGTTGGAAACTATTTAATCCAGAAGACAAAAGCAAACGCTTACACTCTTGTAGAATATAGCAAATGTTTCAAACCTAATCTATCTTACATATCTTTTTCCACCATCTGTTAGTGATATTATTCAATATGAGTTAGTACTGCAAACAATTCCAAATTTGTAAAGGATATAACAAGTTTGTATTACCACTCGTGTCTTCCTTCCACCTTCTGAGAATATAATACATTAATACGTGTCAAAAATCCATTAACAACTTCAAATCATAATAAATACCTGTGACACCTTTATTTCGGTTCAAGGAAAGTTTAAATTTTGAATGCCCGACAGTTCACTTAATCAACATTTATGCACAAAAAGTATAATCGGATCACCACTACGTAGATGTGGATCTATACAAAACAAACTTCTTATCTCGCGTTTATTACCAAGAAGAACGCATCAAACTGTTTGAATTCCTCACTCCATATGGTAATTTAATTTTAAATACCATCTTGTCTGGTGATACAACGCTTCTATGTGAAGTAAACATTTCGTATTTTCTATGCCGTTCATACATTTTTTGAAAAGTAAAAAATATTTACTTACGCGCACATCCTACTATCTCGCATGCACTTCCACGGACAGCTGCAAACATCAATTTCCCTTATATTTACAAAAGAATTCGCCATCGCTTAGGCAACGGAACGGTTCATAATGGATCTGTTTAAATCTGCTTTTTTAAATTCTTTTTTGGCTTTTTAAATTAGTTTTTTATTTTTGTCCATTCCGTTTCTCTAATCCCTAATTGCTCAGCTTTCAACAAAATACTTGACACATTTTAATTGACAATTTCTCATTTTTGCACCCACCCAAACCATTAAATAGAGATAAACAAAATGATATGGAACACTTAAAAGAAATTCTGATGAAGATCTAAACTTAATGCCTCGATTCATATTGTTTTAGGTATGTCATATTGTTCTAATTTAGAGTATCTAGATTACGTTACTATAGTGCACAAAACGTAATTTATTTAAAAACAGGTAATTTCAATAACATTTATGATCACTTGTTAATTTTTTTGGGCTGAAGACAATACCGATATATCAATTTAACTATGTTCCATAGCAGTTACACACGACATATACATAGCAGCAATTTTCTAATAGATAAATATGTTTTTCTCATAAACAGATCCGGTGGGTATAAAACCTGTTATCAACGTGAACATTGAAACATTTTTACCTTTTTGTTGGATGCAATAATTAAAATATTTGTAATTGTTTCAAATGTCGTGTCAAAATGTTCTGGTCGTTCGGAGAATTCTAATTTCTCCACCTAGTTTTCAAAGCATCCATCTCACCGTTTATCCTCATCTTAATTGGCTGTGGTGAATACTACGCATTTATTCTTGAACTTATACTCTTTCACTTACCAATAGCATGGTTTGTATTGCAGTAGGAAAAATACTGTATCTCTGAATAATTCTCGTTCATCTAAAACATTTTTTAAAAATTCCCATCAATCTGGTTTTGTAACTGTGTTAGTTCATTCAGTACCGTTCTGTTTAAAACTGGTCAGTTTGTTTTCATCAGTTTATCCCCACATTATAATATCTTTCAAAATCATTATATTCTTGCCTTAGGTACTGAATTAAAGACTCGTTTGTATCGTGATTGTATTAGCTCCCTCAACATGTTCACTATCACTGAAATACTGAATTAAAGACTCGTTTGTATCGCGATTGTATTAGCTCCCTCAACATGTTCACTATCACTGAAATACTGAATTAAAGACTCGTTTGTATCGCGATTGTATTAGCTCCCTCAACATGTTCACTATCACTGAAGTACTGAATTAAAGACTCGTTTGTATCGCGATTGTATTAGCTCCCTCAACATGTTCACTATGTATTAGCTCCCTCAACATGTTCACTATCACTGAAATACTGAATTAAAGACTCGTTTGCATCGCGATTGTATTGGCTCCCTCAACATGTACACAATCACTGAATTACTGAATTAAAGACTCGTTTGTATCGCGATTGTATTGGCTCCCTCAACATGTACACTATCGTCCAGATTTGTAAAACTTTAGTTGATATGATTTAAGTCACTAAGTTGTTAGGCATAGCGTATCAGCTTTATACTTATATAATAAATATATATGACATATATTTTCTTTTATCTTCCTCTTTTATGCAGACAAACAATCTGATAATTGAATCTTAGTGTACTAGCTTGTAATCACTATTGACACTGCATGAAAGAAGACCACCGTATAAAAAACGTTTTCACCAGGTATGAATTACATCACTCTTTACAATTTCATTAAAAAAAGAGTACTAAATGTTTGGTTCACAAACGTGTCGATAAATTCAATACATACCATGCCTTATTTATAAACGTTTTGTGTCAACCAATGAATTATAGATTTTTCTTACCATCGTTACCAAATAGTCGAATAACGTTGCTTGAAGAACAGTTGTCACTTCAGTAATTTCCGTCTTGACTATTTATACAATTGTTAAGGCTACGTTAAACATCCAAGTCACACACAAACCGACTTTAAAAACGAAAGGCATCAAAGATATAAATAAATGCATAAAACGTAGGTTTTTTTCAGTAATCAATTTATATTTTCTAACCTCATTGTCCACAGGTGGCCCATACTATTATCATGTTGTTCGCGTTTCAAACGAAACGAAAGCTATCGTTGTATACAAGCTCACGTACAGCTCACTTTTCCTGTTTCGAGAACAATCCATTTTTAAGGAAACTGTTATTTGCATCCGGTCTTTGAAATTTCATGTTTTAATATTTCTTAAAAGAATTTAACAAAACAAAAGCTAACTCTTTATGTGCTCAAATGGATGTAATTTAAGTAGAGGAAATTAAGGAAGATCGCGTACTCAAATATAGTGTTGTGTTTAAAAAAACACCACTCTTGTTTGGTTTACAATGCGCCGAAGATAACAATGTTTGGAACCCCTGGTGATATTTGGGTCAGAGATCATAATTTGATGAATAAAATGACACCGTTGTGTATATTTTATGCACTTAATGCTTTTAGTTTTTTAAAATTTGAAGGGGACACGAACAAACGGAAAGATAAAAGAATAGGAAATGTTGCACAAATCTGACAGCTTTCTAAACTAAAATCGATTGACTAATGTAAGAGCAACAGACCAGATAACCCGTAATGAAGTAACATCTATATTAGTCTTGGCGACTTCGAAGGCCAAATTATCGACGTAAATATTTGAAATTAACTACGATATAGGTAGCAAAACCATTGGATACAGATCCAACAGAAAGCGATCGTTTTTCTTTAAAACTAGGACATGTTTATACATTCATGAAAGTCAAAAGAAATATATTTATTGTTTGAATTAAATAATTCGTTTGAGAATAATACCGAATGGCTTTGTGGAGATTTAGCAAATATAATTTTTTAATTTACAGGTTGAAAAAGCGAAAAGGAATGCAAGAAATGGTGATCATATATTTGGTTTGTTTCAGAAAGAGAAATGTGTAAGGAAATTAGTTTCTATTATTCTTCTCGGTTCCTTCATACTTTTTTATAATTTAAATTTTTTGGGTAACTTAAATAAATACGCAAGCTCTGAATACGTTTTTAGGTACAAATTATAAATTGGTTTTGTTCAAAAGTTTTGCATTTTTGGAAGTTGAGAGTCAAATCTTCATTATCAGTACTTGACATTAAAATTTTCGAAAACTATGTGTTCTGCATAAAACTCTTTTGCAATTTTAATGAAAATGGCGCTACTGTGATACTGTTCTTATTATTTTATTGTCTCCCCTATTAGTTATGATTGCAACTGACATTTTCTTTATTATGTGTGTTTTTATCGATGTTTTCTTTTAATAAAAAAACAACAACATCATACTATTCAAACAGACTGTGAGTATAAATAATTTAGAAAAGAACTTACCCTGCGAGACCATAATAGGAAGTGAGACAAAAAACCGATCAAACTAAAAAAACCACAATAGAGGACTTCAAGGGATCAACATTGATCTGTCTTAGTGGAAAGATTTTACAAAATATTGATCTGAACTTTATTGATAAAATAAATGCATATAGCTTAATAACAATTAAATACCTGACACAACTCACTGGATGGACGGACATTTCTGAAAGTGTCATTAATGCACGTTTTAACACTTTTATATCGATACAGACGCTATAGAACTGGAAATTTGATTAATTAAGGTAACACATACTGGTCATTCATTACCACCGATCATGTCACCCTTTGAGGAAATAGGAATCATATTTCACTTCCTTGTATGGATTGAAGTGAGAAAATTAGTCATCTGAATTGTCTAGTCTACGTCACTGATTTATTACACATTTACTGTACAAATTAATCGAATTTCGACAAACATGGTACTTACAGTTTAATTGGAGTGGAGGGGAATAATAAGTGTAGTAAATTTACGATTCTGAACACGTTCATTCGTAGAGTCTTATTTTGCAAGAATTTAAATGCGAAAATTTGTGAGCTGAGAACTTTGATCATCTGACGCAAATTGGGAAACGAAAAGAAAACAAAAGCGAACTACATCCACAAAGTCTTCATTCATCGAAAACTAATAAAAGTAAATATATGAAGCGGAGACTTGACAATAATTAGATATCTAGATTTTGTTTCATGGTAATCTTTCTTTTGGTATATGCTGTATCACTGTTATCACTTCCAGATTTGCAAAGAAGTGTATATTGAGCTATTATATCCTCAAAACGACACACACGGGTTATATCATCAAACGACAGACACAGATTATATTCTGAAAACGACAGCCAAGGACTGTTTCCTCAAAACGACAGACACAGATTATATTCTGAAAACGACAGCCAAGGACTGTTTCCTCAAAACGACAGACACGGGTAGTATTCTGAAAACTACTGTTAATGACTATATCCCCAAAACGGCACACACGGGTTATATTCTGAAAACGACTGTCAATGAATATATCCTCAAAACGACAGACACGGGTTATATTCTGAAAACGACTGTCAATTACTGTATCCTCAAAACGACAGACACAGGTTATATTCTGAAAATGACTGTCAATGACTATATCCTCAAAACGACAGACACAGCTTATATTCTGAAAACGACTGTCAATGACTATATCCTCAAAACGACAGACACAGCTTATATTCTGAAAACGACTGTCAATGACTATATCCTCAAAACGGCAGGCACGGGTTATATTCTGAAAACTACAGACAAGGTCAGTATACAAAAACTGAAAGACATTAGTTATTTCCTGAAAACGACGGGCAAGGACTATATCCTCAAAACAACAGACACAGGTTATATCCTCAAAACAAGATATACGGATTATATCATCAAAATGAAAGAATTTGGTTTTATCCTGAAAAGGATAGACATGGGTTACACCCTGAAAACAACAGGGACGGGTTGTATCCCAGAAGGACAGACACTGCTTATATCCACACAAGACAGACACTGCTTATATCCACACACGACAGACACTGGTTATATCCTCGAAAAGACAGACGCTGTGTACTATCCTTAAACAGAGTATTCATTCTAGAGTAACTCTCTATCGCCTATTTTCTGGGTAAAGACATATTTTTCATTTTTAATTTTTTTCTGCATAAAATATATGTTAATTACCCTTAAGATATATTGTCTTACGTAATTATTGTGCATTTTTGATACATGTTGAGGAAAGTAAGTTCCAGCCCATCCTTGTCTATTTATTTCAGAATAAGTCTGGTCTTTAACGCAAAGAAGTGCTCTTGAATTGTTCTTTTCCAGAAAAATGAAGGGTTTTCCCAATGATTAGAAGTTACAATATGCTCAAAGCCAGTAATATACGGCCAGCTTTAGATAGCACACGTGTACCGTTTTTGCCTCTGTATTTATTTTATATGAAGAAATTCAAACACGGAACCTTAAAAGTAGGTTAAAATTGAAAGACAACACAGTCAGAATAGTCTGGCAGATATGACAGCATTTGGACCGGTGTCCCCAATACAGTAGAATTTGAACTAACTGTAAATACTATAATACAACTAATTATTTCTTCTCTGATTTATTATAAAGAGATCCGATATGTTACCTTAAGTTTATTACACGGTAATTAAATTCCAATATACACAATGCAATCTTACTGGTAACAATTTCTACCATTAAAACACAGAAGAAAATGGATGTTTCCCACCCATATTTTGCTTATTTGTGATAATTTTGCAAAGTATATTTGCATTTGTGAAGTATGAAATTCTACATGAATGAACGTGCAATTTCATAAATAATGCCTGGATAACCTTTGTATAAGTTTTGGGTTTCGTGCTGTAGGGCACAGTAACCTAAAAGGTTATATAGCTCTGACGCAATTGAGTTCAAGTGCCTTGTCTATAGACAAACCACGGTAGCTTACCCAGGATGCTTTGATGGCAGAACTCAAACCCGCGACTTTCGGTCGTGAGTCTGGCACAATAACCCCTCTGTTGTTTTAAATATATTTTATATTCATATGAACAACTTGGTGGAGAAAATACCTGCTCCATTTATTATAATGAAGCTGACAAAACTTTTAAACTTTCCATGTTTGCTTCTCCATGCAAGGATGCTGAAAATTCGTCACTATTTATTACATTTTTCTCTCTGTATAGACATATTATTCAAATATACAGACTGTTATATAAGAACATATGCACTTATTTAAATGAATTTTAAGGGAAGAAACTCCAGATGGGTCTTAGCTTTGACATAGCTGTCGTTGTTTGTGCTGCTCGTGACAAACTTTCTGCTCTTGATCCCTCTTGGGTGATTATGGAACCAAAATATTTGACTTGGCCCACTGTTTCAAGTTCCTGTCCTCTGACTTTAATCTTGGTTGAGATTTGTTTGCCACTATTTGTCATCAGCTTTGTCTTCTCTGCGCTTATCTCCATGTCAAATATGGAAGATGTTTCATCCAGGTTCTTCACTAAAGTGGCAAGCTCATCTTTACTGCCTGCCAACCCATCAATGTCAACTGCAAAGCGTAGGTTGGTGATGATACGCCTTCCAATGCTCACTGTCCCAGAGTGGTTTTCCAGGGCTTCACTCATGATGCGCTCTGAGTAGATGTTGAAAAGCGTGGGTGACAGGAGACAGCCTTGCCGTACTCCAACTGTTGTCTTGAACCAGTCCCCCACTGAACCTTGAGCAATTACTGCACTGGTAGCCTTGGCGTATAGCTGCTTGATGGTATTGTTATACTACAATTCATTAACTCTTCGAGACACTTCTCTGTCCAATGGGTAGTCTTTATTAGGAGGTTTTGAGACTAAGCCATAACTATATACTCCCTAGTTTTACCATTTGCATTGTGAAGGAGAAATCTCAGTTACCAAAAACAGAGAATGCTATAGTTCAAACCATCGCATATAGTCTGCTTTCTTGCGTTGTCGCCAGGTTTTCAGAAAAGAGAACAAAAAAGCAAAAACAAAACATAAAACATAAATAACCCTAACAAAGCAAAACAAGAAAGGAACCAACCAAAAAATCAGGAACAATCAAATAAAAATTAAAAAAACCAGGATCTATAATATGCGTTAAAAAATAACCCCCTCCCTTCCAGTAGGATCAGAACAGGAGACATCAGTTTGTCTGAGCTTCAAACTCTTTTATTCAAGATTATTTGATTCAAAATTAGCAACATGTCACGCCCTAGGTGTATTTATAATACGGTGTTTGAACTCGTGAATTATCAAAGTAATCGTAATAAGAAACAACTCCTACCTTTACTTGTCATAGAAAGTCATAAATTCAGGTAAGTTTGTCTATCAACCTGAATGGACTAGAATAAACGTAAATAAATCTTAATGGGTCCAAAGAGGACCCAAAGTTGGTCAAATTGTACATCAGAGAAAGCTGTAAATAACAAGCGACCCGCAGATGGTTAATTCACGTGCATCGTAATTAGTATAAAGTAAATCCACATCCCATTGTTCCTTTACTTACTAGGTCCTCCCATTATAAATTATGGAAAGGACTAATAAGATATGTTATTTATTAGTTATCTGTAATGTTCTTTTTTTAAAATAGTTTTTAGAGATCACTTTTTATTAAAAGCTAAGCAACGTAAAACTGGTTCTGTTGAAACAAACAAAATTAAAAGATTTCATGTAGGGGTGTTCGGTTCTTTCGTCTTTTTGCTGGCGTGACAGAAACTTCTGCAGACAAAAAACATCTAAGATTTGGTCATATTTCAATCACACTATGTAAAAACTACTAAAAACTGATTAGATAATTATCGCGGATCTTGAAGACAAATTCGCTGGGGCTAGGAAGTAAATATATATTTATGTCTTAAAATGGACCGATAAATTGATCTCTTAATTTGATTGCCTTCGAATGACAAATAATTTTAGAAAGGAATATCGACAACAGAGAATGAGTATGACTTTTGGATGAGAGAGAGAGAGAGAGAGAGAGAGAGAGAGAGAGAGAGAGAGAGAGAGAGAGAGAGAGAGAGAGAGATTTAATTGTATGACTTCCATACATTTTATATATTATTAGAGGATATATTACGGCCTGAGAGTAAACATACATAAATGTCCTAAATTGTTAGAATTATTAGCATAAATGTTAAGGTACGAGAACCCCCAGAGCACATTTGTAAAGTAATTAAATAACTATTACCCCGTGATGGGGTGCGAAAACACCTCGAGAACATTTGTAAATTTATGGATTATTTTCAAATTTGTACACTGTACAACCACACTAGTAAATATAGATTACTACCTTTATTCATACACAATAAATAAGCATGATGTGTAACTACACTAGCTCAACTGCTGTGCTACCAGAGAGAGAGAGAGAGAGAGAGAGAGAGAGAGAGAAAGAGAGAGAGAGAGAGAGATGATGATGATGATGATAATGATGATAACAGCTGATATATTGTAGAACCCCTAAATTCTACATTGGTTGTACAGTCCAAACTTTGTAGTATAAAATAATATTGGCAATCCATATATATTCCTAACTTTAGCGAGGAAATAGTAAAGAAGTAGCCAGAAATTGTAGGTGATCCAGTATTTTGCAAACATGAAGATTTAAGTGGACAGGACACTTGAGGCAATGCTTTAACGACAAGAGCAATATATATATATATATATATATATATATATATATATATATATATATATATATATATATATATATATATATATAATTCCAAACATTACATTAGATTTGTAGGTGAAAATTCGTTTTATGTCACAAATTTATTTTGAATATTACAAATAAAATTATATTTATGATCCCTAAATCAAATATGTAACAATTTTCGCGATGCGACCAAATGGTATTGTTGTGAAAGATTTTTGTGCATATACTAGTTTTCAAAAAAACTTGGAAATGAAAAAAAAAAGTAATTTTGTTAGTTATTTACTGTAACTGTGATAAGTAAAAGACAACACATCATCTTAAGATTTTAGTATTTTATCACGTGATCCTTCTCAGTAATCTGCACTCAACTTGGCAAACCTTCTTGATTTTCATGATATGTTAAGCATTTTGTATCACATTTTTTGACAATAAACATGCAGTCCTTTAAGTCAGTGTTCCGCTGAATTTTAATTTTGTTTTAATTCTGCGTAATGTTTTATAAAATAAATTCAATTTCACTTCACTTAACATTGTGTGAAATGAAAATGTATTCAATATCTAAATTGAATCGATGACTATATCATTATTTTTTAGTTAATGTTTTAAAAAAAATAATATAATTGTTTTAAAAACTGTTCACGACTGTATCACTGCGCAAGCTCACTTTATTACAGATTTATAGTTTACACACAAACCAGACTTTGTTCGCTCTTTCTTAAGATAGGGACATTTTCGATTGGTGTTTTGTTGATTTCAGTTGGCTTCTGTTGTCTTGATAATCAATTTTGAGTTTTACATCATTTACTTCAGGAGTATGAGAAAATTAATCCTTCATTTTGCGTAGTTGTTGGATAAGTAAATGACACCGTCGAGATCAGAACTTTGCCTTAGACACTCAGCAAGGCCAATACATATGACGGACTCTATTAGTCTTGATGCGTATTAAGCGTTTGACAGGTTTATTTTCATGTGCAATACTCAATCCATAACTTAACACGTTTTATACAGCTTGTCATCACTCATCGCTGTCTATGCTGTCAACTGCATCCACTTATAAATGACCACTTTAGTGACGATCAGAAGAAACAAGATTTCTCAACTACCTTCAGTGGCTGCGCAAGGGGAGATGGAGGGGGGAAATTGCGGTAGAGACTCATTCGAACTGAAATTTAAGGAGTATTTACCTAACGTTAATGAAACTGACGTACTTATTGACAAAACGTATTGGGGGAGGGGAGAGGGTGGTTGACAAATGACATAACTGTTGTCCGTAGCAAAGAAGATTGACCCAGGGTCACCTCGAACCCTTTTGAGTAGTCACTGAGTTTTACTACTACGGGACTAAGTCAGACAGTTGTGTGATTAGAGCCCTGAGAAGCAGGTTTGTGACTACGGCTCCTGGTTGAATAGAGCCCTGAGAAGCAGGTTTGTGACTACGGCTCCTGGTTGAATATAAGCTGATAAATCAGACCCCACGTCTGTAATGTTACTCACCTGTTATATTAGCTGATATCACCTATTCTTTAAAAGTTGCAATAATTTGCCGACAGTTTTGTCTGTACACATCCGTGTGCGTTTTAGACACTTACAGGCATTTCTGGTGGTATGTAGTATACGTAAATGGGCGCAGAATATCATCCACATTTTTGTTGCTATTTTTGATTTTTGCTAGCTATGGCTATTGACGAATACCGGTTAAGTGTTTAAGCTATACGCAAGTGTGTTCGGAAAAGCTCAGCTTGCAGCAAAGTTGCAAATTTCAAGAAAGATATCACACCCACAAATCGTCCAACAGCATTAACACATATTTTTTATTTTATTTTTTTGGTGGGTGGGTGGTGGGTTGGGGTGATTTATCCGACAAAAATGAACAGTTTCTCAATATAGTGTCTCTCTAGACACTTTCGTGTGTATGATATCACACCCACAGATCGTCCATCATCATTAGCACATATTTGGGGGTTGGTTTAAGGGACTAAGTTGAACAATTTCTTAATATAGGGTCTTTCTAGACACTTTCGTAAATATGGTGCCTACGTATGTCTATTATATCAGATACAATAAATAGATCACTGCACATGCATTTGCGTTATGTCCAATATGATACAGTAATACGTATTGCACATGCTTTATGTTTGAGATGATACAGTACTAAATATGCGTGTGCATGATGCCCGAGAGATCATATTACTACATATGCGTGTGCATGATGCCCGAGAGATCATATTACTACATATGCGTGTGCATGATGCCCGAGAGATCATATAGTACGACATATGCGTGTGCACTATGTAGTAGATGATACAGTACTGCATATGAGTTATGCAGGAAAGATATGTACATTATGTGCATTATGTGCTAGATGGTATAATATTACCAACATCCCAGTTGCCGTTAACAATGCAGGTAAGGGGTATTCAAGAAGGGAGTCCAAATAGTAAGGTTTCACCTGGAGGGATTAGCCTAAAATTTGAAATCAGACCACTGAATACTTTGTAACGTATATGTTGTATGTCAATTTGCTCCCTCTGACATATTCTTTATTGAAAAATAAAAATATAAAATGTTTTTATTGTGTGCCAGTCTGAAAGTTATAGCAAGTATTTTCATTTCTAATAGTTCAATGAAAGGACATACTTTGACCTAAATTTTGATAGATAAGACAGTTGGCGACCTTGTTGTTACCTCTCAGAAGTTTTAATTACCATCGCTTGGTTATTTTAGGAACTCGTTATGGACAGGTATTCATTTATTAATTGTTATTTCCTCCACTAAGATATTTACAGCTTAAGAAAACATAAAAATGTGAGACACATAATATAAATAACAAAATAACAAAAACATCACCAGCAGAGACACACAAAAAGGGTCAAGGCATTTAAAGAATCAACATGACTTACATTAATCACTTGTGGACATAAGAAAAACACATGTCAAAAGCCTGGATTTGCATTATGATGATTTGCAGTTAAAAAAAGCGAAACAATAACACAATTGTCCCTAATGGAAGAGGGCAAAATAAATATTAAACGTTAACTGTTTCCTTATAGCCACTAACAAAGTAGATATCTTTGATATAATTTTTATTCAATTTCCTGAATCTTTTCTTATAAACTAAATCAGCTGACGATTTATCATCTATTATTAATTGGTAGCAGGCAATGAGTACGTTTTCTTACGATTGGTCTATGCAACTCATTAAGTACATATACTTCACAGTTATGAACGCACATCGGCCTGATAATTGTTCCTGACGGAATAAATCAAAGCCTCCCGGTCCCTCACATTCATTTATGAGCTCAAAGAGCACTGTTAACTTAACCTCTGACCGTGGGTCTATTTGGTCCCAAACGGCCCTAATGGAGGACTGTCATGAATGGGAACAGACCTATTAACACGCATTCGTGTATAAGCATGTCGGCATTGATTGCGTTGATGAGTGTATTTATTTATTTATGCGAGCGTTACGGATCACTGCCATCTCACCTCTGCGTGGGTTCGAGTCTTAGATTCGGGTTGTTCCCGGGTTTTTCCTCCACCAATAATACTGATCGCCATGTATAGACTATCGTGTGCTGAAAAATGGCGTTAAACCCTAAAACAACAACAACAACAACAACAACATTTATGCGCGCAGTGCACGCTGATATTCTTGTCTAGTCGAGACATTGGATGAAGTAGGCGGGAAGGCAAGCGCTTATCTACAGGAGGGTGTACGTTGATTCCAGCGCATTTAGTCGTAAAATTTCGTTTTGCACGAATTCAGACATTTTGAATTGCATTAGTTTCCGAAAGGTTCTAATAATTTGCTAAATTTGGAAGAAAATCTCGTGCTGTTTGATATTGTTAATGTGTGGAGTATACGAGGACACAGATTGAGTGTTAGCAGTGGTACAGGAGAGAGAGAGAGAGAGAGAGAGAGAGAGAGAGAGAGAGAGAGAGAGAGAGAGAGAGAGAGAGAGAGATTTGTTGAGTATTTATACCATTAGACGTATCAAAGTCGCCCGTCTTCTCTTCTAGGTTGAGACCTAGTGTGATGGTAGTGGTGGTGGTGTATTAGTTTTGGTAGTGTTTAATCTGATTTATTTGATATGCAGTTTGTTGGGGAGGGGATATATTTATTGCTTGGTTGGAGAAGGCGCTCACTTTGCTGAGTATTCAGGTCCCGTGAGACTTATAAAAGGCCTCAACTTCTGGTTATTTTGGTCAAATGTGGGGTGGGTGTAGTAGGTTTAGGTATTTTACTTAGTATTGCTATGAGAAGACGGGTTTCTTTGCTGAGTATAAGGTCTCGTTAGACTTCTCAAAGTCGGCCGTATTGTATTGATTGCCTGATATCGGGTGGTATGGTGGTATTGTTGAGCTAGTTATTTCTAGAAACTCTAGTTTATTATAGGATGCTAAATGAAAGTTAGGGTTTTTATTCTCTAAGATGTCTGGAAAGGTAT
Organism: Unio pictorum; assembly: GCA_030141615.1. Lineage (NCBI taxonomy): Eukaryota > Metazoa > Mollusca > Bivalvia > Unionida > Unionidae > Unio > Unio pictorum. The sequence goes on from JARLTB010000250.1 coordinate 4,199,327, forward strand.
AAAGGGATTATATTGCTTTTTGTGCTTTTTGGAAACTGTTTCTTGCTAGTTAGAATTTAGTGCGTCAGCTGATTGGGTTGTACATTTAACACACTCACCGCCTTGTTCGTTGTTATATTTGCCTAACTCCAACTTAAGTTTCGAACTAAAATATTAGACCTTAGAATGATTGGTTTCAAATGATGTTTAATTCACTACGTACATTTAACTTATCCAATATTATTTTGCTTACGTTGATGCTGTACAATAAGGATTTTCATCGTAACAGTAGTCATGGCGCATACCTATGTCACCATTTGGATTGACTGACAGTCCTTTTTCTAAGGGTGTCTAGACCATCATTATCTGTAAGAAGGCAAAGTCAGTCCACTCTTTGGTAGAGTTACAAAATTGATTTGTAAATATCTACTTTACTCCCTGCTTTTGACGGAAGAAAAATGTTTGTGTTGTGTGTGTATTTTTTGTGTTTGTGTGTGTTTGTATGTGCGTGTGATGACATTTTTCGGGATCATTATGAACAGCAACCCAACATATACAATCGTCCTTTAAATTGTTTTAAATATTTAAAAGCATGCTTTTATTTGGCTATATACATGCAACATATTTTCAGTAATACAACATCTACATCTGGTATCTTATCATTCTGTTGAAAATGTACAATGTTACGAGGCTCCAACATTTGTAATAAAGCGTGTATGTGTGTGTGTGTGTGTGTGTGTGTGTGTGTGTGTGTGTGTACGTGTCTCGTGATAAAATCACCGTTGGGTAACTTTGTATAAATAGGGGTATTGCTCATGGTAGAAAAATACATTTGGGTAACATTTTCTAAATAGATGTATTGCTCTTGGCAAAACAAAAACATTTGGATGACTTTTTATGACTAGAGATATTGCTCATGGCCTAAAAAAAGACCTTTGGATAACGTTTTACAAGTGGTGTTATTGGTAATGGCAGAAAAATACCTTTGGGTAACCTTTTACAAGTAGGGGTATTGCTAATGGCAAAAAGAGGCCTTTGGGTAACATTTCATAAGTGCAGGTGTTGCTCATGACATTACAATACATATGGGTAATTTGTTATAAGTTAGAAAAAATGGCCCATGTTTGAAAAAAATCTTTTGTTATAAATAAGGTATTGATCATGGTATAAAATGTGTTTTGAGTAACATTTTATAAGTAGGGGTATAGCTCATGACAGAAATAATCTTTTGGGGAATGTTTCGTAAGTAGTGGAAGTGCTCATTGCAGAAAGAGACTTTTGTGTAACTATTTATAAATAGCGGTGGTGCTCATGGTAGAAAATGACGTTTGGGTAACTTTCTATAAGTGAGGGTATTACTCATGACAGGTAAATATGTTTGTGTAATCTTTTATAGGTAGAGGTATAGCTTATGGTAGAAAAAGACTTTTGTGTTACGATTTTTAAGTAGCGGTATAGCTCATTGTAGGAAATAACTTTTGGGTAACATTTAATAAGTAAAATCATTGCTCACGGCAGAAAAAGACCTTTGAGTATTCTTTAATAAGTAAGTGCATTGCTCATGGCATAAAAGGACATTTGGATAACTGTTTATAAATAGGGGTTTTGCTCATGGAAGCAAATGACATTTGGGGAACATTTTATATGTGGGGATATTGTTCCTGGCAGGAATGGACCTTTGGATAACTTTTTAAAAGTAGGGTTATTGTTCTTGGTAGAAAAAGACCTTTGAGCAACATTTATAAGCAGTGGTATTTTACTATGGGTAAAATGGTTATTGCTCATGGTAGAAAAAGCCTTGTTTAACTGTTTATAAATGAGGGATATTGATCATTGTCGATGCATACTTTTGGCTAACGTGTTTAAGCTGAGTTGTTGCTTATTTTTAAACAAGACTTTTAGGTACCTTTTTTGAAGTAACGGTACTGCTCATGTCATAAAAGGACATTTGGCTAACTGTTTACAATGGGATATTGTTCATGGGAGAAAGATACCTTTGGGTAGTTTTTTAAAGTGTGGTTATTACTCATTATAAAACAAGACCTTTGGATAACTAACTTTTGTTAAGTGGGAGTATTGCTCACGGGCATTACAATATTGTTGGGTAACGTTGTCTAAGTGGGGATATTGCTCGTGGCAGAAAATGACAATTGGGCAGAGGCGTAGCTAGGTGGGGGCAGGGGGGTACATATGTCCCCGGGCGCCAAGGTACAGGGGCGCCAAAATGAGGCTTACAACGTTACATTATAATAAGTAAATAAGGGTAATAAATCGGTCACAAGATCTCTGGGGCGCCAATTTTATAGTTCGTCCCCGGGCGCAAAATATCATCGCTACGCCTCTGCAATTGGGTTACCTTTTATAAGTGTGAATATTGCTAATGCCATAAAAAGTCCTTTCGGTCACTTTATATATGAGGGGATGGATATTGCTAATGGCAGAAGAAGACTGTGGATAGCTTTTTTTAAGCATGTGTATTGCTCATGACATAATACGTCATTCGGGTAATGTTTTGCTTCAAGTGGGGGTATTGCCCATGGCAGAAAAAGACTTCTGGGTAACTTTTCATAAGCGGGGATATTGCTCATGGCAGATAAAGACCCTTGAGTAACTGTCTCTTACTATAGGTAGTGCTCATGGCACAAAAAGCCTATTCAGTAATTGTTTTTGAATACGGGTATTGCTCATGGTTGAAATATATTTTTGGTAACGTTTCTCTTACGGGTATTGTTCATGGCAGAAAAAGACTCTTTGGATATTGCTCATGGTAGAAAATTTCCTTTGGGTACCTTTTTATAAGTAGGGGTATTGCCCATGACACAAAAGGACAATGGCAAACATTTTATAACTACGGGTAATGTTCATGACAGCAATACATTTGAATAACTGTTTATAAATAACTGTTTATAAATATGGGTATTGCTGATGGCATAAAGAGATGTGTTTGTAACTTGTTATGTGTTGGAGTACTACTCATGGCAGAGAACGATCTTTCGTTAACCTTGTATAATTATGGGTATTGCTCATGGCATAAGAAAGACCTTTGGGTAATTTTGTATAAGTAGTGGTATTGCCTCATGGTATAAAAACAACTTTGGGTAAATCTGTATAAGTAGGTGCAGATGCAGATAAATATTTTTGGGGACTTTTTTATCAGTAGGGGTACTGCTCATGATAAATCAATAGCTTTGGGTA